>CAWUFW010013854.1:0-448537 GCA_963921515.1 Calotriton arnoldi
TACCCCCTCCACTACCCAAACACCACTGCACTACCCTAAACCCTAAAACACTACCCCAGCATGACACCCTACACTACCCAAACATAACTGCACTACCCTAAACCCTAAAACACTACCCCCAGCACGACCCCCTACACTACACCAAGCACCACTGCACTATCCTAAACCCTAAAACACTACCCCCAGCATGACCCCCTACACTACACAAACACCACTGCACTACCCTAAACCCTAAAACACTACCCCCAGCATGACCCCCTACACTACCCAAACACCACTGCACTAACCTAAATCATAAAACACCCCCAGCACGACACCCTACACTACCCAAACACCACTGCACTACCCTAAAACATGACCCCCTATACTACACAAACACCACTGCACTACCCTAAACCCTAAAACACTACCCCCAGCACGACCCCCTACACTACACAAGCACCACTGCACTACCCTAAACCCTAAACCACTATCCCCAGCATGACCCCCTACACTGCCCGAACACCACTGCACTGCCCTAAACCCTGAAACACCACCCCCTTCATGACCCCCTACACTGCCCGAACACCACTGCACTGCCCTAAACCCTGAAACACCACCCCCAGCACGACCCCCTACACTGCCCAAACACCACTGCACTGCCCTAAACCCTGAAACACCACCCCCAGCACGACCCCCTACACTGCCCGAACACCACTGCACTACCATAAACCCTGAAACACCACCCCCAGCATGACCCCCTACACTGCCCGAACACCACTGCACTGCCCTAAACCCTGAAACACCACCCCCAGCACGACCCCCTACACTGCCTGAACACCACTGCTCTGCCCAAAACCCTGAAACACCAGCCCCAGCACGACCCCCTACACTGCCCAAACACCACTGCACTGCCCTAAACCCTGAAACATCACCCCCAGCAAGACCCCCTACACTGCCCGAACACCACTGCCCTAAACCCTGAAACACTACCCCCAGCAAGACCCCTACACTGCCCGAACACCACTGCACTGCCCTAAACCCTGAAACAGCAGCCCCAGCACGACCCCCTACATTGCCCGAACACCACTGCACTACCCTAAACCCTGAAACACCACCCCTGCACGACCCACTACACTGCCCGAACACCACTGCACTGCCCTAAACCCTGAAACACCACCCCCTGCACGACCCCCTACACTGCCCGAACACTACTGCACTGCCCTAAACCCTGAAACACCACCCCCAGCAAGACCCCCTACACTGCCCGAACACCACTGCCCTAAACCCTGAAACACCATCCCCAGCAAGACCACCTACACTGCCCGAACAACACTGCACTGCCCTAAACCCTGAAACACCACCCCCAGCACGACCGCCTACACTGCCTGAAAACCACTGCACTGCCCTAAACCCTGAAACACTAGCCCCAGCACGACCCCCTACACTGCCCGAACACCACTGCACTGCCCTAAACCCTGAAACACCACCCCAGCAAGACCCCCTACACTGCCCGAACACCTCTGCACTAAACCCTGAAACACTACCCCCAGCAAGACCACCTACACTGCCCGAACACCACTGCACTGCCCTAAACCCTGAAACACCACCCCCAGCACGACCCCTAAACTGCCCGAACACCACTGCACTGCCCTAAACCCTGAAACACCAACCCCCTGCACGACCCCCTATACTCCCCGAACACCACTGCACTGCCCTAAACCCTAAAACACTACCCCCAGCATGACCCCCTACACTGCCCGAACACCACTGCACTGCCCTAAACCCTGACTCACCACCAGCCTGCACGACCCCCTACACTGCCCGAACACCACTGCACTGCCCTAAACCCTGAAACACCACCCCCAGCACGACCCCCTACACTGCCCGAACACCACTGCACTGCCCTAAACCCTGAAACACCAGCCCCTGCATGACCCCCTACACTGCCCGAACACCACTGCACTGCCCTAAACCCTGAAACGCCACCCCCAGCACGACCCCCTACACTGCCTGAACACCACTGCCCTAAACCCTGAAACACCACCCCCAGCAAGACCCCCTACACTGCCCGAACACCAATGCACTGCCCTAAACCCTGAAACACTCCCCCAGCACGACCCCCTACACTACCCAAACACCACTGCACTGCCCTAAACCCTGAAACACTACCCCCCGCATGACCCCCTACACTACTCGAACACCACTGCCCTAAACCCTGAAACACCACCCCCAGCAAGACCCCCTACACTGCCCGAACACCACTGCACTGCCCTAAACCCTGAAACACCACCCCCAGCACGACCCCCTACACTGCCCGAACACCACTGCACTACCCTAAACCCTAAAACACTACCCCCCGCATGACTCCCTACACTACCCGAACACCACTGCCCTAAACCCTGAAACACCACCCCCAGCAAGACCCCCTACACTGCCCGAACCCCACTGCACTGCCCTAAACCCTGAAACACCACCCCCAGCACGACCCCCTACACTGCCCGAACACCACTGCACTACCCTAAACCCTAAAACACTACCCCCAGCATGACCCCCTACACTACACAAACACCACTGCACTGCCCTAAACCCTAAAACACTCCCCCCAGCATGACCCCCTACACTACCCAAACACCACTGCACTGCCCTAAACCCTGAAACACTACCCCCGCATGACCCCCTACACTACCCGAACACCACTGCCCTAAACCCTGAAACACCACCCCCAGCAAGACCCCCTACACTGCCCGAACACCACTGCACTGCCCTAAACCCTGAAACACCACCCCCAGCACGACCCCCTACACTGCCCAAACACCACTGCACTACCCTAAACCCTAAAACACTACCCCCTACACTACCCAAACACCACTGCACTACCCTAAACCCTAAAACAATACCCCCAGCAGTACCCCCTAAACTACCCAAACACCACTGCACTACCCTAAACCCTAACACTACCCCCAGCAGTACCCCCTACACTACCCAAACACCATTGCACTACCCTAAACCCTAAAACACTACCCCCAGCAGTACCCCCTACACTACCCAAACACCACTGCACTACCCTAAACCCTAAACCACTACCCCCAGCACGACCCCCTACACTACCCAAACACCACTGCACTACCCTAAACTCTAAAACACTCCCCCAGCACGTCTCCCTACACTATCCAAACACCACTGCACTACCCTAAACCCTAAATCTACCCCCAGCATGACCCCCTACACTACACAAACACCACTGCACTACCCTAAACCCTAAAACACTACCACCAGCACGACCCCCTTCACTACCTAAACACAACTGCACAATTTGTTACAGGCATTGCAACGCAGGCCTGTGGTGCTTACTGGAAGTACCTGGTGGGCTAGTTGGGCCCCAGGGACCCTCAGCATTCAAGGTGACCTAATCCCCCAACTTAAAACGCGCCACGGGGTGCGTTTGCACAGTGGTGAAGGGAGGGGGCGGGGCCTCAGGTGACATGTGCGCAAACGCGCCCTGTGGTGCGTTTTAAGTTGGGGAATTAATTCCCCTTGAATCCTGAGGAACCCTAGGGGCCAACTAGCCCACCAGGTACCTTCAGTAAGCACAACAGAGTTGCGTTGCAGAGAGGTAAAAAAGGTGCGTGGCCTCGGAACGCCTCTCTGCAACTCAGCTCTGTGGTCCTAACTGTAGGTACCTGGGGGCTAGTTGGGCCCCAGGGACCCTCAGGATTCAAGGGGACTTAATCCCGCAACTTAAAACGCGCCACGGGGCGCGTTTGCACACATGTCACCTCAGGCCCCCTCCCTTCACCACTGTGCAAACGCGCCCTGTAGCGCTTTAAGAGGTAGTTTTAATCCCCCTGCCCTATTATGTACTAGGGACTTACAGAGGAGGTCATGCTAATCACAGGGGTACCCCAACGCATAGTGTTCCCTAGTGTATGTAGGTGTTTTCACTGTATTCTAAGTGTCTTTTAGCATAGCACTGACTCTGGTTAGTCAGAGTCAGTTACCACCAGTACCCGTCTGAAAAAGTTGTGGGCACAGGATGATTTTGCAACAAGGCCTCTTTCTGCTCCTCTGTTGGTTCTTTCTGCACATCTTTTGCTTCTTCCTGCACTTTTCTTCGTCTTTGTGGACTTCTGTTGCTTCTTTCTGCATTTCTTTTGCTTCTTTCTGTGCGTTTTTTCTTCTTTCTTCACATGTCCTACCTCTGTAGGCATAGTTAGAAACTAGCATTTAAAAAACCTTTGAAATTCACTTAAAAATCATAGGTTTCAGGCACGTTATAGTTAGAAATTAGCATTTAAAAAACCTTTGAAATTCACTGAAAAAACCATAGGTTTTAGGGACAGTTATAGTTAGTTGGACATTTCACTCGTACAAAACCATAGAAATTCACCTGTTATAGTTAGTTCAGCTAACTATAACTCGCGCCCCCGCAATGCACTGCTGATGACGTCACATATTACATCACTCATGACATGGTCAGTGACATCACTGATGACATCACTGATGACATCTCAAATGACATCACTGATGACATCATCCATGTGATAATTTCATGCATCTTCTCACACCCTAATATAACTTTTGATACACCCACTCTAAATTACAGACTGCCATTCTCAAAACCATACACACTCCAATACCAATAACTACATACCCACTCACTGATTCTTAGGTCTACACACTCACATCTACTCACTCACCCGTACAGTCACTCATACTTACAGTCACTCAGTACAGGACTATCATATGCACTCATACACCTATATAAACACTCACACACCGCCACTCATCCATAGAGGTACTCACACACCTAGTCAGTCATGCAAAAAAATAATCACACACCCATTTACTCACCTATACAGTTATACACACACCAGCTCACTTACTCATACAAATACTAGCACATTCTTACGCTCTTATACAATAACTGATGCAAGCACACACGCATCCATACAGCCACTCTCACAATCACACACTCTCACTTATAGCCATTTAAATACTCTAACATACATATATACTGCCTTTTACATATGTAGTTACTCGCACATGTACCACTGAGATATACATTCACTCACTAACACACCCATACACACACTCACCCACCCAAGCAGTCCATCACAGATGCACTCTTGAAATCATGCACCCAGTGAATCACCCACTCACACATCTATGTACAGAGTCACACACACCCCACCCACACAAACACTCAGGCAGCCATACAGATACTCAGAGAACCAATCAATAACCCATATAGACACTCATGTAGCTATTCGCAAATCCATGCATCCACTTACACACCAACAAACAGACGGATACAGACATTCACACAGTTTAGTCACTAACCCATGCATTCAGTAAGATACGTTTAATCACTCACTTGTAGAGTCAGTCACGCACGTACTAAATCATCCATTCAGACACTTATACACCCACTCATTCTTCAATAAGCCTTTCCCTATATATATTAAACATATTTAAACTTTACAGAAACACACAGTCACTGGATGATGTCATCAGTGATGTCATTTGAGATGTCATCAGTGATGTCATCAGTGATGTCACTGACCATGTCATGAGTGATGTAATATGTGACGTCATCAGCAGTGCATTAGTGGGCGCGAGTTATAGTTAGCTGAACTAACTATAACGGGGGAATTTCTATGGTTTTGTACGAGTGAAATGTCCAACTAACTATAACTGTCCCTAAAACCTATGGTTTTTTCAGTGAATTTCAAAGGTTTTTTAAATGCTAATTTCTAACTATAACGTGCCTGAAACCTATGATTTTTTAAGTGAATATATATATATATATATATATATATATATATATATATATATATATATATATATATATATTATCTACTGGCGGTTGCCAGTAGATAGTTATAGTTAGGACCTATTTTCCATAGGAAATCCGCAACATTCTATTTGAAATAACTTTGGCGCCGGTTGACGAATCTTCGCGCAATTTTCAAAACTCGTGGCCCGCTCCGGTCCGCTCCTATCCTGAAAGTCTCGGGGTGATTCGTCAAGTGAGGGCAGAGAAAAAAGGGGGTCCCAAAACGTGTTTTCCCCATGCAATTTTCCATAGGAACCTTTCATCGCAGCTACAGCCCGAACTGCTGAACGGAATTACACCAAATTTGGCAAAAAGGTAGCCCTTGGTTCAGAGTCATGCCTTATTGTTAAATGGTGTAAATCTGTTCAGTAGTTCCTGAGAAATTTGAAAAAGAAAACACATATATATCTGGGCGGAGCCTAATCACACATGTCATCGTGAGATCTGATTGGCTGTCAGCACTTCATCCTGGAATTGCTGGCAGCCATCTTGGGACCAATATAAATGATAGTACCCCATTGAAATGCATTGTAGTGAATCGAAGATTTTGAGGGTTACCAAAAGGAGAACTATAAAGGTTGATAACAGACTTTAGTCACATTAGAATTCATTTGTTGATGGTACCATAATAATTTCAGGAATTGTGGTGTGTTCTAAGGTGATTTTACCCTGTGAAAAACCTTCTGCTGGGATATCATGAATCATGTTTGAGAGAAAACTATTTTCACATGCTTGTCCCATACAGTTTTGGAAGGTGCTCCAGAAGCTAAAATGAGAGCATATTTTCTGTAAATTCACATTATCTTTCTCAGTCATGTGAGAATGAAGTCTGACATTCTCAGTAAAACATGTACATCCAACAAGGGCAGAGACTGTCAGTTGATTCCTTTGTGTTCTACTGCAGCTTCCCAGAGTGTTCTAAAGAACAACTAGAGCGCTAACAGTCTTACTTATGACAAAATTATGGCACACCTGAAGCCATCTTGATTGGAATAAACTGGTAACTCTTAAAACATTTAATTTAAAAAGGAACAAAATGAGGGGGTTCATTTTGTCATAGAAATTATGGTTAGTGCTGTAGAAAGAAAAATTAGGACATGTTTTAAGTGAGATCTCAAATATCTTCCTGTTATATTTCAACAGGAGCAGCCTGTCAGTTGATGCCTTTGTGTTCTACTGCAGCTTCCCAGAGTGTTCTAAAGAACAACTAGAGAGCTAACAGTCTTACTTATGACAAAAGTATGGCACACCTGAAGCCATCTTGATTGGAATAAACTGGTAACACTTAAAACATTTAATTGAAAAAAGAACAAAATGAGGGGGTTCATTTTGCCATAGAAATTATGGTTAGTGCTGTAGAAAGAAAAATTAGGACATGTTTTAAGTGAGATCTCAAATATATTCCTGTTATAGTTCAACAGGAGCAGCCTGTCAGTTGATGCCTTTGTGTTCTACTGCAGCTTCCCAGAGTGTTCTAAAGAACAACTAGAGCACTAACAGTCTTACTTATGACAAAAGTATGGCACACCTGAAGCCATCTTGATTGGAATAAACTGGTAACACTTCAAACCTTTAATTTAAAAAGGAACAAAATGAGGGGGTTCATTTTGCCATAGAAATTATGGTTAGTGCTGCAGAAAGAAAATTTAGGGCATGTTTTAAGTGAGATCTCAAATCCTCTTCTATTTCATTAGAAAATTCTGACATGCAGACTGAAACAATCACTTTCAATACCAGCAGTAGACTTCCAGTTAACTCCCTGGTGAGCAGTAGCTTTACTACAGTGATCTAATGAACAACTAGAGTGCTAACATTCTGAATTTATGGCAAATGTGTGACACATCTGAATGCCTTCTTGATGGAATCAAAGTAAAAACTGAAAGCATTTCCTACTGAGGAGACTGCAGTAAATGACGAAATTAGGATACTTCATAACAAATAAGTCTCCCAAGATGGCCACCAGAGAAAAAAGAGCCCAAATGTAGCACAAATATCACCCAGATGTAGCCCACATATAACCCAATGACAGAAGTGTGCAAAACACTTTTTATTTTTAGTTTTTCTGCAGTTTTATATAGTGCAAACTGGTCAGGTATTGGAGCGTTACATCTTACTTGGACCCCTTATTGCGTATTTTGCACGAAGTACATGAGATTGATCTTGCGAAACATTGAACTTTACGATTCTGTTAACCTGAAGTTGCTCTGAACCGGGCTTTGTAACACCCGTTTTTACCTACTGGTTTTAATTAATTCTCACTGTGTTGTATTAGGAAAGAGGATTTACTGTTTTTATGTACACTTTTATGATCTATGTTTCTAAATCAGATCAAATAAAGTTTAATGAATTCTATGGCAGGACGGAGGCGAGGATTATGCATATCTTTCCTCACTTTATTTGCATAGCAGTTCAAAGAAAACGTAACACAACAATCATTAAACAAAAGACTACACAACCCATGAACCATTAGGGGGTAGTCTCCAAGGCAACTATAGTCCAATCATATCACAGTCCATCGTATATAATATCGTGACGTCCCTTCCACTTCCTCTTTCTTCACTGCTCGTCAGTTAAGTGCATTCCTTACATTCTTGGCTCAATCTGACGTTGTTGCTGTTTGTATAGCGGTTTCTTGTGCACGTTATTAGCATTATTGCCTTGGTATTGTTTCATATTCCCTGCGCAGCAGGCTCTTGCCCGAGCGCGTTCTCCCCTCGCAGTTTCTCCCGCTGTGTGCTCTGCGCGCGGTGAGATCCTGTCAGGCGCGTCTGGTCCGAGCGAGGCAGCTCGGTCGAGCGCTCCCGCTGGTCTTTACACGCGTTTGGGAATCCGGTCACTCCTTTAGTGTCCGCTTGATTCCCGACCAACCCTCGCCTAATTTTGACACCGCTACGCGGTGATTTCCCCACACGGCCACGTTAGTGACCAGCGCCACCTGGTGGTGGTAATTGGTATTGCGCCTCATTCTATTCTTATAACAGCTTCGGGGAAAGCCCAGCTGTTGGAGCACCGGCGAGGGGGCTGTCTTAAGGATTTTAAGGGCATTTGTTCTGTGCTCACACCCTCTGCTATCAGGTCTTCTCCAGAAGACCATTTTTACTCCTCCTACCAGGAAGTGGAGGAGGAATGGCCCCCCAACTTCTCCCTCCAGCAGTGGACCAAGCCCTCTCTCTGGCTATTTCTAGGGCGCTGGCTCCTCTTAGGGATCTGGTTGATAAGCTGGCGGAAAGCATCCCTGGGGTGTTCAGTGACCCAGATCTGGTGGTGGCGGGTCCAAGTAGCTCCCAGATGGGGAATAAAAGGGCCGTTAAGCATAACGCGGGGCACTTGGAAGGATTTGATAAACTTACGGAGACCTTCCTCAAGAGTGCGCGAACGCTAAAACATGCACCCTGCCGGGAGGAGGAGGGGCCCGGAGAAAATTGCGACACTGTCACCACTATTGTAGACCCCGACGGCGGGTTTCCCTTAGAGGGAGAGGGTGTATCGGAGGACGATTTCTCCTCCGATGAGGATAAGGACTCGGGGCATCCCTGGCGTCCAGAGTCCCACTCCTCTCAGTCCCCGGTTGGGGACGGGGTCCACTCGGACATGTTCGAGCCTACCCAAATTTACCATCCTAGGTCGGCAGAGTTTACACATGACGCCAAAGTGGCAGAGTATGTGGTGGGGAAAATCCATCAACCCCTTGAAAGGGAGGTCAGGAATAGGATGAGGGGAGAATGCCCCAGGCCCTCACTGAAGGGGAAGGTGGCACACACGCCTGAAATTGATGAGAAACGATGTACCTTTTTCTCCAAGTATATGAGGGATCCCAAGAAAGGAATTGATAGGTCTTGGACGTGGTAGGGCCCTTGACCCAAATTATTCAATTGACGGAGCGTTCCAAAGAGTCAGGATCCCCTTTGTCCATGGATATTGTTGCTGGTTGGGCACACTACCCTAAACCCTAAAACACTACCCCCTCCACTACCCAAACACCACTGCACTACCCTAAACCCTAAAACACTACCCCCAGCATGACACCCTACACTACCCAAACATAACTGCACTACCCTAAACCCTAAAACACTACCACCAGCACGACTCCCTACACTACCCAAACACCACTGCACTACCCTAAACCCTAAAACACTACCCCCAGCACGACTCCCTACACTACCCAAACACCACTGCACTACACTAAACCCTAAATATACCCCCAGCATGACCTCCCACACTACACAAACACCACTGCACTATCCTAAACCCTAAAACACTACCCCCAGCACGACCCCCTACACTACCCAAACACCACTGCACTACCCTAAACCCTAAAACACTAACCCCAGCATGACCCCTACACTACCCAAACACCACTGCACTACCCTATACCCTAAAATCACGACCCCCTACACTACACAAACACGACTGCACTACCCTAAACCCTAAAACACTACCCACAGCATGACCCCTTCACTACACAAACACCACTGCACTGCCCTAAACCCTAAAACACTACCCCCGCACTACCCCCTACACTACCCAAACACCACTGCACTAACATAAACCCTAAAACACTACCCCCAGCACAACCCCCTACACTACACAAACACCACTGCACTACCCTAAACCCTAAAACACTACCCCCAGCACGACTCCCTACACTACCCAAACACCACTGCACTACCCTAAACCCTAAATCTACCCCCAGCATGACCCCCTACACTACCCAAACACCACTGCACTACCCTAAACCATAAAACACTACCCCCAGCATGACCCCCTACACTACACAAACACCACTGCACTACCCTAAACCCTAAAACACTACCACCAGCATGACCCCCTACACTACTCAAACACCACTGCACTACCCTAAACCCTAAAACACTACCCCAGCATGACCCCTACACTACCCATACACCACTGCACTACCCTAAACCCTAAAACACTACCCCCAGCACAACCCCCTACACTACTGCACTACCCTAAACCCTAAAACACTACCCCCAGCACGACCCCCTACACTACCCAAACACCACTGCACTACCCTAAACCCTAAAACACTACCCCAGCACGACCCCCTACACCACCCAAACACCACTGCACTACCCTAAACCCTAGAAAAGAAACCCCCACCCCATGCCCAATCCCCCTTACCTCTCACTCCTCATGGTTCCTCTCTCCTCGTGGTTCCTGCTTAACGTCATCTCTGAGGGGCGGTGCACGTCGTTGTGAGGAAACGGAACAGCCTCTGTTTCCTTACAACGACATGGATCGTCTACATGTTTTTTAGAACGCATGGTCATTTACCATACATACCTTTACAACAAAATTTGTTGTAAAGGCATGCGTGGTAAATGACCACGCGTTCTAAAAAATGCGTAGTAATGACTTTCATGATGTACAACGCATGCGTGGTAATGCATGCGTTGTAATGGTATCGCAAAGTAAAAAGTCGTTGTAATGGCTGTTTACCGATCGAAGCTGGCCCCTGTTCTTCAGTGAGACGTTTATTTCATTAATTAGGAGGAAGGAATGTGGTTTTTTTACCGAAAAGTGCATTCCCGGCTGTTGTATTGTGAAAGTGTCCACGTGGCCTGGTTTCACTTCCGGTGAGAGAGTGGAAGAGTCTGTTTGGATCTAAAGGAGTTCTGTTGTTGGACGGGGCCGGCGCGACATGTCATCAGAAAACATAGCTAATGGAAAGCGTCCTCCCTGAAGTGTGGAGCAGTGCCATGAGAGGTCAACGAGTGTGCGTCGCACCGCAGTATGACCGTACCGCGTGACTCCATGTGCCACCTCCAGGGTACGGGAGGCAGAAGCGGCATCGCAGGTCCTCTTGAAGACCGTTGTAGCACTAATTCTACATTTTGGTACTAGGGCATTTTAACTTCGTTGTTCCTGCCAGATACAAAGAGAAGATCCTGTGTTATTCAGTGCCCTCGTTACCTTTTTTGTGGGTTGTGGTGCTTGTCACTTCGCTGCCCCGCCGGTGCACACGACTGGGCACCCCACCTCGTGTGCCATCTGCAGGGCCTCTGCCCTCGGATAACTGGTTTTGGTTTCTGGAGTGGCAACATAAACAGTTGCTCCCAAAGGACTAGTCTGAACACTTAGGTGAATATCCCCTGCACCAGCATTCCACTGAAATTCTTTCCTAGCTCTCCCACGTCAACGAGCACGGCTCCGCTCACGACACCGTAT
Organism: Calotriton arnoldi; assembly: GCA_963921515.1. Classification (NCBI taxonomy): domain Eukaryota; kingdom Metazoa; phylum Chordata; class Amphibia; order Caudata; family Salamandridae; genus Calotriton; species Calotriton arnoldi. The sequence goes on from CAWUFW010013854.1 coordinate 12,008, forward strand.
GACGTCATCGGAGCCATAAGAGGACCTCGTCGGCGTGCTGACGTTAGTTCCACCCATTTTTTCCGTGCTACCGAGGCAAACAGGGGACCGAGACATTTTCACATGTATACAGAGTATAATAAATATATATATATTCACTGAAAAAACCATAGGTTTCAGGCACGTTATAGTTAGAAATTAGCATTTAAAAAACCTTAGAAATTCACTGAAAAACCATAGGTTTCAGGCACGTTATAGTTAGAAATTAGCATTTAAAAAACCTTAGAAATTCACTGAAAAAACCATAGGTTTCAGGGGCGTTATAGTTAGTTGGACATTTCACTCGTACAAAACCATAGAAATTCCCCGTTATAGTTAGTTCAGCTAACTATAACTCACGCGCCCGCAATGCACTGCTGATGACGTCACATATTACATCACTCATGACATGGTCAGTGACATCACTGATGACATCACTGATGACATCTCAAATGACATCACTGATGACATCACTGATGACATCATCCAGTGAATGTGTGTTTTTCTGAAAATTAAATATGTTTTATATATGTATATCTCAAGGTCGATGGAAGAATAAATGGGTATATAAGTGTCTAAATGGATGATTTTTTTTGTAAAATTGATTGTATAACTGACTAAGTGTATCTTAGTGAATACATGGGTTAGTGAGTAATGTTTAAATATGAAAATATCTGTATCAGTCTCTCACTTTGTGTATAAGTGGCTGCATGGGTTGGTGAGTAGCTACATGAGTGTCTATATGGGTTATTAGTTGGTTTTTTGAGTATCAGTATGAGTGTCTGAGTGTCTGTATGGTTCGGTGGGGGTATTACTTAGTGCATAGATGCATGAATGAGTGACTCACTGTTTGTATGTGTTGAAGACAGCATGTGTGCAGGACTGTATAGGTGGATGAGTATGTGTATGGGTGTGTTAGTGAGTGAATGACTGCCTCAATAGTGTCTTTATGAGTAACTACATATGTTTTAAACTAGTTTATGTGAGTATTGGTATATATAAGTGAGTATATGTGAGAGTGAGAGATTGGAAGAGTTCCTGTACAAATAAGTAGGTGTTTCTATAAGTGATTGTTTAAGAGAGTAAGTATGTGTAAGTTTCTGTAGAAGTAAGTGTGGTAGTGTGTGTATAACTGTATATGCAAGTAAATGGATGTTTGATACTTTGTTTGCATGTGTAACTATGTGTGTGAGTAACTCTATGGATGAGTGGCAGTGTGTAACAGGATGTATAGGTGTATGAGTACATATGATGAGTGAGTACATGTAAGAGTGACTATATAGGGACTGTTGGTGAATGAGTGGATGTGTGTGTGTAGATCTTGGAATTACTGAATAGGTGTGTTGTAACTGGTATTGGTATGTCCATTGTTTTGAAAATGTTAGTTTGTATTTTTGAGTGTGTGTATCAAAGGTTATATTAGGGTGAGAGGAGGTCTGCCACTCTATCACAAGGATGATGTCATCAGTGATGTCATTTGAGATGTCATCAGTGATGTCATGAGTGATGTCACTGACCATGTCATGAGTGATGTAATATGTGACGTCATCAGCAGTGCATTGCGGGACGCACGAGTTATAGTTAGCTGAACTAACTATAACGGGAGAATTTCTATGGTTTTGTACGAGTGAAATGTCCAACTAACTATAACGCCCCTGAAACCTATGGTTTTTTCAGTGAATTTCTAAGGTTTTTAAATGCTAATTTCTAACTATAACGTGCCTGAAACCTATGGTTTTTTCAGTGAATATATATATATATATATATTATCTACTGGCGGTCGCCAGTAGATAGTTATAGTTACAACCTATTATCCATAGGAAATCCGCGACATTCTATTTGCAATAACGTTGGCGCCGGTTGACGAATCTTCGCGAAAGTTTCCAACTTGTTGGGGCGCTCCGGTCCGCTCCTACCCTGAAAGTCTCGGGTGATACGTCAAGCGGGGGCCGAGAAAAAGGGGGTCCCAAAACGCGTTTCCCCATTCATTTTTCCATAGGAACCTTTAGTCGCAGCTACAGCTCGAACTGCTGAACGGAATTACCCCAAATTTGGCAAAGAGGTAGCCCTTGGTTCAGACTGGTGCCTTTTGCTAAAATGGTGTAAATCCGTTCAGTAGTTCCTGAGAAATTCACAATTAAAATCACATATATATCTATGGGCGCGTCGGATCCGCTGTACTCTCCCGATCACGAGCTGCATAGCTACTGGCTGTCAACACTCCAAATCAAGAAGTGTTGGCAGTTATTTTGTCCTCGGTAGAACCGAGGGACAGAAACAAGTGCGCAAAGCGCAAAAGGGGGCAGGGTAGAAACACCCTGACTCCTAGGTCTGCTCAGGGGTCCCACAAGGACCCCTGGGCAGAAAAGATTATTTTTTTTAAATCGGCGGGATGCGCTTAGGGTGCGCGTATCCCGCCGAGAAAAAAAGAAACAAGTGCGCAAACGCACAAAGGGGGCAGGGTAGAAACACCCTAACCCCTAGGCCTGCTCAGGGGTCCCACAAGGACCCCCTGGGCAAAAAAAGCATTTTTTAAAAAAAAATCGGCAGGATGCGCTCAGGGTGCGCGAATCCTGCCGAAGAAATCGAGCGCGGTCTCCGCGCTCGATAGTCACTTGGCCCCCGGGTGGCCCAAGTCCCGGGGGCATGGTGGGGGGATATTTAATGTGTGGGGGCCTCAAGGGCCTCCCAAGCCCCGGGGACCGCCACCCCCGGGCTTTTTGAGATGGTGCGGGAGGGCTCTGAGCCTCCCGCAGCCCCGGGGACCACCACCTCCCCGGGCTTTTTTTAAATTAATTTAACAACCTGTGTGGGGGCTCCAGCCTCCCACACGCCCCGGGACCGCCACCTCCCGGGGCACTAACAATTAAAATGGGGGTCCGTTTTGGACCCCGAGCCCCGGGGACCACCACCTCCCCGGGCTGTGCTCATGTAGGGAGGGGGCCGCGCGGCCCCCTCCTGGAGCCCTTGATGGCCCTGGGGACCGCCACCCCCAGGGCCGGCCTCCTGCAGTGTCCCGGGGTGCCTACCCTCGGGACACTGTAGTTTGCTATGGCAGGACGGAGCCTCGCGGCTCCCGTCCTGCCATAGCAACTGCTTTGGATATTGGAAGAGAGAGCAGGGAAACCTGCCTCTCTTCCAATATCCAAAGCACATTGCTTTTCCACATGGGGAGCAGCATGTCAGCTGCTCCCCATGTGGAACAGCAATGCCGGCTCCCAAGGGACGTGGGAGCCGGCGGGACTGTGGGGGATTGGGGACCCCCACAGTCCCCAACGGAGAGGGCCAGCCCCGGGGGATGGGGTCCCCGGGGCAAGTAGTGGCTCAGGATGGGGCCACGCGGCCCCTCCCCAAAAAAGAAAAATCTAAAAAATAAAAAAAATGGAAATGGCCGGCCCCGGGGGATGGGGTCCCCGGGGCCTTAAATGGCCAGAGGAGGGGGCCACGCAGCCCCTCCAAAGAATAAAAATAAAAGGCCATGCCCCGGGGGATGGGGTCCCCGGGGCCAATACAGGCCCAGGGAAGGGGGCCACGCGGCCCTCTTCCCGTTTTTTTTTTTAATTAAAAATTTAAAATAGGGGTAAGGCCCTGGGGGATGGGGTCCCCAGGGCATAAAAACAGGAAAAAGGAAGGGGGGCTACACAGCCCCTTCAGGGGACAAAATTATTATTTTTTTTAAACGATCGGGCCCGCAGGCCCCGCCTCCTTCCTTCACCACTCTGCAAACGCGCCCCTGGCGCGTTTGCAGAGGGGGAACGACTCCCTTGAATACTGGGGGTCCCTGGGGCCAACTAGCCCACCAGGAACCTCCAATATGCGCCAGGGGCTGCGTTGCAGAGACGTGTAGAGAGGCCACACCCCTTTTACACCTCTCTGCAACGCAGCTCTGTGGCGCTTTTTGGAGGTATATGGTGGGCTAGTTGGACTCCGGGACCCTCAGGATTCAAGGGGACTTAATCCCCCAACTTAAAACGCGCCACTGGGCGCGTTTGCACAGTGGTGAAGGGAGGGGCGGGGCTTCAGGTGACATGTGTGAAACAGGCCCCGTGGCGCGTTTAAGATGGGGAATTAAATCCCTTCAATCCTGAGGGTCCCTGGGGGCCAAGTAGCCCAACAGGTACATCCAGAAAGCGCCACAGAGCTGCGTTGCAGAGAGGTGTAAAAGGGGTGTGGCCTCTCTACACGTCTCTGCAACGCAGCCCCCTGGCGCATATTGGAGGTTCCTGGTGGGCTAGTTGGCCCCTAGGGACCCTCAGGATTCAAGGGGACTTAATCCCCAACTTAAAACGCGCAACGGGGCGCGTTTGCACAGATGTCACCTCAGGCCCCGCCCCTCCCTTCACCATTGTGCAAATATTCCTCTAAAATCAGCCGAAATACGAATTCCGATTTACTCACCTGTTATCAGGAGAGACCTCAGTGCTGTATCTTTCAGCCCAGTACTGGTCCTGAAAAGTAATTCTAACCATACTTACCAGTAACTTGAATTTCCTTCCATAGGCTAACATTGACTGGTTTCACTTGGAAATTCTTCTAAGTGTGGAGTTTTGGAACTTTAAAATATTCCTCTAAAATCAGCCGAAATACGAATTCCGATTTACTCACCTGTTATCAGGAGAGACCTCAGTGCTGCATCTTTCAGCCCAGTACTGGTCCTCAAAAGTAATTTTAACCGTACTTACCAGTAACTTGAATTTCCTTCCATAGGCTAACATTGACTGGTTTCACTTGGAAATTCTTCTAAGTGTGGAGTTTTGGAACTTTAAAATATTCCTCTAAAATCAGCCGAAATACGAATTCCGATTTACTCACCTGTTATCAGGAGAGACCTCAGTGCTGCATCTTTCAGCCCAGTACTGGTCCTGAAAAGTAATTTTAACCGTACTTACCGGTAACTTGAATTTCCTTCATAGGCTAACATTGACTGGTTTCACTTGGAAATTCTTCTAAGTGTGGAGTTTTGGAACTTTAAAATATTCCTCTAAAATCAGCCGAAATACGAATTCCGATTTACTCACCTGTTATCAGGAGAGACCTCAGTGCTGCATCTTTCAGCCCAGTACTGATCCTGAAAAGTAATTTTAACCGTATTTCACCGGTAACTTGAATTTCCTTCATAGGCTAACATTGACTGGTTTCACTTGGAAATTCTTCTAAGTGTGGAGTTTTGGAACTTTAAAATATTCCTCTAAAATCAGCCGAAATACGAATTCCGATTTACTCACCTGTTATCAGGAGAGACCTCAGTGCTGCATCTTTCAGCCCAGTACTGGTCCTGAAAAGTAATTTTAACCGTATCTTACCGGTAACTTGAATTTCCTTCATAGGCTAACATTGACTGGTTTCACTTGGAAATTCTTCTAAGTGTGGAGTTTTGGAACTTTAAAATATTCCTCTAAAATCAGCCGAAATACGAATTCCGATTTACTCACCTGTTATCAGGAGAGACCTCAGTGCTGCATCTTTCAGCCCAGTACTGGTCCTGAAAAGTAATTTTAACCGTACTTACCAGTAACTTGAATTTCCTTCCATAGGCTAACATTGACTGGTTTCACTTGGAAATTCTTCTAAGTGTGGAGTTTTGGAACTTTAAAATATTCCTCTAAAATCAGCCGAAATACGAATTCCGATTTACTCACCTGTTATCAGGAGAGACCTCAGTGCTGCATCTTTCAGCCCAGTACTGATCCTCAAAAGTAATTTTAACCGTACTTACCGGTAACTTGAATTTCCTTCATAGGCTAAGATTGACTGGTTTTCAGCAAAAAGTTTCAAAGTGTTGATTTTCACAAACTACAAATATTCCTTAAAAATCGCCTGTATGACTTAAACGCATTCTTTCAACTGTTTACAGGAGATGCACCAGTGCTGGATCCAGGATCCAACACTGAGTAAGAAAAAGTAACGATAACAGTTTTTACCTGCTAAGTGAATTTCCTTCCATAGGATAACATTGGTGATTCTATGAGAAAAAGTTTCTAAGTGTCAACTTTTAAAATACAATAATATTCCTTAAAAATCACGACTGTAACCAAAACGCTTTTACTCAACTGTTTACAGGAGATGTACCAGGACTGAATCTAGGATCCAGTCCTGTGGTTACAAAAGTAATCCATAAAGTAACTAATTGCATTTAACTAGAAATTCACATTGAGCTGAATGTTGCATTGTGTTTGAAAATGTGTTGCCCATTGCAACAACTGTAACTACTGTACTTAAAAGTCTATTGCCTATCTGCAAAGTATTTAAACTAAAGTAATTCATTCTGAGAAAGTATTTTTTGTAATGTAATGTATAATGTAATTACAATGTAATTTAAAAATAAAATATGTAAAAAAAATTGTTTCTAAAAATGTAGTAAATCAGTATGAAAAAAATTAATATAACAATTAATACATTTAAAAATTGTCATTTACAAAACCTTTGAAATTCACTGAAAAACCGTAGGTTTCAGGCACGTTATAGTTAGAAATTAGCATTTAAAAACCTTTGAAATTCACTGAAAAACCATAGGTTTCAGACACGTTATAGTTACAAATTAGCATTTAAAAACCTTTGAAATTCACTGAAAAACCATAGGTTTCAGACACGTTATAGTTACAAATTAGCATTTAAAAACCTTTGAAATTCACTGAAAAAACCATAGGTTTTAGGGACAGTTATAGTTACTTGGACATTGCACTCGTACAAAACCCGTGAAATTCCCCCGTTATAGTTAGTTCAGCTAACTATAACTCGCGCCCCGCAATGCACTGCTGATGACGTCACATATTACATCACTCATGACATGGTCAGTGACATCACTGATGACATCACTGATGACATCTCAAATGACATCACTGATGACATCATCCACGTGATAATCTGATGCACCTCCTCACACCCTAATATAACCTTTGATACACCCACTCTAAATTACAGACTGCCATTCGCAAAACCATAGACACTCCAACACCAATAACTACATACCCACTCACTGATTCTTAGGTCTACACACACACATCCACTCACTCACCCGTACAGTCACTCATACTTACGGTCACTCAGTACAGGACTATCATATGCACTCTTACTCCTATATAGACACTCAAACAACGCCACTCATCCATAGAGATACTCACACACCTAGTCAGTCATGCAAATAATTAAACACACTGCCATTTACTCACCTATACAGTTATACACACACCAGCTCACTTACTCATACAAATAGTAGCACATTGTTACGCTCTTATACAATCACTGATACAAGCACACAATCATCCATACAGCCACTATCACAATCACTCACTCTTGCTTATAGCTATTTATATACTCCAACACACATATATACTGCCTTTCACATATGTAGTTACTCACACATGTACCACTGGGACATACATTCACTCACTAACACACTCTTACACACACTTACCCACCCATACAGTCTATCACAGATGCACTCTTGAAACCATCCACCCAGTGAATCACCCACTCACACATCTATGCACAGAGTTGCACACACCCCTCCCACACAAACACTCAGGCACCCATACAGATACTCAGACAAGCATTCAATAACTCATATAGACACTCATGTAGCTATTCACAAACACATGCAGCCACTTACACAGCAACAGACAGACGGATACAGACATTCATCCAGTTTAGTCACTAACCCATGCATTCAGTAAGATACGTTAAATCACTCACTTATAGAGTCAGTCACGCACCTACTAAATCATCCATACAGACACTTACACACCCACTCATTCTTCAATACGTCTTTTCCTATATATATTAAAAATATTTAAACTTTACAGAAACACACAGTCACTGGATGATGTCATCAGTGATGTCATCAGTGATGTCATCAGTGATGTCATTTGAGATGTCATCAGTGATGTCATCAGTGATGTCACTGACCATGTCATGAGTGATGTAATATGTGACGTCATCAGCAGTGCATTGCGGGGCGCGAGTTATAGTTAGCTGAACTAACTATAACGGGGGAATTTCACGGGTTTTGTACGAGTGCAATGTCCAAGTAACTATAACTGTCCCTAAAACCTATGGTTTTTTCAGTGAATATATATATGTCCAAGATTCCTTCGCGCTCCTGCACACTTCTTTGTACGGCGAAAGATTTCACGGCACCACGACAGAGGTAATCAATTCCAAAAGTGTTTATTTCCACACCATAGTGCAATTTCAAACTATGGAGGATGGCCTACGCGTTTCAGCTCCCACCCTTCTACTGGACCATAGAGTCCTCGTGTCTAGACTGTCTCTTAAAGTGCTCAGTGCTTAATTCCTTGTTACTTTTAACTACCATTGGGTGACTAGACTGTTAATCCTCACGTATAAACAATGGACATTTTTATCAGCCATTTTGATATTACATTTGTAAAGTACATTCATTTACAGGGCAAAACGTGCAAGTATTAGATTTCTTATAAGTTTAAAAATGGAGTTGATTCAAGTGCATAACAGGGAATGATCTTTCTTTTTAGAGTTGCTTGTATATAATGTGTCATTCTAAAGTCCCCTTAAAAACCCTATTATTCTGGCCACATGTATACGTAAAGTGCTGTAGGAACTGGTAATTGAATAAAGTGACTGATGCATTTTATACAAATCATACATAATTATTTACATTTGCATTATAATCAATGTGAAGTACAATTTGATTTAGTTCCAATATAGTCCTACTTCTCAGGTTACTTTGTATCTACATGATATGTGTGACATATTACATTTTGTTATCAATTAAAACTGTTTGATACACCAAATTGACAATTTCCTAACCACACATATAGTGCTCAGCCATACATGAAGGTTCCTAAAATAGTTATCAATTAGAAAAGTGACTGCTGCATCTATTTAGATATTGGTTAAAAAGTTCTATAAAGCTTATTCAATGTAAAGTACAAATTGAATTAAAAAAAACATAAATATATTTTTTCAAGCCTTTCATCGATTTTCAAATAAAGTGCAGTATGTATAAATTTCATGTGAGCACAGTAACTCATTTGGGTGTAATCATGCCTGTTGCAATTAGATAAAAAAATGTATAAAGTCAATATATGGAGGACTGTTATATACTTGTGCTCTGTCCATAAAGTTCGAGTCCCAATCCCTTACATTCGAGTCAGCTCCTATTTTTAAGGACTTAGGGCCAGATGTAGGTGGCTAAATACCGGTCGGTAACGCCGAAATTCGCAGAATTTCAGCGTTACCGACTGGTATTTGGCCATGTGAAATGTAGGTAACACCAAACGACATCGCAAATAAGGAATCGGTAAAAATAAGGGAAACCAGTTACCGATTCCTTAATTTGCGATTAGCAGACACCGAAACCCCTAAATACCGAATCGGTAAATAAGAAATCCTTAAATAATCGCAAATCCGATGTACCAAAAATCGGTAATACCGAATTTTCGGTATTAGGAGTCGCTGATCACCACTGACTCAAAGCAGGTGGTAATCAGGTGCACTGCATTTAAACAGCCTCAAAATGCAACAGTGTGAACACAATGGCGGCCCCTCTACGTAATTGCAAGGCGGCTACGTTTGCAAGCAGCAGGACTGAGGATTTGGAGACGGGAGGAGCGCGTGATAGACTGCGCGCTACACACTTTCCAACTGACTGAGGCTGAAATCCATGAGAGGTACATGCTACACCCCAAACCATCCTAGACCTGATACGGGACCTGCACCCACTCCTGGAGCATCAGACACCAAGGGCACACGCAATACCAACACATGTTCAGGTGCTCTGTAGCCTGCACCTACTTGCATCAGGAAGTTACCAGGGGGTGATAGCTGTGGCAGGTGGTGTGTCACAGAGTTGCCTGTCCCGTTTCTTCAACTCTTTCTTGGATGCCATGATGCAAAGAATGCATCACTACATACGCTTCCCCAGCACACAGGCGGAACTGCAGAAGACAAAGCTGGATTTTTACCAAAAGGCACAGTTCCCACATGTAATAGGGTGCATTGATGGGACACACATACCAATCGTGCCCACCTGCAGCTACAGAGTATATATACCGAGACCACAAATCCTACACATTCCATCAACGTGCAGGTGATATGCGATGCGGACCACATCATCACTGACATTGTGGCCAAATTTCCAGGGAGTACCCATGACTCCTACATATTCAGGAACAGTGGGATCTACACACGTCTGGCTGGGGTTGAATTTGGAGATGGATACCTGCTAGGTAAATCAATGTGACACACCCTGATGTATACCTTGGATGAATGTGTTGGTGACTCATATTAATGGCACTTCCTTTCACTTAGGGTGACAGCGCATATGCTAAAGCAGCATTTATCCTGACTCCATACCTCAACCCATCCACACCAAGTGAGAGAAGATACAATGTGGCACATAAAAGCACGCGCAACGTTGTGGAGCGCACCTTCGGACTCTTAAAAAGCAGGTTCCGCTGCCTCCACAAAAGTGGAGGTGCATGTCAGTACCGCCCCATCATCTGCCGTAAAATAATAGCAACATGTGCCATGCTGCATAACCTTGCCACAAAGAAAGGAACAGCAGTGGAACTAACTGACTCTGAGGACGAGGATGAGGACTGTCCACAGCCAGAGCACAGCGCAGCAGGTGTGGCAGCAGCACCAGATGGGAGACACAGACGGGCAGAGATAACACGCAACTATTTCCTGGAGTAAGTAAGGAGACACAGCCAGTGACGGTGTTTAATTGTCATAGCACACCACCACAACATGAAGGGCTTCACATGCCAGGCCAAATTTGAATGCAGGTTACAAAACCAAAAGGGTTACATCACCCATTTCGGTAAACCATGTGATGGCTGGCATTACTTGCTGCGCCACGCGCGCAGCACTGCTGCGTTCCTTGGGCACACTGTCCTCACTGGCAGTCTGTCCTGTGGCAGCGCTGTGACGCTCGCTGCGCCTCCTGGACTCCGTTATAGGGGGCGTGATGCTACTGCGGCTAGTAGCCTCTTCACTATCCCCCCCCATCACCTGTAGTGGCATCCTGGTTTGTCTGTAGCACTTCTAGTGCACTGGTCACTGTGACCAGCCCCCCTTGCCACGTCACAGCTGCAGTGGGCCATCTCCTCCTGCATGGCCACCGAGCGCCTGCAGAGCAGAGAGGTGGCAGTGGAGAGGCGGTTCACCGCCTGGTGTAGTTGTCAAGTTTTTGCCTCTCCCTGCGCCTGGCCAAACGGTCCTCATCCAATTTTCTGCACAGCAGCCTCACTGTCTCGGACATGTCCCTCATGCCCTCAGCCACAGTATTGTTCATGCTACTGATGCCCTTCTCGATTCGCAGCATGTGCCCATTCATTTGTACCATCTGCCGCTGGACTGACCTTATCGCTTTGCCTTGCAGGCGCTGCACCTTGAGCATGTTCCCCTCAAGACCGGCAAACACACTCTGATCCTCACCCTGGCTGCCCTTGCCCTGCGGCATCTGGCACCTGTGTGGGGGCGCTCGGTTGGGGACTGTGAGCCTGCACCGTTGGCATCCTCAGCCACCGTGGACTGTTGGCCTCCCATGCTGTCCTCCTCGGACATCTCCATCTGCTGGAGGCTGGCCACTGCATGCCTCCTGGCTCTCAGTGCTGGTGGCGTTGATGGTGGTGATGCTGGTGATGCTGGTGATGGTGGTGATGGTGGTGGTGGTGGTGGGGTGGTGTGCCCTGCAGGCGACAGGACCTCCTCCTCCTGTGTCCTCTCTCTTCTGGGTGCCTTTCCTGTGCTCCCCTCTGCAGCCCTGCGCGATGGCTCTCGCCTGTGGAGACAGAATGTACATTTGCTCACTTATCTGGCAGCATTTGCGTAATAATAAATGTCATGCCTGCCAATCAAACTGACTGTCCTCTGCTTGCTAATTGCTGATGTGTGTCACATGCCATTGGGTTCAGTGGACTGACTGTTCTGACATGTGTTACTTCTGACTACATCTCCCATAATGCATTGCTGGTTTTTAGTAAAACATGTACTGGAGTGGGATTCACAATGCCTCATTGGGGATTGGGGTTAGGGAGTGGGGGGCACAGCATGCAGTGCATGCATCTTACCTCTGTTTGTTGCCAGCTCTGGCTGAGCTGTCTGCATCCCCAATCCCACTCACACTCTCCGGCTGGAGGGTGGACTCGACCAGGAGATCCAGTGGCAGCTGGTGCAGGTGCTGTGTTTCTCCCTCCACCTGTCAGGTTGGCTTGCTTCTTTCTCTCTGCCAGCCTCTCCTTTGCACGCTTCCTCAGGTCATACCAGCGTTTTTTGAGTTCCTCAATGGAGCGCTGGGTTACTCCAATGGCATTGATCTTTTCTTGGATGACCAGCCATATCTGCCTCTACTGGGATTCAGGCACGTGCAGAGACTGTTTCCCAAAAAGTTTATTGTGGTCCTTTGTGACTTCCTCAATAAGGACCTCCAGCTCCCTCTCACTGAATTTATGTTTTCTCTTGCGTTCAGATGCCTCCTTCTCCCTCTCCTGGTTGGCCATATTTGCTCAGTGTTGTCAGCAAAAAGTTGGAAGAGTTGCTCCTGGCTTGTTTGCTGTGCTCCCTGCCTCTCAAACACCTTCAGGATCAGTGCAGCTGCATGGTGTGGCCACTTCCTGGTTGTGAGGTAATGAGGAAGCACAGGATTGGCTGATTCGACAATCACCGATTTTTTAAATTACCGATTCGCTAATTACCAAATCGGGTATTAAGGAATCGGTAATTATTTTTACCGATTCATTCCAAATCGCTAATTTTTACCGATTATTGCCAAATCGGAAATTTTTACCGATTTTTTTACATACATCTGAAATACCGAGTTCTTAATATCGAATCGGTAACATTCGCTATTAAGGACTCGGCATTTCAGAATTACCTACATCTGGCCCTTAGTGAGGTTTTGTCAAGTTGATGATGAATCATAAGAAAGTGTCATAAAAAAGTCAGCACAATATTGTTCTTCTCTTAAATTGTCCCATGTATGTATCATTTCCACTCTCTGATCTTTTATATTCTATTCGCCTTTTCTTATTCGATGGTATTAAGGTTGGCAGGGATACATTTTCATTCACCATCTGTAGTTCTTCTCTCTGATTAAAATATCATTTTTTACAGATGAATGTGTAATTATGCAACCAGATTATGTCCGTAAGGTTTTTCAGTGCCAATTGCTAGGATGAGTCTTGATTCTGTTCTTCGTATATTCAATGTTCTATCGCCGCCCCGTTCTTTTGATTTCACGATTTTAATACCCGAGTATTTCAGTTGTTGGCAATCACTTGAGTGTAATTCATGGAAGTGCTTGGCCATAGGGTAAGTAAAGTTCTTGTTCTTAATGGCTCGTAGGTGTTGTAGGATTCTCAGTTTTAGCTTATTGATTGTACTTCCTACATATTGTTTTCTACAGGGACATTCTAATATGTACACCACATATTTTGACTCACATGTGATGTGATCTCGAATGCGTTCACTTTGCCCATTCTGGAGTTGATAAGTTGTTAAATTTTGACCATACTCACAGGCTCTACATTTGGAGCATTTCCAGAAACCCGGAGTATTGAGCCAGGAAGATGTTATTGGTTTTTTTCAATACCAGATGGCTTTGTGTTAAAATATGCCCCAGCGAGGCTGTTTTCCTGTACGTGATGTTCGGGTATGATGACAACGTTCTTTTTAATGTTTCATCCAACATCAATATTCCCCAATTCTTCTGAACAATCCGTTTTAGCTCTCTACTCTGGTTGTTGAAATCTATGATCAGTCGAGATGTTGTATCTTCTTTATTGCTTCCTTCTTGATTCACTCTTCGTGGTCTCAAAAGGTCTCTTCTTGTTTTCAACTTCACTCTAGCTTTCACAGTTTTGATGACTCCCAACGGATAACCTCTTTCTAAGAAGCGACTGCTCATTTCATCTATTTGAGAGTTCATGTCAGAGATTTCTGAGCAATTTCTTTTCGCTCGTAACATTTCTCCATAAGGTATGCTCCATTTCAGATTTTGTGGATGTCCACTGTTGGCATGCAAGATGCTGTTGCATGAGGTGGGTTTTCTATGCATTTGGGTACATATCCTTTGATCTTTGATGAAAACTTCCATATCTAAAAAAATAATACTTGATTCACTGATCGTAGATGTGAAGGATAAATTGTATTTATTCTCGTTGAGTGAGTTGATGAAGTTCTGAAGATCAACACGATCCCCCTCCCATATTACGAAGAGGTCGTCAATAAATCTAGACCAGATTTTGATGTTCGGTTGTTTTTGGGTCCTCAGGACTTCAGCTTCCCATACTGCCATAAACAGGTTGGCATAGGTGGGTGCAAAAGATGTCCCCATTGCGGTTCCCTGTCTCTGCCGGAGGAGTTCGCCTTTAAAGAGGAAGATGTTATGATGTAAACAGTATGCGAGCATTTCTATTAACATCTCCGAATGCTCCAGATAAAATTTATAGATCTTGTTTGTAGGAACTGTCTGACAGCAGCTATTCAATCAGTGTGGAGAATCGATGTGTACAAGGAAGAGACATCAATGGTTTCCATTATGAAGCCATCTTTCCATGAGATTTCTTGAATTTTGTTAAGAAAGTCCATCGTATCTCTCAGATATGATGGTAGAGATGCTACATAATTTATTAGAAAGATGTCAATGAATCGAGATGTTGACTCCAATAGAGATCCAATAGAACTAACTATCGGTCTTCCAGGTGGGTTTGTGATTGATTTATGGACTTTCGGTAGAAAGTAGATTGTTGCAATGATGGGGTGATCAGTTTTCAGATACATGTATTCCTCAAAATCGATAAGGTTGTTTTCTTTCCATCCCTGTAGCATTAGATGGTACTCTTTGGTCCAGGTCTCTTTTGGGTTCTCCACAAGTTTTTCATAATGATCTTCATTCTCCAATTGTCTGTTTGCTTCATTTATGTAATCATTGAGATTTTGGACCACGATGTTCCGCCTTTGTCAGAGGCTTTGATGATAATTTCGGGGTCATCTCGCAATTCTTTTAGGGCTTTATACTCCCCTGATGTTAAATTCCATGATTTTTTGTAGTTCTTCTTTTTGTTGGTTTCGGAGTTGTTCACTGCTATTTTGTTAATTTTCTCCACCATAATTTCTTGGAATAAATCGATTTTGTTACCTGGTGGGAGTTGTGGGCAAAAGGTAGATTGTGTTCTTAGCCCACTATTGCCACCTTTGTTTGTGTAAATCCCCATTCTCTGACATAGTTCTTTATCTGATTCTGAGGGTCGTTCATATTCCCCAAGTGCAATTTCTTCCTCTTCCTCCAAGGACGTCAATGCCCTTAAGGTGGGTATGTCATTCTGGTTTAGGGGTGATGTGTCCTGGTTTGTTGGTCATTTAGGTCTTGGTGTTTTGTCTTCAAAGTATTTTTAAGTTTGATTTTTCTACAGAATTTATAGAGGTCAATGCGGAGGTTGGGTATATCAATGTCTTTATTAGGACAGAATGTTAATCCTTTATTAAGTAATTGTATTTGAGCAGACCTCAATGTTTTGTTGGAGATGTTCATCACTAAGTTGTTTTTGGAGAGGTTCTTCTTTAGTTTTAGTTTTTCTTTCCTCTTCCTTTTTTGGTTTTTACTTCGTCTTCTGCTTCTTCTGGTTGTGTTCTGGTCTGTCCTCTTCCCCATGTTGTCCCTCTTCCTCTCCCTCTTTGTCGCGTTATCATCTGGACTAATCGCATCTCCCCGAAAAAATCCAGATTCGATGCATTTGACTCTTCATCTGCAGAACTTATGTCAGAACTATCCACAGTTCCCGATGTCTCATAACCGGCACATTTATCCATCACTGCCCTGTTCCTGTACATGTCATACTTCCTAGCAAAAGTATATATCCGCCCACTGGCGTAATCCAGTCTCTCTCTATTGAATTTATTAGCTTTTCTTTTTTCTACATCTGCTTCATGTTTATTAATTTTCTTTTCCATTGCTTCAATTTGTTCTTTATTCTCCTCATTTGTGGGATATTGGTTTAACTCTTCCTCTAGCTCTTTAATTATAGTAATTAATTTTTCCAGTTTAATTTCTGCATGCATGATTAAGGTTCTCATCAGTTTAAAGGAACATTCATTCGTGTCAGATTGCCACTGTTTTATTAGATCCACATCCAAGTCGTTCAGGGTAGGCATAATGAGGATTCTCAGTCCTCTCGGTACTCTCTTGAACTCAATATACTTCTCTAGAGTCGCTTTTTCCCACCATTTATTTACTTCTAGGATGCGGTTTTGTTGTAATTCTCTAATTACACATGTGAGTGTTCTCCTTTTTCTTTCTCCATGGCTTTCCCTTATGTTCGCACTAGTTGAGGGTGCTGCATCATCATTTAGTAATTCACTCACTCTCTGGGTTCTATTCTTGCTTCTGTCGGCCATTTTTGATCTGGAGGATTAATTTCTTATTTTGTTTTCGTTGAGATTGCAATGGTGTGTTATTATCTGTTGATTAATCTTTAGGTGAGTTTATAAGTTTTTTAGTTTTTTCTCTCTCTAACCGGCTTCTGTCATTTTTGCTAATCTGGTTTCATAGCAAGATTCTCGGATATGCTTGTGAGGGACCGTGTTTGTATTTCTTAACGTTTCGTTTTAAGGCCATTTTTTCCTTTTGGCCTATTTCTTTTCCCTTTTTAAAAGTGAGCGTTGGAAAATAGGGTTGCAAGGCTATCTGGACGTTAATGAACGCTCCTCCGCCACTCCCTCCCCCGGCACAGCTCAGAGCACAGCGGCTTTCTTGGTGCAGAGTTCGGCGGCAGGTTGCTGCCCAAACGCCGCCTCCGCAGCATCTCGGGCTACAATCTGCAATGCTTCTCTCCGCCCATTTTACTCACCCCTGGAGCTTTGCTGGCCGCCGCATCTCGATCTCCGGTTCCTCAAAACGCGGTATCAACGTCGCTTCAAGCAGAGGCGTCGGCTGGATTATCAGCTATTTGCACGGTCATCGGCTGCAATTTTACCACGCCGCTTCGCCTCACTCCTCGAGTGCTCGTGATATGCAGTACAGCCACTGCACCATATATGTCCAAATTCCTTCGTGCTCCTGCACACTCCTTTGTACGGCGAAAGATTTCACGGCACCACGGCAGAGGTAATCAATTCCAAAAGTGTTTATTTCCACACCATAGTGCAATTTCAAACGATAGATGTATATATATATATATGAAACAAGTGACTCAAACAGATGGACTCACTAAATATATATAATCCAAATGAAAGGTGACGCACCGGGACGCCCAGCCTGTCGGATCGGGCATGCTGGGTATCGTCAATTCCCCAAATATTTCCAAACAAAACTTGCACTTCACCTCTAGGAATATGCAAACAAGCCCACCATCTCTCCTCAGTGATAGATCTTTAATTTCGGCAATGTAGGTTACATAACGCGTTTTGACTGCCTTTTAACCCCTTGCGTGCGCGGCGAATTTTCGCGCTGTGCGGGGGTTTCTATTAGTGGGCGGGATTCGAATGGCCCCCGGCCGTCGTGCGCACACGCCCACCGTGACGCATGACGGCCGGGGGCCGTCGTGAGCACCGAAGGGGTTAAGGATAAAATTCCTTATGTGGCTGAGTTTTCTGTTAATATGTTAAATCCAAGGTTGTGCCACTTTAGCAGTGAAACCCCGATGGCATGCAATTTCACTCTCCTTTGCCTTAATTTAATTTCCATCGGACCGGCGTGCAAGGGTTCCTACCCCTACAAATCCAGGCTGTTTTTTTTTAAGTTTAGCCAATGTCCATTGGGCGGGCCTGTTTTCACGCGGTGGCCCAGCCTCAATTGTTATGTCCACTTCTCCATATACAGCTGGTGGGCATCCTGCTTACATATCATCCAAATGAAAGGTGACGCACAGGGATGCCCAGCCTGTCGGATCGGGGCTTGCTGGGTAGCGTCAATCCCCCAAATATTTCCAAACGAAACTTGCAATCCACCTCTAGGAATATGCAAACAAGCCCACCATCCGTCCTCAGTGATAGATCTTAAATTTCGGCAATGTAGGTAGCATAACGCGTTTCGACTCTGATGAACCTTAATCATCTGCAACAACATAGTGGCCATACATTGGTCTTTTTTTTTAAAATACATAAACAGTGATGAGGGACAAGGTGCAAAGTTTCAGCAATATAGAAGGAGGACTCGAGATGGTAAAAAGTCGACTTAAAAAAAAAATCTAAACTTTTTAAATCAACAACTTTAGTCTGTAACTGAAGTCAGTGAATGCTTTACCCAGTTCGATGCACTGGTTAGTCAGATACAATTTATTATTTTGCATCTCCTATTTTGGCACACTGACCGTAGTTCCTTCATTTTTAGAATTCTAGACCACACGAACCACAATGCTTCACTGTTCAAGGTTTGTTACTGTCAATGTCCCTTCACACCACTAGTTAAAATCCCTTAGGACCTTGATTTTAGTGCATAATTACATGTCCTCAATCTGCCTTTAAAGGATAAAATTCCATATGTGGCTGAGTTTTCTGTTATTATGTTAAATCCAAGGTTGTGCCACTTTAGCAGTAAAACTCCGTTTTCATGCGGTGGCCCAGCCTCAATTGTTTTGTCCACTACACCATATTGAATATGGTGGGCTTGTTTGCATATTCCTCGTGATGGAGTGCAAGTTTCATTTGGATATATATATCCATAGGAAAACATTTTTTGTTTTGCTAATAACTTTGGCATCGCTTCACGAATCTCCACAACATTTTCCCAAAACTTCCCCTTCTTGGTTCTACTGTGTTGAAATTTTTGGGGTGATCCATTGAGCAGGGGCCGGGAAAAAAGGGGGTTCCAAAATGCTTTTTCCCCATGTTAAGTCTATGGGGATTTTTGTTTTTTGAACACGACTACTGCTCGAACTGCTGAACGGAATTACACCAAATTTGGCAAAAAGCGAAAAGTTGGTCCAGAATCGTGATTTTTGTGATTTGGTGTAAATCCGTTCAGTAGTTTTTCAGATATCTAACTTTAAAAAATATAGATATCTGGGGACGCGAGTCCTTGCAGTGGACTCGCGGATCCTACTACAATTTGATTGACTGCCAACACTTCAACAAGGTAGTATTGGCAGCCATCCAGGGACTCAGCTTGAAGCTGAGTCCCTGAAAAAAAGTAAAAAATAAAGAAAAGGGGGCAGGGTAGGATTACTCTGACCCTCCAGATATGATGGGGGGGCGGTCCCTCAGGGACCCCACTGGGGGTAAAAAGCATTGTTTTTTTATTTTGCCGTGGACCCATGGGTGGATACGCAAATCTGAAAAGCAGGCTTTGGAATTACCCCTGGGTGGGCCAGGTCCCGGGGGCATATATCAAATATAGGAGGGGGGCGCACGGGGCCCTCCTAGCAGGGCTTATTAAAGCTAGGGGGACCACCACCTCCCCGGGGCACTTTTTAAAAATAATTTAATTCATAAACTGAAAATATCTGAGAACAAATTCATCGTACATCCCTAAAATAGCCATAAATATCCAGCAGCAGGTTTACCAATGTTTCTAATAGAAAAAAACAATATAAATATTCTGTAAAGTGCTTTTGTGAGATAACATTTCTCTAAGGCCAGCCCTAGCCCCTCCGCGGAAAAGACCTTGGCTAAAACAAAACTTCCTGCATTCTCCTACTAACTCTTCAAACAGGCAATCCTGGGAACCCACAACAGTCAATACAATATATACATTGTACATAATTCATAAATTGACTAATTCATCATAAAGCCTTGACAAAAGTATAATTATCGAGCCATAGGTTTGCAAAAATGTCCTAAAGTGCAGAAAATAGGTCAGAAAACCTCTAAAAAACGCTTTTACAAGATCACATTCCCTCATGGCAACTCTAATCCTTTTCTGGAGAGAGGACTCAGCTAATGAAAAACCTCCCTCCCTTCTCCTGCTGATCTTTAAGCCAAGTAGTGATAGGAGCCCATATCCTGCTGCCCATACTCTTTTTTTTCCACCCTGTAAGGTTAGAAAAGATGGAATTCAGATTGTAAACAGCTAAGAGCTTTATTCTCCCAAAATCAAATGTTGGGGGGTCTGGACTTAACCATTTTATTTTATTTTAAAGGTTTTATATAGCGCTGGCTAGACCCGGGGGTATCAGAGCGCTTTACATGTGTGACAACAAAATTACAGGTGCTTGTTCAAAAGCAAATTATAAACATTAAATAAAATCAAGCGTTCCATTGAGGTCTAATAAACAGAGATACAGCAAAAGCAGATCTATTTACATATATAGTGGCAAAGGGGGGAAAATATTCAGGGCTGAGCTGCGGGTTAGGTAGAAATTAGAAGAAGTATAAGCGGGGGAAGCCGGGTTGGGGGGGATGGTCAGCCGGGAGGGGTTTCAGGAGGAAGGAGGAAAAGGGAGGTGGGCGTATGAGTAGGGGGGGAGAGAGGGGGGTGAGAGTATGAGGTGAGGGAGAGAAGAGAGGAGGGGAGAGGTGAGTGGAGGGAGTGAAGTAGATGAGGTCCGATTAAGGACCCCAGTATTTCCCGAGGAGGTGCAGTTTAAGGTCTTTTTTGAAGGCAATGTAGGAGGGGTTGCAACGCAATTCCTTTGGGAGGGCATTCCAGACGATCAGCGCGTTTCCAGAGAAGGAGCGAGATTGAGTGGTTTTCTTTTTGAGTAAGGGGGGGATGAGGAGGAAAATGTTAGTGCTCCTCATCGTTCTGGAGCCACCCACATTTTTATGTTTGTTTGTGAGGTACAGCGGGGCAATTCTGGTGTAGGGCTTTATGTGTGATGCATGCTGTCTTGTAGGAGGATCTACCTTCCACGGGAAGCCAGTTGAGAGCCTTCAGGGCAGGGGAGATGTGGTCAAAATGTTTATAGTCAGTGATAAGCCTGGCTGCTCGGTGGAGCACAGATCTGAGTGGGGCTAGTTGGACTTTGGGGGTTCCTGTGAGGATAGCGTTCCTATAGTCGATTTTTGAGAGTACCAGGAATTGGACGACCCATTTGAAGTCTACGAGTGGGATGAAGGGTTTGATTTTCTTCAGGTGACGGAGAGTGAAGAGAGCTCCTTTAGCAGAGTTTTTTATGTGGTCGTTGAAGGTTAGATTTTTGTCAACAGTAATACCCAGTGATTTCACTGAGTTGTACAGAGAGAGGGAGCAGTTGAGTGCATTGAGGTCCAAGATCCAGGTTTGGATGGGGAGTCCGTTGTTTTTAGGGGAGAAGAGGATGATTTCGGTTTTCTTGGGTTTAAGTTTGAGATGGTTGGAGTGGAACCAGTGTTGGATCTTGTTTAAGGTATGGTTAAGATGAAGTACATCAGAGTGGGATCTAATCTTGTAGTAAAGTTGGGTGTCGTCGGCATAGAAGTGGTAGTTGATTCCAGCTTGTTTCAGGATGAGGGTAAGAGGTTCCATAAAGAGGTTAAAGAGAGAGAGGGAGAGAATAGAGCCTTGGGGGACGCCTAGGGAAACCGGAGAGGGGTTAGATAGACAGTCGTTCATTTTGATTTGTTGTGTTCTATGTTTGAGAAATGAGGTGAACCATTTAAGGACCTGACCGTTAAGGCCAAAGCGGGACTTGAGGGAGTTGAGTAGGAAGTTGTGGTTGACTGTATCAAAGGCAGCCGAGAGGTCAAGGAGAATGAGTAGGCAGGATTCACCGTTGTCAAGGGAGGAGTGGATGTCATCGATTATATTTAGCATGGCGGTTTCAGTGCTGCAGCCTTTTCTGAAGCCGGATTGCAGGGGGTCTAAAAGGTTGAAGTTGTTAATGTGTTTATCTAGTTGAAGTAGAGCACATTTTTCCAGGGCTTTGGAAAGAATTCATTCATTCATTGCAAAGTGATACAGAGGCGAGCTACTGCCATTCCCAAAATTAAAAAATTAGCCTCCCCCTCCCCACTTTGTTCGCTTTGTTGTTATCAAACACCCCCAAAATCATTAAGATGGGGGTAATTAAAACTGGTGTACCAATGATAGCCCCCAAAAACCTGCCAATCTCCTGAAAAAATATATCCAAGCTGGGGCAGGAGAAAAACATATGCAAGCTGCCTGCCAGCTGTAACCCACATCTGTTACATTTACCTCCTCCCAACCTGCCAACCCATTTTGCCACTTTTACAGGGGTATAATATAGATTGAAAATTGACATAAAATGTTGGTTCCTTAAGCTACCTGTTAAGAGGACCTTATTAGCCAATTCCAGTGAATCCTCCATAAAAGACCCCTCTAAACCTAGTCTGGATTCCTATTTTGAGTTTTGCACCCCGATATCATCGGGATATCCCTGGATCAGTATCTCATAGATTTTACCAATCTGAGATCTGTTTTTCATTCCCTCCACTAATGGTAGCTTCATAAAACTGATTGTGCGTCTTTCATGTTCTTGACCAGAAAGTCCTGCAATTGTAAGAATTAAAACAATCGCCCCTTACCAATCCATATAACTTCTGTAATTCTGAAAAGGAGCAGAGCTATCCATCAATATACATATCCCCCAGCGATTTTACCCCTATGCTCCCACCTAAATGTTACATGATCTTGAAATATTAGAGGAAGAATTTTTAGTGCCGTCATAGGTGTATAAATAGTCAGTTTAGGGATGCCGAATTTCCATCTCACCTGTATCCAAACCTTATATGCTGCTTTTAAGATTTTAAATCTTGTCTTTTTATAATAGCTAGGTTCTAAGATCTTAACTAGACACCCTCTGGCCTCACTTCCCAAAACTAGCTTGTAGATAGTTGGCTTCTTTGCTACATTCATTTTACCCGGGCTGTCTGAAACCAAAATACCCATATATTGAAGCATACATGCCCAGTAATACAACGTGAAGCTGGAACTGCCCACCTACCACGTAGTCTTGGCAAGATCATCCACTTAGCTGCCCTCCTGGATTTACGATAGCCTCATAAAAATTTAAAACAAATCCTTTCAAGACTGGACAACCAAAATGAGCTAATTTCTAGAGGGACTGTTCTCAAGACATACAGTACTTTGGGTAAAATGGCCATCTTTAACACGTTGCTCCTCCCATTCAGTGAAAGATGCAAATGATCCATTCTCTCCAGCTCCCTTCTAGTATTATCTAAGTTCGGGGCCAGATTCAAACCAACAATCTCGTCCAGGGATGCTGTGATTTTAACCCCCAAATAGACAGCCTCAGAGACTACCCGTGAATCCCAAAATTGCAATCCCTTTGTGCATAAAATTTGAGTCTTATTTTCATTCAGTTTATATCCAGACAATGACCCAAACTGCCTGGCCAGAGCCTCGATCTCAGAAAGTGCAGATACCGGGTCCGTGGTAAGCACAGCTATATCATCAGCATATTCAAAGGGCCTGTACTCCATGGTATTAAACACCCCTGGATCAATATTGGTGCTCCCCACCAATTTTTCAAAAAAAGGACAATATATAAGGCAAATAAAAGCGAGGAGCACAGGCATCCATGTCTGGTGCCCCTTGTAATATCGATTGCCTCAGAATCTTGTCCCATTATTCGAATAATGGCCCTAGGTGTATGATACAGCGCTTTTATTGCCTGAATAGAGTTATCACCAAATCCATGCCACTGTAAAACTGACCACGAAATGTGGTCAAATGCCTTTTCGGTATCCAGTAACATCACCCCCAATGGTAAACTAGTAGCTTGAGTCCAGTCTAACATCGTGATCACTTGACGAACATGATCTGTCGTGCTTCTCCCTGGGATAAAGCCATGCTGCCGAGATGGCACTAAAGGGACAATGATTTTACCTAATCGATTAGCAAGTATTTTTTAATAGATTTTGCCATCACAGTTGATAAGGGAAATTGGCCAATACGATCCAGGCAGCATTTATGGTTTCCCTTTCTTTTCAAAGACTATAATATTATCAATTTGCCAAGAGACCTGAGTTATCCCCACTTGAGCCTGTAGGAAGATCTGCAGCATATCCTGCCGTACCACCTGGAAAAAAGTTTGAAAACTTTCCAGGGGGATGATATCTTGGCCCGAGGCCTTGCCGGCAGCTAGAGACTGTATCGCTTCTTCTATTTATTTCCTCCACAGTTATTGGGGCTGCTAACATCGCATCTTCTTCCCTTGTGAACTTAGCTGTAACCAAATCCCTAAAATAATCCCCATACCCATCCACCAGTGGAACTCATTCTTCTGTGTATATAGCTGTTCAAAAAAATCCTTAAAGACACTTGCCCTGACTGATCTTTATTTACCACAATCTGGTTTTTCACTTCTTTCTGCCAAATACGTTTGGCTAACAGCCGGCCCCTGTTTTCTCCCAACTCATAAGATAAGATTCTGATTTATATTGATAGAATTTTGCAGCGACATCAGCACCAAAATTCTGATTGATTTTAGCTTTCAGGATTGCTATTGTCTGCTGGCTCTCTTGAGCATCTAGCCCCCTAGACACCTTACCCATTAGTTCTACTTCTGCCACTATCAGCTGTTCATGCCATTTACGCAGCTCAGCTCATTTTATCTTTTGCTGATGGGGAGAAAAACTCAAGGTTTCCCCTCTGACCCCAGCTTTGAAGGCATCCCAAACAGAGCTGACTGACGGCGTCCCCCTATTAGTCTAAGAAAATCCCAAAGTCCCTTCAGAAATTTGATCTCTGTAAGACTAATCATTCAAGAGCTTCCTCTCAAATGTCTAGGACAATTGAGCTCTAATTATCTGTGACTGCAAGATCTAACACAAGGGGATTATGGTCCGACATTACCCTTGGATTACTCTCAATCCCTACCTGTCCTGCCAGAGTAGTTGAAATAGAAAAAATAATCCAGCCATACCAGTTGTTATGTGGGGCAAAATAGAACGTAAAGCCTGGTTCAGGTGCCTTACATCTAACCCATACATCCGCCAAACCATGGTCCATAACCAGGCGTTGAAGTGCCTTATAAACCCCTGGCTTCTTTCCTATATAAAGTTGATTTCCCTTAAGATTGTCCTGTATATCTACATGAATATTTAAATCTCCACAGAGAATTAGGGGACCCGGCCTCAAAGTCAACTCGGTGTTCAAAAAATCCAACACCTCAGCCTCATCATAATTAGAGCCATATATAGAGCAGATTGTGAACCGGGCAACCCCTGCCCCCACCGCACATTCCATAATGACCCACCAGCCAAATGTATCCTCTTTGACCCGTTTGCGGGGCCAGATCATTTTGTTGGCAAGAATTGCAACCCCTCTTGAGGTTGACCTTTGACGAGTACATGCTAATACTGATAAGCCCAAATCTTTCAACCACTTCCGTTTATCCCAGGATATGTGAGTCTCTTGCAAACACACAATATCTGCCTTCATATACTGTAAACCCCTTGCAACCCTGCCCCTCTTATTTCTGTCATTAAGACCACAAATATTAATAGAGCGGACCCGGACTTTACCTCCTGCCATAAATTAGAGAATCAAATAATCACCAGTCCCTGCTGCTGCTAATAAACGTAATGCTCGCAAAAAAGTCATTGATCATAAGCCATACCCCCATCCAGTTCTTGACTGCTGTGATATTTGACAAACATATTATGATTTTTGCCCCTCCCACCCCACTACTCGCCTCCACAACCCAACCAATTCTGGGACCATCCAAAGCCCGCCACCCTAACCACCTCAGGAAAGCATTTGGACCACCCAGCTCCTGTGATGAAACATTGCCCCCCCCCCCGAATGCCTTCTTGACTTAAGAATCATAGCTCGAAAAAAGAGGGTCACTCCCCTGGTTACCACTGCGAGAGAAAAAATCAACCCAAAACTATACGGCATCCCCGCAAATAAAGGGGATGTCATGGGCAGACGTATATACCAATACCCTAAAGTTTGCAGAAATTCTTTAGCCTTAATTTCTGACATAAAAAAATGAAAATTATTGCGCCAGACCACTTTCAACTTGGCTGGGTTCATTAAGAAGGCCTGACTGTGGTAACACCTTTGGAGGCCTCCCTCTGTTTCTCCTCTTGGCTACTCAGATCACTTTCCAGACTACGGCTCCCCTCTTCTGACCAGTCAGATATATCCAATAATGAGAAAATGTTATTGCCAGGATCCATGTCCAGCCCTTGTTTACTACCAGTCATGGACACCGCTGCAGGGCAAACTTGATTTTGTACAGAATCAATCAAACTATGACTATCTGACCAGATTACTCCTGCTCTTTGGTTTCGCAACAAACTGACCCCCCTCCTCCTCTGAAGCACCAAGCCCCCCAGACTCAAACTGAGGTAACAGACATTCTATATCCGGGCCACCTCAGGAAAGCATTTGGACCACCCAGGTCCTGTGATGGAATGTTGCCCCCCCCGAATGCTGAGCCCTTCTTGACTTAAGAATCTCAGCGCCCCTTAGCACAGCCAAAAGAAGGGGGGTCCCTCCCCTGGTTACCAATGTGAAATAAAACAACCCAAAACTATAAGGCATCCTCGCAAATCAAGGAGATATCATGGGCGGACTTATATACCCTTAGCCTAAAGTTTGCAGAAATTCTTTAGCCTTAACCCGTTTACCGCGGCGGCAATTCCGCCGCGGTGCGTTCCATTGAGTGGGCGGGGCCGCGTCGGCCAACGGACGTGCGCAGCACTACGGAGGTAGTGCTCGCGACGGCCGTTGGCCGACAGAAGCAGCGAAGAGGTTAATTTCTGACATAAAAAAATGAAAATTATCGCACCAGACCACTTTAAACTTGTCAGGGTTCATTAGGAAGGCCTGAGCTTCCTTGGTTTGGAACAGTTGTATTAACTGACTCAGACGCCAACGGTGCTCTACCGTAGATTGGCAAAAATCAGGACTTACAAAAAATGTGGAGACTTCAAAGGAGTGCTCCTGATCTGGACGAACCAGATCAGAGATTGCCTGACATAACATGAAGTTTCCTACATAAATCAATATTGCTCTTTGCTTGCCCCCCTCCTGAGAAGTAGATGCTTTCTGCTTAAAAGGGAACCTGTGAGCACTTTGAATCTTCTGATCCCAATCCTAATTAACCAGTTCAGGAAAGGCCACCTTGAACAGCCCAACCACATATTTTCATGCATTATCTCCATCCAAACCCTCTCAAATGCCCCAAATTCTTAAGTTATTACGTCTCAGCCTGTTCTCAAAATCTTCAATTTTCCAACGGGTGTCCATCATATGTGCTTCCAATGACTCTGTTACTTTTTTATGTGTTGACACCTCGCACTCCAGGGATCCAATCCTATTCTCTGCCTCCCCCAATCTTTCTGTGAATTCAGTACATGTTTTGGCCACCTTACGGATGGTCCCCTGCTTTTTTCGACACGCTGATTGCATTCTGGGACTCTCTGAGCGTGTTTCTTCCCTATGAGCCATAATACTCTGGTAGATTGATTCTAATGTGACTCTCTCTGGGACTGACTCGGGAGCCCCCTGCATGGGAGTTCCACTTGCTGAGGTGCTCCCTTCCAGGGACTGAAGAGCTGAGTAATCCCAGCGGAGCTCCGTCGCCTTAACTTCGATTTTACTTGATCTCCCTCTTGATACTGCTTTTTTTCTTTTTAACTGTGCTAGAACCATTGGAGGTCTCCTCCTGTTTCTCCTCTTGGCTACTCAGATTACTTTCCAGACTATGGCTCCCCTCTTCCGGCCAGTCAGATATATCCGATAACGAGAAAAATGTATCCTCAGAGTTCATGTCCAGGCCTCGTTTACTACCAGTCACTGTCACCGCTGCAGGGCAAGCTTGACTTTGTACAGAATCAATCAAACTATGACTATCTGACCAGGTTACCCCTGCTCCTTGGTTTTGCAACAAACTGACACCCCTCCTCCTCTGAAGCACCAAGCCCCCCAGACTCAAACTGAGGTAACAGGCCTTCTATATCCGGGTGATCCATAGGCGCCTCAATAGTGCTCACTGACTTTCCTTGCAATCTAGAGGGAGGCGGCACAGCAATGTTCTGATCACTCCTCTGGTCGCATCCAGCTTCTTTCTTCTCCTTGCCATGCAAGGGGCACAAAACCGCTGTTGTAACTTCTTTTACCACCACAGGGCCCACCATTGTTGAATCCCCTGTTTTAACCACTGTTGCCCATGCAGTTTTTGAAAACAGGGTCGCCCAGGGTCTACCTACTCCTTCTGTTCCGGTAGCGGTCGCCGCTGTAGCAGCTCCCACCGTACCCTGCTCCGGACTTCTCTTCTGTGTGGACTTCTTTGATGGAGGGATGTCCAGCCACCCAGGGGCCTGATCCGCTCGTGTCGGGTTGCCGCCATGGCTCTTCGAGCCTCTTGTCACCTTCGGCGGAGACATCGCCGATCCATACTCTGCCTGCAGGGGTCTGACCACACCGAATGTGGCTGCCACATAGATGATCACTCGTCTACCCAATCGTCTCCAGGCGCGATACACACCTATTGTGTCCCTCACAGCGGCACACCAAAACCCCAGGAGGGGCATCCCCACGGGTCGTCTCGAGTCGCATTCCCTGACTCAGCCACCTTTGCACCCGTAATCAAACCAACTGGGCCAGGCAGGCAAGAGAGCAGAACAACTGTGCTCACATGGCCGTCATCTTGCTCTCTCGGGGCACTTTTAATTATGCAAGCGGGCGGGCCTTGCAGCCTTGGGACTGCCACCTCCCGGGGCTAATTCAATATAGTGTGGGAGGGCCTTGCGGACCCCCGCAAACCCAGGGACTGCCACCTCCCCGGGGCTAATTGTAATTATGTGGGGGGGCCTCGCAGACCCCCCCTGCCCCGGAGACCGCCACCTCCCCGGGGTACACTGTTTTTTAAATGTAAGTAATGCGGGGGAGGCTGCAATAATAATTTTTTTAAAAGGTCAAGCCCAGGGGGAAGGGGTGCCTGGGGCTGAAAATTGCCCGGGAGGGAGGCCACTCGGCCCTCCTCCATTTCAATTTTATTTAAAAAAATGTAAGGCTGGGCTCCTCCCTTTTTTTAATAAAAATTTTTTTTTAAGTGTCAGGCCCTGGGAAATGGGGTCGCAGGGGCCCAAAATGGTCCAGGGAAGGGGTCCACGCAGCCCCCCTTCCTAAAATATAAAAAAAAACATTTTTTTTACAAAAAAGCCGCAACTTGCTGGAGGCCCGCCCCCTTTCTCCACCACTCTGCAAATGCGTAGCAGAGTGGAACTCCACGAACTCTGCCCAGGCCTACTTGAGAACTGTTTCCCTGCCAGCACTGATGTGTGTCATTAATAATACTGGGGTTGCCCCGTGTCCCTCTGAACCTGGATATAAACATTAAAAAGCCACATCAGGTTCCGTTGGGAGACACAACTGTTTTTCTTACAGGATGGTGTTTAAGTAACAAACCTACACACAATGACCAATAAATGGTTTGATGTGTGTGCATGGTGGGGGCTCTGGGTGGGCACTGGGGCAACCATCTATTTAAAATTGAGGCCCCGGGGGAGAAAGTGCCCATGGCCAATATAGGCTCGGGGAGGGGGGCAGCGTGGCCCTCCTTCCCTGTAAAAAAAAAATACTGCACTGGTGAATGGGGTCCCCAGGGCCTACTGAAGCTCGGGGAAGTGGTCATGCAGTCCCCTCCCCTTTAGAATAAATATGGCCCTGGGGGATGGGGTCCCCGGGTCATATGAGACTCAGGGAGGGGGGCTAAGCAGCACTCTGAGGGAATGGGGAGGGGGGCAATGTGGCCCTCATTCCCTCTTATTTACATTTTGATCCCAGGGATGGAGTCCCTGGGGCCTACTAAGGATCAGGGTGGGGAGCTGCACGCCCTCCTCCCCTATTTAATTGCATTTGGCCCCAAGGATTGGGGTCCACGGGGTCAATTAATGGACAGGGAGGGGGCTGCTTGCCCCCTTCCCCTTAATATATGTTTTGGCCCCCTAAATTTTACAAACTACCCTTGCTTCCCTTTAGCGTTACCCACCTTTGAACCCTAAAGTTACCCTTACCTCCTTTCCCTCTACCCACCCCTAAACTGTAAAATTACCCTTCCCTCCCTTTATCTCTACCCACCCCTAAACCTGTAAAATCACCCTTACCTCCCTTTACCTCTACCTGCCCCTAAGATAAAAATTTCCCCTACCTCCCTTCATTTCAACCCACACCTAAACCCTAAAATTACCCTTACCAACCTTTACCTCTACCAACCTATACACCCTAAAATCACAATTTTCTCCCTTTACTTCTATCCGCACCTGAAACACTTTTTTTCTAGCATAAAAATGATGTTATAAAAAAAAGGTCTTACCTTTGTGGTACAGTAATGCGTGGTAAAGCTAGAAATACTTACTTTTGTGGCAATTACCTGTGAGGTAAAGGCATGGATGAGCGGTAAAGACTGTTTCCCCTGAATGTTTTTGTGACTATATGGGCACTGTACAAGGGCCACATATGGACAGGATATTATCATGCACATTAACGTGAGGAGTGTAATTTGTGGCGTGTTTCCACATATTAAACAATTGAAAGCTTGTTAGTGACTTTGGGGTGACAACATTTTGGAACAAAGCGGAGATGGTATTAATTGTTGTATTTAAAGAGGATCATTTGTGAATAATGAACTAAATGTTTGGAGTTAATTGTTGAAGAGGAAGTGCTTTGCTCTTGGTGCTCAGATGGAGTTGGGAGATGGCATTCAGTGTTAGCCATGTGGTTATCCTCCTAGCTGCCTTCGGCACTGCTTATCTCACTCTTTGGTGACATGGCACATTTTTCTGAAAAACAGGAACTTGACAGTGTCCTGTTCAATCAAAGAAGATGATGTTTTCCTAATTTCTAAATTGTTCTGTCTCTTCTCTTTGGTGC
Source organism: Calotriton arnoldi (assembly GCA_963921515.1). NCBI lineage: Eukaryota > Metazoa > Chordata > Amphibia > Caudata > Salamandridae > Calotriton > Calotriton arnoldi. Next base: position 42,738 of record CAWUFW010013854.1, read on the forward strand.
ACACTGCAGGTGAAACCACAGCATCCTGTCTCAATCTAGGCTAGGTCCAAATAGGATTACAATATAAAAGGTCCCGGCCTAAACATAAGGGCCTTAACATTAATTATTATTGTGACAAGGCCACCATAGCCTACTTCAACCCAGCACCAGGGATTCTGTAAATTCCTCCACGCCGGTCAGCTATGGGTGCCAGAACATAGTTGCCACAATATTGTCTGATATAAATAGCTTATCCTAAATATTGTTTACATATATATCAATACATTGTAGTCATTAATAGAAATTCTATGCCCAATGTGACATTATTTTTCTAATTGATATTTAGAACACAATATTAATGTCAGGAAATATTTCTGCATACAATATTCTGACATACAATCCTCTGACTGTTCTGAAGGACCAGCCGCCCACTGCCCCACTCAGCTGTCATGGCAGGGTTGGACTGGTACTTTCCTTTATCGTAGCCTTCAGCTCGGCACATTCCATGACCTCTGACCTTCATGCCATCCTCGGGTTAGCCCATTACTCCCCTGCAATTCTTTTGTCAGGCTATACCCACCCTCCCCATCCTAAAAGATTCAACCCCATTACCCCATGCCCTATCCTTACACCTCTGGCCCATTAGATTGCCATTCTGTGTCTGTTCTTTTCCTCAACCACAGTATTTCCTTCCCATCATAGGCAGGCTATCCTTAAGCTGGAGCATATCCCAGCCCTCTTGAAAAGTAAGGTGAAATTGAAAATTGTGGGCTCCCTTGTCCCGGTGAATGTTGGAAACTGCGTTACTGTTTGAGGCGGTGAAACTTTACCCAAGCAGTAACCAGAATGTCTGTCAGGGTGAAACACAAGCAAACACCAAATTAACCTGTGCTCAACCATCTGGTAGCCTGGCACAAAAACAGTCAGGCTTAACTCAGGCAATGTGCACAGCATTTATGCAGTACTTCAAACAGTAATCTATGAAAACACAACATAAGAAATATCCCATACCAATTTAGAAAAATAGATTAAAATGTAATACATTATTTGAGACCGAAGTAACAAAAATCCAATCAGTAGAACCGGAGATATGCAGTTTCAAAGTTTTAAGTAAAAATAGTACCTAGAAGCACAAAGCGCCAACTGTGGTTATCTGGTCATGCCAGACCAGGACAGAGTCAAATTCAGGTCGACCATGATGGAGTGCGGGCCGTATACAGGGGCCACGTTAGGCTTGCTGAACAAAGTACCTTAAATCCTGGTTTGCGGAGGGTTGCGAGATCCCACGTCAAGGATGCGTTGGCCATCGGTGGTTCAGAGGAAGCTGCGGGGCGGCAATGCTAATTCCTTTGTCATCATCCAGGATGCCTTTGACGAGGGGCTTGCGATGTGAAGGCCTGTGTCGCGGATGTACCGTGCAGAAGTGGTTTCAATGAGACTGTGGGCTGCAATGCGAGGTCCGGCATCAGGGCTGCACACCGGGGATGCGTCACACAGCAGCAGTTCCAAAGTTGAGCTACAGTTTGATGCAACACACTGTGGCGGATCTGCTCACATGAGCTATTTGCGCTAGCAGAGTACCTTCAGGCCCACTTTCAATGGTCCTGGTCTGGGGTGGCACAACTTAGGGGTAGGACCCGCAGAAGACAGAGTCCAGGTGCTGAGTTCAATGTGGTTGGAGCCTTTTCGGTCCCTGAGGCTCTAATCAGGAGATGAGACAAATAGCCCTTCGAGTCACTCTGGTGGTCCTGGATTCAAGATGCTGGTCCAGTTCTTCTTACTCAGGCAGCAGGGTAGCAGGGTAGCAGGGCAACAGGGCAAAGGAGTAGCAGTCCTTCTTGCAGAGCAGCACAACAAGAGTCTTCCACAGGTCTAGAGGTGTTTTAAAGAGTTGGGTCTGAGGGTACAATATTTTTACCTCATGCCCACATTGAAGAAGAAGGTTCTGGAAGTTTCGACCCCCAAAAGTGTCTGGACTTTCCTGCCTCGCTGCCCGAGCCTCAGCTTATGTGGGGTCAAAAAAGACTAGTGTCAAACCCTTTCTGAGTGTGCTTAGGCAGAGCCTTTATGATGTGCAATTGTAGTTGGTGACAGCGCCCCTCCCCAAGTCAGAGATGGCCCATCCTGCCAACATATATTTCCCCTTTGTCTCACTGTCTGGGAGCAATGCACAAAGAGCAACTGCCAGCTACATCTCATCATGTGAACCAGTTAGCAGGCTGCAGGCACCAAATGGTTAGGACAAGAAAATGCCAACTTTCTAAAAATTGCATTTTCAGAATTGTGACTTTACTGTGGAAGAGGGTTTTAAATTACAATTACATAGACACTAAACTCAACATTTGTATCTGCTCCCAATTGAAAGTTGCCTCTTATTAAATGTAGTAAGGGAACTCCATGTTATCCTATGGGAGAGATAGGCCTCACAGTAGTGAAAAACTCCTAAATTCGAATTTAGGAGTTTTTCACTACCAGGACAAGTAAAACTTAAAAGTACATGTCCAACTTTTTCAATACACTGCACTGTGTCCTCTGGGCTGTGAAGGGCCTACTCTAGAGATGACACATGTATTGAAAAGGGAGGTTTGTGCCTGGCAAGAGGTTTATCTTGCCAGGTTGAAATGGCAGTTTAGAACTGCACACACAGGCTGCAATGGCAGGCCTGAGACATGTTTAAAAGGCTACTTGAGTGGTGCAATATGTGCTGCAGTCCCACAAGTAGCATTTAATTTACAGGCCCTGAGTACATATAGTATCACTTTATTAGAGACTTACAAGTAAATGAAATGTGCCTATTGGGTGTAAGCAAATTTCACCATATTCAAAGGAGAGAGTACAAGCACTTTAACACTGATTAACAGCGGTAAAGTGCGCAGAGACCTAAAAGCCAACAAAAATGGGTTCGGACAACAGAGGAGGGAAGGCAAAAAGTTTGGGGATGACCCTGCAGAGAGTGCTAAGTACAACAGTGAAGTTTCCCACTTTGCCAAACTTTGTAAAGGATTTCTCTTCACCTGTTCCTAGCCGTACTCTAGCTGATGAGGAACCCCACTACAGTACAGCTCTGCCCTACTCTTCTCCTTAATGTATTTCTCCTCGTCAGATCTTTTCCCCAATTCCAGCAGTTACAGAGACAACTCAGAAATGTCTAAGAGTAGGTCTCCAATGTTCTAGGTTGGTTTAAACCAGGACACTGAGTATTCGAACTGCAGAGATATGTTGGCCTCCCACGTCTGCTTGACTATAAGTGGTATCCAAATGAGCAGTGTAGGCCTGTGGTGTGAAGGCTGAAAATCGGTACAGTACAACATTGATATTATAATTGCAATAAGGATGTTATGCCCAACCCAGAGTTCTTTTCCTGGATGAAAACAACTCTTCACTAAAACTTAGATATATGTACATTAAAAACATTAATCAAACAGCACAAATCACACAATTTAAAAAAACACAGAAAGTACTGAACAATATATACAGAGTGGACCCAAGTTGCTCCTAACATATAGTGTTCACCGTCATTAATGAACACTGTGCTGATCTAATGGAAAGAGAAAACAAATTACTGCTATCTACTCAGTGTCGGATGGTGAAATTTGAAAGTGGTGGGGCAAAAATAATTATTGTACTGCACTGCAGCGAGCGTAGCGAGCGAGCCCGAACAACCTACGGAGGGTTCGGGGGGTTCCCCCCCTGAGAAAATTTTGAAAAAAGAGTGGACAAATGTTGCCTTTTCAAGCAAATTTGAGAAAGCAGGAAGGTTAATAAAGCAATTGTTAATTGCCTTGCTATTTCCCTGTCAAGCAGCAGCACACCCCTATACATCTCCCTTCTATGTTCATTGCCTTGCTATGTCCCTGTCAAACACCAGCACAACCTTGTATGTCTCTCTTCTATGTTCATCGCCTTGCTGTTCTGCCAGACACGGATAAGGGCAGTAAACAATTTTCCCTGTGTATCCGCTAAGATCCAATGCAGGTTTAAGTCAATCCATTTGTTCTGATCCCCGGTCACTTGCATCTCCACAAAGCAAAAAAGAGTTAGTCTCCCTCTCCCACGGTATACCCTTCAACGCTGATTGTTAGCCAACTCAATGACACTCCTTTTATCACCTTTGGAATAATGTAAATTTGGAAGTTGGTGTTCTCCTCCACTCAAAACTTTTTTCTAAAAATACTGTAGATGTGTTTTTCCAAGAAGCAGGCAGCCTTTGAGCAGTTACTTACATTTAAAATCTAAGGGGCCGATTCACAGAACTAATCTGAGATAAAATGCTAAACTTACTACGTTTGGTATTCACAGAAGGCATTTAGTAGTAGTAAAGTTAGGACTCCTAACTTTACTACTACTAAATGCCTTTTGTGAATACCGAAAGTCGTAAAGTTAGGATTTTGTCTCAGTTTAGTAGTAGTAAAGTTAGGAGTCCTAACTTTACTACTACTAAATGCCTTCTGTGAATACCAAAAGTAGTAAGTTTAGGATTTTATCTCAGATTAGTTCTGTGAATCGGCCCCTAAATAACCAATTCCAGCAGACTTTGCCTGAAGAAATTTAGCGAAAGGTGAAGTATTTAATGCACCCAGTAATTGCCAGGTCCGTTAAATACCACCTACCTCAGAATTCTGTCCCCTTTGCAAACAGGAGTTTGTGCAGGGCATGAAAAACAGCTACCAACTCGGAATCCGAGCTGGAGAGTCCTATTTCAGAACTCCTCTTGCTTCACTGTATGCCAGGGTGAAAAAAAACACACGTTGTGCCCACAGTGTTTGTCCTCATGCACATCAGCAGACTTGCGATACCCACCACCTCAGAGTCCAGACTCCTCCATCCAGGCATGGCCACGGAGTAGCAGGGTACCATCCGCAAATGCACCTGGTGCCTCTTCATGGGTGTGACGTGCCATATAAATACCACCAATGCACCTACCATAGAATATAAACAATCAGCGCATTTACTACAACGAAAGATAATGCCAAAAATTAGAGTGTCAATAATATTAAGACCAAGCTGACGAGTTACCACAAATTAAGTCTTTGAAAAACACCATTACGACATGAAATCTGACAGGCTGTATCTGAGGTTGCATCTGGCTGTAAATACCTCTGCCGGTTGTCTGCACACACCTGTACTGAACGGCACTGCATCACCTTTTAGCGTTACACGTGCACTCATGGCAAGGAAAAGTGCATCATGCATTTTGTTGTTGTTTTTTAAAAATTCTGGGTGTTGTTTTGTGTGCGCAGAGGCATGTCTCTCAAACACGCTCCTCTCTTTCTGTGTTTGAGGACGGGGAGAGTGACCCTCTACACCCAGCCCATCCCAAGGGATTTGGTTATACTGCCGTTGTCTGAGTGGAACGGGTGTATTAATTTAATCATTCGGTACTAACCAGTCGCGTCTCACATGATTCGTGGGAGGGGAGGGGGTTCACGCTGGGGGTTCTTGCAGGGGGGATCCCGCAGGGGGCAGGGTTGAAAAAAATATTTAAAAACTTACCTTACCGGTCCCGCGCTGCCTCCGTTCCTGGCCGGGTGACGGTCCCGCCGGGGTTTCCTAGAACTGGAAGGAAGCATGCATCCTCCCTCCCCTAACCCCCCCTAAGCCAATAACAATGCTGCAATGGCAGCGTTGTGATTGGTGCAGAGTCCCGGACAGTGCCGAGCCGGGCACCAGTGCGGAGGCTATTTTCTTTATGTAGGCTGCATGCAGCCTGCATAGAGAAAATGTAGAGTGCGCATGACTGCTTTGGTCCGCCCCAGGGCCGACCAAGCAGTCAGGGCACTTAGAGTGGTGCAAGCCACTCCTCCCTGACCCGCCCACCCGCCTGCCCCCAACCAGGCAATCCCTCCCACCCGCCCCCAACCAGTCATACCCCTGCCTTCTGTTTTCTCGCAGCACGAGAAGCAGAACATTAAATGGTATTTGAAATACCATTTTATGTTCTGCTTCTCGCACTGCGAGAAAGCAGTGGGGCGGCGCTCCTCCGCCCTAATGGAGGAGCCGCCGCTGAATCTACTAACTTTTAAAATTACTGTTTGCAGTCACAAACTGACTGTAAATACTGGGAAATGTACAACAAAATGGAATATTAAAAGTGCATCACCAAGAGAAGAAAAGCAAGATTGCAACACAATGAAATCAAATGTGTTTTTAGGTTAAAAATGTTGAACAAGGAAAATAAGCTTATCTCACAATTTATCGTTAATGGACTCCTCACCATTGATAATTCTTCTGCATTTTGGTATATGGCCCGATAACTGGCTACTATGTCACTACCAAAAGTACCATGCCCCAAGATATGCCACACATAAGCAGACAAACATCTAACATAACTCACCAGACAAACTATTTAACATGTTCTCAACACAGCTAAGGGTATGCAGAGGGTATGCAGAGTTACATATTGATGTTTGCAGTGATTGGCAATGTTTTCAGACTTCTTCCTGATACCTTCCAAGGTGAAAATTCACTTTCTGTGTCAGAGAATCCATGCAACCAGCTGTCCCACCAGCTGTCCAACCAGCTTCCATTCCAGAGTGCCCTTAGCCCTGAGTGTCAAGAGTGCCAGGAGAAACCTGCAATACCTATGTACCATTCATTACCTGCCTAATGGAAGACACCTGTAGTGGATAGGGCTTCTAGCTTGGAGGAAGGGACCGTCCAGGTGAGCAGCTGACGAATACATGTAGGTGGTTTGGGCCCCTGAACATCAGTGGAAAGATTCTCTTACTGTCATGTATGCCTTCAGTTTATTACTTTTTTAACTACATCCACTTTGCTCCCTGCAAAGCTAGTAAAGTTTAAAATAAATTATGCAGTGTAGCAAAACCTTCTAACTTTGCACACCCCAAAACAGAGCATGGGTATGCCTTTATAAATGGATATGACATTGCTCCCAACAGTACTTGACAAAAAACACACAATACCTATAAATGTGCAACAAAACACATTAGATAGTACACTTGGCATGTTGTCACAAAGTACAGATACGGCTTAGCAAACAGAGAGGCTATCATTTCACTCTTATCATGCACACATAAACATATAAGTGAAGAGTGTAGCCACTCTTCAAACTTCTGTCACAAAGCAGATAGTGTATGTAGTTGGCAATCAACTATTTCCCAAAATAACTAACCAAGGTGAATCACACAGACATATTCAACAGAACACATTAGACAGAACAGCTCACGTGCATCAACAACTCTCCAAGATGCTGTATAGTTGGCTGTCATGAATGAAGGACAACTCTGTCAGGTCAAGCAGCAATATCAAGCTCAGAAACATTTACAGCTGGGCAAGTGGCATGTTACTGAAGTAGGTATTGCATAAACAATTTGTAAAGCCCTGACTTAGTTTCTCTGACACTGTTATGCTATGTTATGCAGAATTGTAGAGCGCGCTATCACCCAGGAAGGCATCCTGACACTGAGCAGGTGTGAGTTTAGCCACACCTATGGCCTAGAGGGACTACTCGAAAAGCCAGGTCTTCAGCTTCTTGCAGAATTCAAGAAGTGAGGAGTGTAGCAGCAGGTCATTCCACACTTTAGGAGCGATATGGGAGAAGGCTCGATTGCTGGATCTGGTTTTCCGTGTGCATGGAATTTGTGCAATTAGGAGTTCGGACAAACGGAGGTATCTGGAAGGTTTTCTGAAAGCAGAAGCAATTTTTGAGGTATGCTGGGCCAGTGTTATGTAGTGCCTTGAAAGTGTAGGTGGGGAGTTTGCATTGTGCTTGTTTCTGAATAGTGAGCCAGTGGACTCCTTCAGGTGTGGTGAAATGTGAGTGCAGCGTAGGAAGTTGAGAGGGATTCTGGCCACCCAGTTCTGAATGATATGCATCTTTACAGTCAGGATGGAGCAGATCCATCGGAGTGTGTGTCCTTGGATTTCGATGTCATGTAAGCATTGGATGAGGCTGGGGTGGGAGGCTGTGTCAAATGCTGTGTCAAATGCTGTGGAGAGTTCCAGGAGGATGAGGGCAGCTGTGTCTCCTCTGTCCAGAGTCATGCGGATGTAACCTGTGGCAGCGATGAGGGGAGTTTCTGTGTTGTGGTTGGGTCTGAAACCAGACTAAGTGGTGTTGAGGAGTTGGTGGTCGTTGAGATATTTGGTGAGGTGTCTGTTGATGATTTTCTCCAAGACTTTAACCAGGAATGGTAGCAGGGAGATTTGTCTGTAGTTGGCAAGCATAGAAGCGTCCATAGAGGGTTTCTTCAACAACGGGGTGACAGTTGGGTGTTTCCAAGCAAATGGGAAGGTCGTGGAAGAGGTGGAGACATTCTGAATGGGTGTTAGCATGGTGCTGATGGGTTGCAGTCCTCTGGACAGGCGCAGTGGGGGCAGGGATCCGATGGAGACCCTGTGTGGATGAACTTTATGGTGGGGGCTGTGTCTTCTGGGGTGATGACAGGCCATGTGATTAGCATTGGTTGTTTTTATAAAGTTAGGAGGCGTTTGGCAGGATCTGTTGTGTCTGATTGTGGGCTGAAGTTGCTGTAAAGGGCAGTGATTTTGTTGTTGAAGCATTGAGAAAGATTGTGTCAGAGGTCCTGCGAGGGAGTGATCAAGTTGGAGGCGGCCGATGGTGAGGTGAAATCTTTCACAATGGTGAAGATTTCTTTGCTTCTGTTGGGGCTGGCATTGATGCAGTCTGCCAGAATGGTATGTTTGGTGGTAGCATCTTTGGATTGATTTGAATGTGCTCCTGTCTGCATTGTCCTGGTTTATTCTACATTTGCGCTCCAGTTGTTTGCAATGGAATTTCATCAGTCTGAGTTCCTCCATGTACCAACTGGTCTGGGGTCTGGATCGTGTTGTATTGTTGTGTTTGAGGGGGGCTATGGAGTCAGCACAGGAGGTGATCCAATTGTTGAATTTCTTGATGACTTTGGGGAAGCTGTTGCTGTGTTCTGATCAGTGGGTGTTAAGAGCGGTATTTCAGTCCTTGTCAGTGATGCTGTTCCATTTTCGGTGGGCTGGTCTGGCAGTGGTGAGTGTGTGTTGAACCGGGATGGGTATGCTGAAAAAGACAAATGCATGGCCTATCCAGGGAACAGGTGTGGGCTTGTCAAATCAGATATTGCCGAAGTTGGTGACCGCCGATGTAGGTATGTCTCTTTACTCATTGGGTGAGGCCCAGGCTTCCAAGATCTTTAATTAGTGCTCTTGAGTTGGCGTTGGCGTGGTCTTCCAGGTGGAAGTTGATGTCTCCAAGTAGGATGCAGTTGTTATCTTTAAGGGTGTGGTGCGATGAAGTCCATGATGGTGTCGGAGAAGTTGGTGTGTGGTCCGGTGGTCTGTAGATGAGATTACCACTTAGGGTGAAGTTGACTGTGACGTGGAGCTTGTACAACAGGTTTTCAATATTGGAGGATGAAGTGCCCATGGAAAATGTGCAGCTGATGATGTTCTTGTGGATGATGGTGATTCCACTTCCAACCGTGTGAGGTCTATCTTGCCTGGCAATCTTGTAGCTAGGATGGATGGCTGTGCCAATTCAGGATTCAACCAGGTTTTCATGAGAAAACGTAGACCAGGGGCATTGCCATGCAGCAGGATTCAGATCTCTACAGCATGTTTGGTGAGTGAGCGGGTGTTGAGGAGCATGCATGCAAGTGTGGAGTGTTGAGTGGGTGATTGCAGAACTGTGTGAGTGTCAGAGAGAGGCATTTTGGGTACTGTCCATGCGGTGCATGCTGGGTGTGGGTAAGTGCATGAAAAGTTGCAGGAAGTGCAGGAGAATGCTCCCTCAGTGTTGTGTAGTGCGGTGAGGCAGCTACATGTGGAGCAGCAGCCGGGTGCGGAGGCTCACAGCATGGTAGTGACAGGAGGACCAGGGTTCCTGGCACTGGGAGCGCACCAGACACGGATGGGCTCAAACAGGCGCAGATGGGATTGCCTTTGGGGCGCAGCGCACCCGCTGTCCGCGTCCAAGCTGTGACAGCCATTAAGTAGGTCTTGGGAAGAGAGAGGAGTGATGTCACTTCCTGTGCAGATGGATGAAGGAAAATCCAGTGATGTCACTTCCTGTGCAGATGGCTGATGGAAACCATATACCCACACTGATATTATATACCCAAAGATCAATTGTTTCAAATTTTCTCCTAACAGGAGAGTAGACGAAATTTTAGATTTTAAAACACCTATCATCGTCACACCAAGCCAGTCGCGCCACAAAGTCCTATACATAGACGAGAACAGTAAACAGATCATTGACATAATTTCAGAGTCTTGCTTGCAATGTAAAAGATGAGTGTCATGGAGGAGGACGCATCTTAGACAAGCGGTAAGGACACAAAGTCATTCTAAACGCGGACTCTGCTAAACCGATGCCAGTAACATAACATCGTATACGTCTTTGCAAACACCAGTCTATTAAAGCGAGTGCATCCAATGTTTCAACAGTAATTCTTCAGTCAGTGGAATCGTGTCTCTGCCTGCACCTGAGTTAATTTGTCAATGATTCGTTGAAAGTGCCTTTGGCCGTTCTGCTTCTTATTGTCTTCTCACAATTTTCTCTTTAAATTCCCTTTCCTTGCCAAAGATTATGATCTGACTGTTAGAGGGTATCACTTTTTTGGCTCGTGACTTCTTTTGCGCAGTTGCCAATGAAAAATGTCCAACGTTAAACTACCTCACAATGCACTTCGCTCTGTGGAAGGCGAGAGTGGCAGGGGGCATTGCCAATGTTTTCTAACACTCAGGGAAGCAGACACGTGCCCGCGTGGCCGACATGAACACAAGAGCGCGCACTGATGGATGGGCATAAATAAATACTAAAAAAGACAAATTGCACTGTAATAAAACAATTGTATCTCGAATTATTTATTGAAAGACAAGGCGCGTCTGCTGCACGAACATTCTGCCATCAGTGGACGAGTCAGAGAGAAATAAAATAAAAATAAAAACTTTTAATTTGCGAGCTTCTGCTTCTTTTGTTTGTCTACAAGATATGCTTGCGAGCCAAGTGCCGACAATAAGGCAGCAGCTGATAAAACACGGACAGAGCTACTATCTGAGGCTGCAGTGTTTGCTGAAACCAATAATCTATGTCAAGTAATTCCTTCTAGAGCGTGTCACGGAAAGATGAAAAATTGTTATCTACTTGTTCCCTGGAAACAGACACACGCTGTCCTGTGTCACATATAGAAAGAAACAGAGAGGCACCCACACTGTTTAGGGTTTGCTTAATGTGCGGCTTCCTGAAAATACATGCTATTAAGACTGTCAATGCATGGTTTTGAAGGCTTTTACACTGACTTTTACATACAATGGTTTTCCCCTTCCTGTTTTTTTTTAAAGAAAAAAATGCTCATGCCCTGGGGGATGGGGTCCTCAGAGCCCGCAAAATACTAAAAGAAGGGGGGGGCACACAGCCCCCCTTCTAAAAATATTTAAAAAAAAGAAAATCCAGCATCTCACCGGAGGCCCCGCCCCTTCCCTGCACCACTCTGCAAATGCGCCTCCTTGGGTGTTCTAAGTTGGGGGATGAAGTCCCCTTGAATCCTGAGGGTCCCTGGGGGCCAACTAGCCCACCAGGTACCTCCAGAAAGCCTCACACAGTGGGATTGCTGAGAGGTGGTCCTAGGCCACCGCCCTTTTTACACCACTCTGCAAACGCCCCTCTTGGCGCACTGCTGGTAGGGCGATGAGGTCCTCTTGTGTTCTGAGGACCTCAGGACTAAAGTGGACTTCCTCCCCTGAGCAGCAGTGCGCCAGGAGGCCCGTTTGCAGAGTGGTGTGAAAAGGGGGCGTGACCTCGGACCACTCTCAGCAATCCAGCTGTGTGGGGCTTACTGTCAGGAAACAGGCCTTTTGTACCATGTCCCGGTTCCCCAGACATGATTGTGATGGTGCATGTCGATATCAAGAAAGTCTGAACTTTTCAGACGATCCCTTACTCTGCGAGATGCAGTGGTCACACTGAGCACTTTTGACACGCTCCCTGAGGGATTTATAATGACGCAGTCGGAAGCAGTCAGTGCTTGGCTTACTGATTGGCTTCCGTGACCACGCCCCCTGGTGTTGTTTGCTCCCCGGATGAACCGGCTTCTTGTTTCCTGATCTTCGGTCGCGTTCAGAATTCTGGAGAAGGAACTCGCTATTATTTTCCCAGTACTTTAGTGCCCTCGTATTGGTTACAGTGTCCCTTGGCGCCTTGAGTCCTCTTTTCTCCGCACTCCGGCTCAGCAGTGTCTTTTCGCTGTGCCGGCAACGTGAGTTTTTTATAACCGTCCTTTCCCTCCGTATCCCTTTGCCTCCCCGCTCCACTTCCCTAATCGGCTGAACGAATATCCAGCTCCTAGTCCATTGGCTTTTCCTGAGACTGGCGTGTTTGCTATGCGTGCTCTTACTGGACAATAACGAAGCTTGGCATGGCATTTTGAGGCACATGCGCACGTTTCCCCGAGTGCTTTTTTCCCCGCAATTGGGTGTTCTTCCCTCTCTCCCTGGTTGCTCCCAGACACCCTTCTCAGCTGTTAATGAGAAGTATTTTGCATCGTTGGCTACAAAGTTTCCTACAGTCGACAGAACCTTATTTTTTGTATTGTCTTCATACAAAGACCAGAGGCAAATCTTTTTGTTCCATTTATCACACCTGGGAAGGCTCTGCTCTACTGTTCCTGCACTGTATTGAGGAGTGAATACAACTCCTCCTACTAGACTCCATATTAGTCCCTGCATCCTATGTTGGCTGGGAAGTGGAATTGTGTTATTTTCTTGCGTGTTGACATGCAGTATCACAATGGTTAAAAGTACGCTTACACAAATAGGGTAACAGGTTTCCTTCTTTTGCAGCTCCCTGTGTGTCCTGTTGACTCCTAAACAGCCTTACCGGTTTTTGCAAGTGGAGAAGAGTGGGAATCACTCTGGGTTGTAATCCCCCTACCTTTTGGAGGCAGTTAGCTGTGACGGAAGATATATCTTGGTCCGCCAGACACTGTCTTCGAGGGGTGTGGGGCATTCATCTTTGCTCCTGTGGAATTCCTGGGGACAGAGGCTCAGTCAAGGAGTCTGGGGCTCGACAATTACTAGAGATAACAGGAGGGCTAGTTGGCCCCCAGGGACCCTCAGGAGGCAAGGGGACTTCATCCCCTAACCAAGAGTGTGCCAGGAGGCGCGTTTGCAGAGTGTTGGAGAAAGGGGGCGTGGCCTGTGTCCACCTCTCAGCAATCCCACTATCTGGGGCTTACTGGAGGTATCAGGTAGGGCAGCTGGCCCCTAAGGACCTCCAGCAGCAAAGGGGACTTTAATCCCCATCGAAGAGTGCGCCAGGGAGCGCGTTTGCAGACTGGTGGTCAAAGGGGGAGTGGCCTGCTATGAGTACTTACCAATGCTGCTGTGTGGGACTTACTGGAGGTAATAGGAGGGGCAGTTGGCCCCCAAGGTTGTCCTTGGGGGTCAAATTCCCCTCCTGTTAACTCCAGTAAGTCCCACACAGTCAGATTGCTAAGAGGTCTTCGGAGGCCACGCCCTCCCTTTCTCCACCACTCTGCAAATGCGCCTCCTGGCACACTACGGGTTGGGAGATGAAGTCCACTTTACTGCTGAGGGACTTTGGGAGTCAAGAAGCCCTCCTGGTACCTCCTGTAAGTCCTACGCAGCGGAATTCCTGAGCGCTGGTTGGAGGCCCAGCCCCCTTTCTCCACCACTCTGCAAACGTGACTACCAGTTGAAGAAGCAGTTGCGATGTAATAGGTTTCGCATTTGCGAGAATTAGAGCTATTGGCGTTGTAAATGTAAAAGTGTTTTATTAATGTTTCTTGGAGTGGAGTGGATGTAGGTTGTGTGTAGTGGAATTATGTGGTATGTTGTGCAGTGAAATTATGTGGATAGAAAGTATGTGGTATTTAGTGTATAGGAATTATGTAGAGTGGGATTATGTGTTATGGAGAGTAATTGTGTGGCTTGATAGTCTGTGTTGTGGAGTTGTAACCTTAGGTTTAGTCTTCCTCGTTTCCATAGAAGCTTAACTATAAACTCAATGAGACAAAAAAAAGAAGGACCCACTGAGGAGCACTTCTGGACCTAGTCAGAGGTATGAGCAGGGCCACTGTAATTTTGCGACTGTTTGGCTGCACCGACTTTTGCACAATTATACATTTTCCGCATTTGCCACATAATCCATCATCTGCTGCATAATCTGCAGATTTGAACAAAAAGAACCTTGTTTCTAGCTCATACGGCTCAAACGTTACCAAAAAATCAGCGACAAATGTTGCAGCGTGGTGGAAGGCCCTTTGCAAACCTAGAATGGTCACCTGTTACTTATTGCTAAATGTGGGTATTAAATTGGTACTAATGGTGTGTAAGCCACTCTTGCTTCTTTCTGCACCTCTCTTGCAAATTTCTGCACCCCTATTGCCTTTTTCTGCACCCCTCTTCTGACTTTCTGCACCTTTCTTGCCTCTGTCTGCACCCCTGTTTCCTCTTTCTGCACCCCTCTTGCCTCTTTTTGCACCTCTGTTGGTTCTTTCTGCACTGCTCTTGCTTCTTTCCGCACCTCTTTTGCAAATTTCTGCATCCCTCTTGCCTCTTTCTGCACCCCTCATCCCACTTTCTGCACCTTTCTTGCCTCTGTCTGCACCCCTGTTCCCTCTTTCTGCACCGCTCTTGCCTCTTTTTGCACCTCTCTTGCTTCTTTCTGCACTTCTCTTGTTTCTTTCTGCACTGTTCTTGCTTCTTTCTGCACCTCTCATGCAAATTTATGTATCCCTCTTACCTCTTTATGCACCCCTGTTCCCTCTTTCTTCACCTTCTTGCCTGTTTCTACACCTATCTTGCCTGTTTCGGCACCTCTGTTGCTTCTTTCTACACTTCTCTTGCCTCTTTCTGCACCCCTCTTACCTCTTTCAGCACCTCTGTTGCTTCTTTCTGCACTTCTCTTGCTTCTTTCTGCACCCCTCTTGCCTTTTTCTGTGCCCTTTTGCCTCTTTGTGCACCTCTCCTGCCTCTTTCTGCACCTCTCCTGCCTTTTTCTGCATTTCTCTTGCCTCTTTCTGCACCTCTTTTGCTTCTTTCTGCACTTTTTAAAAATCTTTCTGTACCCCTCTTGCCTCTTTCTGCACCTCTGTTGGTTCTTTCTGCTCTGCTCTTGCTTCTTTCTGCACCTCTGTTGCAAATTTCTGCATCTCTCTTGCCTCTTTCTGTACCCCTCTTCCCTCTTTCTGCACCTCTCTTGCCTCTGTCTGCACACCTGTTCCCTCTTTCTGCCCCCCTTTTTTCCTGTTTCTGTAACTCTCTTGCCTCTTCTGCAGTTCTCTTGCCTCCTTCTGCACCTCACTTGCCTCTTTCTGCACTTCTCTTGCTTCTTTCTGCACCCTTCTTCCCTTTTTTTGCATATCTCTTGCCTCTTTCTGCACCTCTCTTGCCTCTTTCTGCACATCTCTTGATTCTTTCTGCACTGCTCTTGCCTCTTTCTGCACCCCTCTTTCCTCTTACTGCACCTCTTTTGCGTCTTTCTGTACTTCTCTCTCATCTTTCTGCACCCCTCTTGCCTCTTTCTGCACCTCTGCACACATGTTCCCTCTTTCTGCACCCCTTTTGCCTGTTTCTGCGACTCTCTTGCCTCTTTGTGTAGTTCTCTTGCCTCCTTCTGCACCTCTGTTGCCTCTTTCTGCACCTCTCCTACCTCTTTCCGTACCCCTCTTGCCTGTTTTTATACCTTTGGTGGTTCTTTCTGCACTGCTCTTGCTTTTTTCTGCATATTTTTTGCAAACTTCTGCATCCCTCTTGTCTCTTTCTGCACCCCTGTTCCCTATTTCTCCACCTCTCTTGATTCTTTCTGTACTTCTCTTGCTTCTTTCTGCATTTCTCTTGCCTCTTTCTGCACCCCTCTTCCCTCTTTCTGCACCTCTCTTGACTCTTTCTGCACTTCTCTTGATTCTTTCTGCACTGCTCTTGCCTCTTTCTGCACCCCTCTTGCCTCTTACTGCACCTCTTTTGCTTCTTTCTGTACTTCTCTCTCATCTTTCTGCACCCCTCTTGCCTCTTTCTGCACCTCTGCACACCTGTTCCCTCTTTCTGCACCTCTTTTGTCTGTTTCTGCAACTCTCTTGCCTCTTTGTGTAGTTCTCTTGCCTCCTTCTGCACCTCTGTTGCCTCTTTCTGCACCTCTCCTACCTCTTTCCGTACCCCTCTTGCCTGTTTTTATACCTCTGTTGGTTCTTTCTGCACTGCTCTTGCTTTTTTCTGCATATTTTTTGCAAACTTCTGCATCCCTCTTGTCTCTTTCTGCACCCCTGTTCCCTATTTCTCCACCACTCTTGATTCTTTCTGTACTTCTCTTGCTTCTTTCTGCACTGCTCTTGCTTCTTTCTGCACCTCCCTTCCAAATTTCTCCACCCCTCTTATTTCTTTCTGCACCCCTCTTCCCACTTTCTGCACCTCTCTTGCCACTGTCTGCACCCCTGTTCCCTCTTTCTGCACCTCTTTTGCCTGTTTCTGCATCCCTCTTGCCTCTTTCTGTACCCCTCTTCCCTCTTTCTGCACCTCTCTTGGCTCTGTCTCCACACCTGTTCCCTCTTTCTGCACCCCTTTTGCCTGTTTCTGCAACTCTCTTGCCTTTTTCTGCACATCTCTTGGCTCTTTCTGCACTTCTCGTGCCTTTTTCTGCACATCTCTTGGTTCTTTCTGCACTGCTCTTGCCTCTTTCTGCACCCCTCTTGCCTCTTACTGCACCTCTTTTGCTTCTTTCTGCACTTCTCTCTCATCTTTCTGCAACCCTCTTGCCTCTTTCTGCACCTTTGTTGCTTCTTTCTGCACTGCTCTTGCTTCTTTCTGCATTTCTCTTGCCTCTTTCTGCACCCCTCTTCCCTCTTTCTGCAATTCTCTTGCCTGTCTGCACCCCTGTTTCCTCTTTCTGCACCTCTGTTGCCTCTTCCTGCACCTCTCCTACCTCTTTCTTTACCCCTCTGGCCTGTTTTTGTACCTCTGTTGGTTCTTTCTGCACTGCTCTTGCTTCTTTCTGCACATTTTTTGAAAATTTCTGCATCCCTCGTGCCTCTTTCTGCACCCCTCTTCCCACTTTATGCACCTCTCTTTCCTCTGTCTGTACCCCTGTTCCCTCTTTCTGCACCTCTTTTGCCTGTTTCTGCAACTTTCTTGCCTCTTTCTGCAGTTCTCTTGCCTCCTTCTGCACCTCTGTTGCTTCTTTCTGCACTTTTTTTGCCTCTTTCTGCACCTCACTTGCTTCTTTCTGCAACCCTGTTGTCTCTTTCTGCACTCGTCTCCCCTCTTTCTGCACCTCTCTTGCTTCTTTCTGCAACCTTCTTCCCTTTTTTGCATCTTTCTTGCCTCTTTCTGCAGTTCTCTTGCCATTTTCTGCACCTCTATTGCCTCTTTCTGCACCTCTTTTGCCTCTTTCTGCACTTCTCTTGCTTCTTTCTTCACCTCTGTTGCTTCTTTCAGCAATTCTCTTGCCTCTTTAAGCACTTCTCTTGCTTGCTTCTGCACCTCTCTTGCGTCTTTCTTCACCTCTGTTCCTTCTTTCTGCACTTCTCTTGCTTCTTTCTGCACCCCTCTTGCCTCTTTCTGCACCTCTGTTGCTTCTTTCTGCACCTCTCTTGTAAATTTCTGCACCTCTCTTGCAAATTTCTGCACCTCTCTTGCCTCTTTCTGCTCCTCTCCTGCCTCTTTCTGCACCCCTCTTGCCTCTTTCGGCATCTCTTTTGCTTTTGTTTCCACTTCTCTTGCCTCTTTCTGCACCCCTCTTGCCTCTTTCTGCACCTCTCTTGCTTCTTTCTGCACCTCTCTTGCAAATTTCTGCACCCCTCGTGCCTCTGCGTGCACCTCTCTTGCCTCTTTCTGCTCTTCTCTTGCCTCTTTCTGCACCCCTCTTGCCTCTTTCGGCATCTCTTTTGCTTTTGTCTCCACTTCTCTTGCCTCTTTCTGCACCCCTCTTGCCTCTTTCTGCACCTCTGTTGGTTCTTTCTATACCTCTCTTGCCTCTGTGTGCACCCCTGTTCCCTCTTTGTACACCTCTTTTGCCTGTTTCTGCAACTCTCTTGCCTATTTCTGCACTTTTCTTGCCTCTTTCTACACCTCTGTTGCTTCCTTCTGCACTTCTCTTGCCTCTTTCTGCACCCCTCTTGTCTCTTTCTGCACCTCTGTTGCTTCTTCCCGCACTTCTCCTGCTTCTTTCTACACCTCTCTTGCTTTTTTCTGTACCCCTTGTGCCTCATTCTGCACCCTTGTTCCCTTTTCCTGCACGTCTCTTGGTTCTTTCTGCACTGCTCATGCCTCTTTCGGCACCCCTTTGACCTCTTTCTGCACCCCTCTTGCCTCTTGCTGCACTGCTCTTGCTTCTTTCTGCACTGCTCTTGCTTCTTTCTGCACCTCTGTTGTTTCTTTCTGCACTTCTCTTGCTTCTTTCTACACCTCTCTTTCTTCTTTCTGCACCCCACTTGCCTCTTTCTGCACCCTTCTTCCCTCTTTCTGCACCTCTCTTGCCTCTTTCTGTACCCCTCTAGCCGCTTTCCACATCTCTTTTGCTTGTTTCTGCTCTTCTTTTGCTTCTTTCTGCACCCCTCTTGCCTCTTGCTGCACTGCTCTTGCTTCTTTCTGCACTGCTCTTGCTTCTTTCTGCACCTCTGTTGTTTCTTTCTGCACTTCTCTTGCTTCTTTCTACACCTCTCTTTCTTCTTTCTGCACCCCACTTGCCTCTTTCTGCACCCTTCTTCCCTCTTTCTGCACCTCTCTTGCCTCTTTCTGTACCCCTCTAGCCGCTTTCCACATCTCTTTTGCTTGTTTCTGCACTGCTCTTGCTTCTTTCTGCACCTCTCTTGAAAATTTCTGCCCCCCCTTGCCTCTTTCGGCACCCCTCTTCTCTCTTTCTGCACCCCTGTTCCCTCTTTCTGCACCTCTTCTGCCTGTTTCTGCACCTCTGCTGCATCTTTCTGAACTTCTCTTGCCTTTTCTTCACCTCTGCTGCTTCTTTCTGCACTTCTCTTGCCTCTTTCTGTACCCCTCTTCCCTTTTTCTGCACCTCTGTTGCTTCTTTCTGTACTTCTCTTGCTTCATTCTGCACCTCTCTTGCTTCTTTCTGCACCACTCTTGCCTCTTTCGCACCCTTTTTCCCCTCTTTCTGTACCTCTCTTGCCTCTTTCTGCACCTCTCTTGCCTCTTTCTGCACACACAGGGCTACTTTTAAACTGTCCTCAGGCTCAGCAGTGCACACATGCAGTGCAGAAAAGGGCTGCTGGCCTCTAAACTGCCATGCCCTATTATATGCTAGGGACTTAGAGGTAGTTTTAATCCCCTGCCCTATTATGTACTAGGGCCTTACAGGGAGTCATGCCAATCACAGGGGTACCCCAACCCATAGTGTACCCTAGTATATGTAGGTGTTTTTACTGTATTCTAAGTGTCTTTCAGCATAGCACTGGCTCCGGGCCTAGTTAGGCAGAGCCCAGGGTCAGTCAGAGTCAGTTACCACCAGTACCATTCAGCAAAACGTTAGGGGGTGCCCAGGGCACAGGATGGCTTTGCACATGAGCACAAGAGCGCGCACTGATGGATGGGCATAAATAAATACTAAAAAAGACAAATTGCACTGTAATACAACAATTGTGTCTCGAATTATTTATTGAAAGACATGGCGCGTCTGCTGCACGAACATTCTGCCATCAGTGGACGAGTCAGAGAGAAATAAAATAAAAAATAAAAACTTTTAATTTGCGAGCTTCTGCTTCTTTTGTTTGTCTACGAGATATGCTTGCGAGCCAAGTGCCGACAATAAGGCAGCAGCTGATAAAACACGGACAGAGCTACTATCTGAGGCTGCTGTGTTTGCTGAAACCAATAATCTATGTCAAGTAATTCCTTCTAGAGCGTGTCACGGAAAGATGAAAAATTGTTATCTACTTGTTCCCTGGAAACAGACACACGCTGTCCTGTGTCACATATAGAAAGAAACAGAGAGGCACCCACACTGTTTAGGGTTCGCTTAATGTGTGGCTTCCTGAAAATACATGCTATTAAGACTGTCAATGCATGGTTTTGAAGGCTTTTACACTGACTGTTACATACAATGGTTTTCCCCTTCCTGTTTTTTTTTAAAGAAAAAAATGCTCATGCCCTGGTGGATGGGGTCCTCAGAGCCCACAAAATACTAAAAGAAGGGGGGGGGCACACAGCCCCCCTTCTAAAAATATTTTTAAAAAAGAAAATCCAGCATCTCACCGGAGGCCCCGCCCCTTCCCTGCACCACTCTGCAAATGCGCCTCCTTGGGTGTTCTAAGTTGGGGGATTAAGTCCCCTTGAATCCTGAGGGTCCCTGGGGGCCAACTAGCTCACCAGGTACCTCCAGAAAGCCTCACACAGTGGGATTGCTGAGAGGTGGTCCTAGGCCACCGCTCTTTTTACACCACTCTGCAAACGCCCCTCTTGGCGCACTGCTGGTAGGGTGATGAGGTCCTCTTGTGTTCTGAGGACCTCAGGACTAAAGTGGACTTCCTCCCCCGAGCAGCAGTGCGCCAGGAGGCCCGTTTGCAGAGTGGTGTAAAAAGGGGGCGTGGCCTCGGACCACTCTCAGCAATCCAGCTGTGTGGGGCTTACTGTCAGGAAACAGGCCTTTTGTACCATGTCCCGGTTCCCCAGACATGATTGTGATGGTGCATGTCGATATCAAGAAAGTCTGAACTTTTCAGACGATCCCTTACTCTGCCAGATGCAGTGGTCACACTGAGCACTTTTGACACGCTCCCTGAGGGATTTATAATGACGCAGTCGGAAGCAGTCAGTGCTTGGCTTACTGATTGGCTTCCGTGACCACGCCCCCTGGTGTTGTTTGCTCCCCGGATGAACCGGCTTCTTGTTTCCTGATCTTCGGTCGCGTTCAGAATTCTGGAGAAGGAACTCGGTATTATTTTCCCGGTACTTTAGTGCCCTCGTATTGGTTACAGTGTCCCTTGGTGCCTTGAGTCCTCTTTTCTCCGCACTCCGGCTCAGCAGTGCCTTTTCGCTGTGCCGGCAACGTGAGTTTTTTATAACCGACCTTTCCGTCCGTATCCCTTTGCCTCCCCGCTCCACTTCCCTAATCGGCTGAACGAATATCCAGCTCCTAGTCCATTGGCTTTTCCTGATACTGGCGTGTTTGCTATGCGTGCTCTTACTGGACAATAACGAAGCTTGGCATGGCATTTTGAGGCACACGCACACGTTTCCCCGAGTGCTTTTTTCCCCGCAATTGGGTGTTCTTCCCTCTCTCCCTGGTTGCTCCCAGACACCCTTCTCAGCTGTTAATGAGAAGTATTTTGCATCGTTGGCTACAAAGTTTCCTACAGTCGACAGAACCTTATTTTTTGTATTGTCTTCATACAAAGACCAGAGGCAAATCTTTTTTTGTTCCATTTATCACACCTGGGAAGGCTCTGCTCTACTGTTCCTGCACTGTATTGAGGAGTGAATACAACTCCTCCTACTAGACTCCATATTAGTCCCTGCATCCTATGTTGGCTGGTAAGTGGAATTGTGTTATTTTCTTGCGTGTTGACATGCAGTATCACAATGGTTAAAAGTACGCTTACACAAATAGGGTAACAGGTTTCCTTCTTTTGCAGCTCCCTGTGTGTCCTGTTGACTCCTAAACAGCCTTACCGGTTTTTGCAAGTGGAGAAGAGTGGGAATCACTCTGGGTTGTAATCCCCCTACCTTTTGGAGGCAGTTAGATGTGACGGAAGATATATCTTGGTCCGCCAGACACTGTTTTCGAGGGGTGTGGGGCATTCATCTTCGCTCCTGTGGAATTCCTGGGGACAGAGGCTCAGTCAAGGAGTCTGGGGCTCGACACTTACTAGAGATAACAGGAGGGCTAGTTGGCCCCCAGGGACCCTCAGGAGGCAAGGGGACTTCATCCCCTAACCAAGAGTGTGCCAGGAGGCGCGTTTGCAGAGTGTTGGAGAAAGGGGGCGTGGCCTGTGTCCACCTCTCAGCAATCCCACTATCTGGGGCTTACTGGAGGTATCAGGTAGGCTAGCTGGCCCCTAAGGACCTCCAGCAGCAAAGGGGACTTTAATCCCCATCGAAGAGTGCGCCAGGGAGCGCGTTTGCAGACTGGTGGTCAAAGGGGGAGTGGCCTGCTATGAGTACTTACCAATGCTGCTGTGTGGGACTTACTGGAGGTAATAGGAGGGGCAGTTGGCCCCCAAGGTTGTCCTTGGGGGCCAAATTCCCCTCCTGTTAACTCCAGTAAGTCCCACACAGTCAGATTGCTAAGAGGTCTTCGGAGGCCACGCCCTCCCTTTCTCCACCACTCTGCAAATGCGCCTCCTGGCACACTACGGGTTGGGAGATGAAGTCCACTTTACTGCTGAGGAACTTTGGGAGTCAAGAAGCCCTCCTGGTACCTCCTGTAAGTCCTACGCAGCGGAATTCCTGAGCGCTGGTTGGAGGCCCAGCCCCCTTTCTCCACCACTCTGCAAACGTAACTACCAGTTGAAGAAGCAGTTGCGATGTAATAGGTTTCGCATTTGCGAGAATTAGAGCTATTGGTGTTGTAAATGTAAAAGTGTTTTATTAATGTTTCTTGGAGTGGAGTGGATGTAGGTTGTGTGTAGTGGAATTATGTGGTATGTTGTGCAGTGAAATTATGTGGATAGAAAGTATGTGGTATTTAGTGTATAGGAATTATGTAGAGTGGGATTATGTGTTATGGAGAGTAATTGTGTGGTAGGATAGTCTGTGTTGTGGAGTTGTAACCTTAGGTTTAGTCTTCCTCGTTTCCATAGAAGCTTAACTATAAACTCAATGAGACAAAAAAAAGAAGGAACCACTGAGGAGCACTTCTGGACCTAGTCAGAGGTATAAGCAGGGCCACTGTAATTTTGCGACTGTTTGGCTGCACCGACTTTTGCACAATTATACATTTTCCGCATTTGCCACATAATCCATCATCTGCTGCATAATCTGCAGATTTGAACAAAAAGAACCTTGTTTCTAGCTCATACGGCTCAAACGTTACCAGAAAATCAGCGACAAGTGTTGCAGCGTGGTGTAAGGCCCTTTGCAAACCTAGAATGGTCACCTGTTACTTATTGCTAAATGTGGGTATTAAATTGGTACTAATGGTGTGTAAACCACTCTTGCTTCTTTCTGCACCTCTCTTGCTTCTTTCTGCACCCCTCTTGCCTTTTTCTGCACCCCTCTTCTGACTTTCTGCACCTTTCTGGCCTCTGTCTGCACCCCTGTTCCCTCTTTCTGCACCCCTCTTGCCTCTTTTTGCACCTCTGTTGGTTCTTTCTGCACTGCTCTTGCTTCTTTCCGCACCTCTTTTGCAAATTTCTGCATCCCTCTTGCCTCTTTCTGCACCCCTCATCCCACTTTCTGCACCTTTCTTGCCTCTGTCTGCACCCCTGTTCCCTCTTTCTGCACCCCTCTTGCCTCTTTTGCACCTCTCTTGCTTCTTTCTGCACTTCTCTTGTTTCTTTCTGCACTGTTCTTGCTTCTTTCTGCACCTCTCATGTAAATTTATGTATCCCTCTTACCTCTTTATGCATCCCTGTTCCCTCTTTCTGCACCTTCTTGCCTGTTTCTACACCTATCTTGCCTCTTTCGGCACCTCTGTTGCTTCTTTCTACACTTCTCTTGCCTCTTTCTGCACCCCTCTTACCTCTTTCAGCACCTCTGTTGCTTCTTTCTGCACTTCTCTTGCTTCTTTCTGCACCCCTCTTGCCTCTTTCTGTACCCCTTTTGCCTCTTTGTGCACCTCTCCTGCCTCTTTCTGCACCTCTCTTGCCTTTTTCTGCAGTTCTCTTGCCTCTTTCTGCACCTCTTTTGCTTCTTTCTGCACTTTTTAAAAATCTTTCTGTACCCCTCTTGCCTCTTTCTGCACCTCTGTTGGTTCTTTCTGCTCTGCTCTTGCTTCTTTCTGCACCTCTGTTGCAAATTTCTGCATCTCTCTTGCCTCTTTCTGTACCCCTCTTCCCTCTTTCTGCACCTCTCTTGCCTCTGTCTGCACACCCGTTCCCTCTTTCTGCACCCCTTTTGCCTGTTTCTGCAACTCTCTTGCCTCTTCTGCAGTTCTCTTGCCTCCTTCTGCACCTCACTTGCCTCTTTCTGCACTTCTCTTGCTTCTTTCTGCACCCTTCTTCCCTTTTTTTGCATATCTCTTGCCTCTTTCTGCACCTCTCTTGCCTCTTTCTGCACATCTCTTGATTCTTTCTGCACTGCTCTTGCCTCTTTCTGCACCCCTCTTGCCTCTTACTGCACCTCTTTTGCATCTTTCTGTACTTCTCTCTCATCTTTCTGCACCCCTCTTGCCTCTTTCTGCACCTCTGCACACCTGTTCCCTCTTTCTGCACCCCTTTTGCCTGTTTCTGTGACTCTCTTGCCTCTTTCGGCACCTCTGTTGCTTCTTTCTACACTTCTCTTTCTTCTTTCTGCATTTCTCTTGCCTCTTTCTGCACCCCTCTTCCCTCTTTCTGCACCTCTCTTGCCTCTTTCTGCACTTCTCTTGATTCTTTCTGCACTGCTCTTGCCTCTTTCTGCACCCCTCTTGCCTCTTACTGCACCTCTTTTGCTTCTTTCTGTACTTCTCTCTCATCTTTCTGCACCCCTCTTGCCTCTTTCTGCACCTCTTCACACCTGTTCCCTCTTTCTGCACCTCTTTTGTCTGTTTCTGCAACTCTCTTGCCTCTTTGTGTAGTTCTCTTGCCTCCTTCTGCACCTCTGTTGCCTCTTTCTGCACCTCTCCTACCTCTTTCCGTACCCCTCTTGCCTGTTTTTATACCTCTGTTGGTTCTTTCTGCACTGCTCTTGCTTTTTTCTGCATATTTTTTGCAAACTTCTGCATCCCTCTTGTCTCTTTCTGCACCCCTGCTCCCTATTTCTCCACCTCTCTTGATCCTTTCTGTACTTCTCTTGCTTCTTTCTGCACTGCTCTTGCTTCTTTCTGCACCTCCCTTGCAAATTTCTCCACCCCTCTTGTCTCTTTCTGCACCCCTCTTCCCACTTTTTGCACCTCTCTTGCCACTGTCTGCACCCCTGTTCCCTCTTTCTGCACCTCTTTTGCCTGTTTGTGCATCCCTCTTGCCTCTTTCTGTACCCCTCTTGCCTCTTTCTGCACCTCTCTTGGCTCTGTCTCCACACCTGTTCCCTCTTTCTGCACCCCTTTTGCCTGTTTCTGCAACTCTCTTACCTCTTTCAGCACCTCTGTTGCTTATTTCTGTACTTCTCTTGCTTCTTTCTGCACCCCTCTTGCCTCTTTATGTACCCCTTTTGTCTCTTTGTGCACCTCCCCTGCCTCTTTCTGCACCTCTCTTGCCTTTTTCTGCAGTTCTTTTGCCTCTTTCTGCACCTCTTTTGCTTCTTTCTGCACTTTTATGTACCCCTCTTGCCTCTTTCTGCACCTCTGTTGGTTCTTTCTGCACTGGTCTTGCTTCTTTCTGCACCTCTGTTGCAAAGTTCTACATCCCTCTTGCCTCTTTCTGTACCCCTCTTCCCTCTTTCTGCACCTCTCTTGCCTCTGTCTGCATACCTGTTCCCTCTTTCTGCACCCCTTTTGCCTGTTTCTGCATCTCTCTTGCCTCTTTCTGCAGTTCTCTTGCCTCCTTCTGCACCTCACTTGCCTCTTTCTGCACTTTTCTTGCTTCTTTCTGCACCCTTCTTCCCTTTTTTTGCACATCTCTTGCCTCTTTCTGCACTTCTCGTGCCTTTTTCTGCACATCTCTTGGTTCTTTCTGCACTGCTCTTGCCTCTTTCTGCACCCCTCTTGCCTCTTACTGCACCTCTTTTGCTTCTTTCTACACTTCTCTCTCATCTTTCTGCAACCCTCTTGCCTCTTTCTGCACCTCTGTTGCTTCTTTCTGCACTGCTCTTGCTTCTTTCTGCCTTTCTCTTGCCTCTTTCTGCACCCCTCTTCCCTCTTTCTGCAATTCTCTTGCCTGTCTGCACCCCTGTTTCCTCTTTCTGCACCTCTTTTGTCTGTTTCTGCAACTCTCTTGACTCTGTGCAGTTCTCTTTCCTCCTTCTGCACCTCTGTTGCCTCTTCCTGCACCTCTCCTACCTCTTTCTTTACCCCTCTGGCCTGTTTTTGTACCTCTGTTGGTTCTTTCTGCACTGCTCTTGCTTCTTTCTGCACATTTTTTGCAAATTTCTGCATCCCTCTTGCCTCTTTCTGCACCCCTCTTCCCACTTTATGCACCTCTCTTTCCTCTGTCTGTACCCCTGTTCCCTCTTTCTGCACCTCTTTTGCCTGTTTCTGCAACTTTCTTGCCTCTTTCTGCAGTTCTCTTGCCTCCTTCTGCACCTCTGTTGCTTCTTTCTGCACTTCTTTTGCCTCTTTCTGCACCTCACTTGCTTCTTTCTGCAACCCTGTTGTCTCTTTCTGCACTCGTCTCCCCTCTTTCTGCACCTCTCTTGCTTCTTTCTGCAACCTTCTTCCCTTTTTGCATCTTTCTTGCCTCTTTCTGCAGTTCTCTTGCCATTTTCTGCACCTCTATTGCCTCTTTCTGCACCTCTTTTGCCTCTTTCTGCACTTCTCTTGCTTCTTTCTTCACCTCTGTTGCTTCTTTCAGCAATTCTCTTGCCTCTTTAAGCACTTCTCTTGCTTGCTTCTGCACCTCTCTTGCGTCTTTCTTCACCTCTGTTCCTTCTTTCTGCACTTCTCTTGCTTCTTTCTGCACCCCTCTTGCCTCTTTCTGCACCTCTGTTGCTTCTTTCTGCACCTCTCTTGCAAATTTCGGCACCTCTTCTGCAAATTTCTGCACCCCTCGTGCCTCTGTGTGCACCTCTCTTGCCTCTTTCTGCTCCTCTCCTGCCTCTTTCTGCACCCCTCTTGCCTCTTTCGGCATCTCTTTTGCTTTTGTTTGCACTTCTCTTGCCTCTTTCTGCACCCCTCTTGCCTCTTTCTGCACCTCTCTTGCAAATTTCTGCACCTCTCTTGCAAATTTCTGCACCCCTCGTGCCTCTGCGTGCACCTCTCTTGCCTCTTTCTGCTCTTCTCTTGCCTCTTTCTGCACCCCTCTTGCCTCTTTCGGCATCTCTTTTGCTTTTGTCTCCACTTCTCTTGCCTCTTTCTGCACCCTCTTGCCTCTTTCTGCACCTCTGTTGGTTCTTTCTATACCTCTCTTGCCTCTGTGTGCACCCCTGTTCCCTCTTTGTACACCTCTTTTGCCTGTTTCTGCAACTCTCTTGCCTATTTCTGCACTTTTCTTGCCTCTTTCTGCACCTCTGTTGCTTCCTTCTGCACTTCTCTTGCCTCTTTCTGCACCCCTCTTGTCTCTTTCTGCACCTCTGTTGCTTCTTCTCGCACTTCTCCTGCTTCTTTCTACACCTCTCTTGCTTTTTTCTGTACCCCTTGTGCCTCTTTCTGCACCCTTGTTCCCTTTTCCTGCACGTCTCTTGGTTCTTTCTGCACTGCTCGTGCCTCTTTCTGCACCCCTTTGACCTCTTTCTGCACCCCTCTTGCCTCTTGCTGCACTGCCCTTGCTTCTTTCTGCACTGCTCTTGCTTCTTTCTGCACCTCTGTTGTTTCTTTCTGCACTTCTCTTGCTTCTTTCTACACCTCTCTTTCTTCTTTCTGCACCCCACTTGCCTCTTTCTGCACCCTTCTTCCCTCTTTCTGCACCTCTCTTGCCTCTTTCTGTACCCCTCTAGCCGCTTTCCACATCTCTTTTGCTTGTTTCTGCTCTTCTTTTGCTTCTTTCTGTACCCCTCTTGCCTCCTCCTGCACCTCTGTTGTTTCTTACTGCACTGCTCTTGCTTCTTTCTGCACCTCTCTTGAAATTTTCTGCCCCCCTTGCCTCTTTCGGCACCCCTTTTCTCTCTTTCTGCACCCCTGTTCCCTCTTTCTGCACCTCTTCTGCCTGTTTCTGCACCTCTGCTGCATCTTTCTGAACTTCTCTTGCCTTTTCTTCACCTCTGCTGCTTCCTTCTGTACTTCTCTTGCCTCTTTCTGTACCCCTCTTCCCTTTTTCTGCACCTCTGTTGCTTCTTTCTGTACTTCTCTTGCTTCATTCTGTACCTCTCTTGCTTCTTTCTGCACCACTCTTGCCTCTTTCGTACCCTTTTTCCCCTCTTTCTGTACCTCTCTTGCCTCTTTCTGCACCTCTCTTGCCTCTTTCTGCACACACAGGGCTACTTTTAAACTGTCCTCAGGCTCAGCAGTGCACACATGCAGTGCAGAAAAGGGCTGCTGGCCTCTAAACTGCCATGCCCTATTATATGCTAGGGACTTAGAGGTAGTTTTAATCCCCCTGCCTTATTATGTACTAGGGCCTTACAGGGGAGTCATGCCAATCACAGGGGTATCCCAACCCATAGTGTACCCTAGTATATGTAGGTGTTTTTACTGTATTTTAAGTGTCTTTCAGCATAGCACTGGCTCCGGGCCTAGTTAGGCAGAGCCCAGGGTCAGTCAGAGTCAGTTACCACCAGTACCATTCAGCAAAAAGTTAGGGGGTGCCCAGGGCACAGGATGGCTTTGCAACAAGGCCTCTTTCTGCACCTCTGTTGGTTCTTTCTGCATATCTCTTGCTTCTTTCTGCACCTTTCTTCCTCTTTCTGGACTTCTGTTGGCTCTTTCTGCGTTTCTCTTGTTTCTTTCTGCACATGTCCTACCTCTGTAGGCATAGTTAGAAATTAGCATTTAAAAACCCTTAGAAATTCACTGAAAAAACCATAGGTTTCAGGGATGTTATAGTTAGAATTTAGCATTTAAAAAACCTTAGAAATTCACTGAAAAAAACACAGGTTTCAGGTACGTTATAGTTAGTTGGACATTTCACTCGTACAAAACCAGAGAAATTCGGCTGTTATAGTTAGTTGAGCTAACTATAACTCGCGCCCCTGCAATGCACTGCTGATGACGTCACATATTACATCATTCATGACATGGTCAGTGACATCACTGATGAATGAATGAATATATATATATACATATATATATAATTACCAAATGCTCCTTCCGCTCTCCCCACCCTCGGTAGCAGGATCGCACACGCCGGCGGAGCGCGCCAGACTTTCAATCAATAATTAAACCACAAAGAGATGATCACTCAGGGGGTTAATCCAAAAGTAGCTGTTTTATACAGTAACGCATTTCGAGTGTCTTGCACTCTTGCTCACACACTGGATGTGAGTAATCCAGCAGAATGCATTCATTTCGTTCGACATAGAAGGCGGACAAAAGAGAGCTGTATTACATAGGTAAACATGGCATCCATTTTGAAGTGTATAAATACATACTGTCATAGTGCCTATTACATAAGTTCACAGACAACATATCACGCGTATGTTGTACTTGGTCATTAATATATTTAACTAGTGCGTTATATTGCTGAAGTACATTGTTAACATTCACAATAATACCTTCAAGAAAGCTCTCGTGTAGAAATATATAGTTAGATACATCTCAGCGGGTGTTATGTCAAATCGATTATAGCATCCAACTTGGAATATGCAAGTCTCTTTCAACTAAAAACTGGTTTCCTCATCGTGAGTTAATAATCTAACTAAATGTTAGAAAGTGTGACATATCTGGTGTAATCCGTTGTACAGGAGGAAAGTCTCATAGAGATTGAGCGTGGCGGTATTCTTGTATTATACGCTGCATAGTGCTAAATGTGTGTAATTATCCAATTACATGCCTCAATGACATTACACATCTACTGCGTGTTCACTGTGATATCTGTCAGGCATAGTGCCCTTATTTTCATTTACCTAGAAATGTGAGCCATAGTAGCAACAGTGACCACATGACATGCACCACAAGATTTACAATGTTATTCATGAACCTGCAGTTGGTTGTATTGCTCTTTCGCAGAACGTACTGAATCCCTTCCTATGCTAAACAAGTGCGGTACCATAGGATCTATAGAGGTTGATTTGTCTAAGGTGGATTCTGATGCTCTGTGTTCTGGAACTGTTTCCACTATATATATATATATGAAACAAGTGACTCAAACAGATGGACTCACCAAAGAACAAAAATATATTCCCACTACGTTTCAGCTTCCACCTTTCTCAGGTAGTACAAGATGGCTTCAGCGGCTGCACAGATGACATATAGGTTACAGGGACGTTATAGTAAGACTGACTTTTCACTCGTACAAATCCAGAGAAATTCAGCAGTTATAGTTATGCCCCCGCAGTGCACTGCTTACGACCTCACATATTACATCACTCATGACATGGTCAATAACATCACTCATTACATCACTGATGACATCTCAAATGACATCACTCATGACATCACTGAGGACAGCTAATTATATCTGCTGAATTTCTCTGGATTTGTACAAGTGAAATGTCAGTCTAACTATAACGTCCCTGTAACCCTTGTTTTTTTCAGAGAATTTCAAAGGTTTTTCTAATTTTATTTCCTAACTATAACACCCCTGTAACCTTTAGTTTTTTTCAGTGAATTTCTACACTTTCTTGAGTTATATTTCCTAACTATAATGTCCTTGTAACATTTGGTTTTTTTCACTGAATTTCTATGTTTTTTTTTATATTTAAATTCTATTAGTATAACATTGTTCTAAACTTTGTTTTTTTACTAAATTACTATAGCTCTTTTAATTACGTTTACTAAGTATAACATCTCTCTAATTTTGGTATTTTTTAATGCTGTAGCGGATTTGCCAGGGAACCACCGGGCTTCTCCAATTCCAACTCTGTGGTTTTTCGTTGCGATCACGTGATAGCAATGAACTTGCAGATCTGATCCACAGATTCGTCAAAATACTAAGCAATTGTTTCAGGGGTATAGGAACTTCATAATTACATTATAGTATTAAGCTGAAGATATTTAAAACTTTTTAATGCTTATTTTCAATTTCTTGCTGAAATGAGACGTTTTATTATTCCGCAAATCCTTGCGGTGGAATTCACAGAGTTGCTCGATAATAAAAACCAAATCTTCATTTCCATTGGTTCTTCCTGAACCACACCCACATTTTGGTAAAACCACACCCAAAACAGTCACTTTGACCTTGACTGTTAGTGAAGAAAGGTGGAAAGCTGATTGGTGCCTTCCATTATGGCAAAAGCAAATGTATCTCCCATTGTAGCTGCACAAGAGGAAGAAGGAATAGTGGAAGAAGAAATTACTTCCACCTGGAAAGAAAGTGATGTATGGGACTGGTTCATTGTGCCTTCTGGAGAAAAGAAAGCCACTGCCAGGTATGTAAAATGCAAGTTGTGTGGGAAGCAGCTTTCAAGAGGTACCATGAAAAAGTATAGTTACGGCACATCCCCGATGTGAAACACATCAAGAGTAATCACGAATGTGCATATCTTAGAAAGCTGAAGGAGAAAGCAACATCTTGTAGTGACGCAGGAGCATTGTCATCTATTTCCAACCACCTTCTGGAAATATCAGAATTGCACCAACTTGCACAGAGTTTAAAGACGTGTGTCAGTGTATATGTCAGTGTATGTCTGGGTGTATCAGTGTATCCGTAGATGTGTGCCTGGCTATGTCAGTGAGTCAATGAGTGTGTTCATAGGTGATTCAGTCTATGTATCACTGGGTGCCTACCTGTCTCAGTGTATGTATAGGTGTGTCCTTACTTGTGTTAGTGGACAGGTGGGTCCGTCAGTACATGAATGAGTATATGCCTCATTGTGACAGTGTATGCATCAGTGTGTGTTTTGGTATCTCACTGAATAAATGAGTGTGTATACAGGTGTAGTTTATATGTGAGTATCTGTCTGGGTGTGTCAGTGTATATGTAGGTTTGTGCCTGCCTATCTCAGTGTATCAATCAGTATGTTAGTGGGTGTGTCAATGACAATCATGGAAAAGGTAGAAAACAATGCAGTAGATTGACATGAAAGATCGATGACAAGCAAGTGACAATGACATCAAATAAAACAGAACAACAAATTTATTTGAACAAAACAATTGAACAACATAAAAAATTTACTTATAACTATTATAAATATTATAACTGTACATATATATATATATATATATATAAAGTGTTCTCCTGAAACATCACAGATCCTACCAAGGAAGAAAAAAGCTATAATATATGAAACGATAACAAAAACCTACCAAGGGAAGAGTAAATGCTCGAAGAGGGACTACAGGTCCCAAAATGCTTTGCAATAGATGATGTACTAAACCAAGCCCACTGTGGGTAATGAACTAATCAAATATGCAAATAAATGAAAATAAAAGAGAGCTTCTTCTGTTTCTCGTTTCAGCAAGCCTGTGAACAAGATGTGAGAGTCATCGAAACGCGCCAGGCGATTACTAACCCTGGGCGTAGTTCGCGTAGTCGCGCTTCGCGAAGCTACGCGAAGACGTTGGAGCGCTACGCGAGCTACGCGTAGCTTCGCGAGCGTGCGTAGCTGCTTGTCGTGCCCGTTCGTGATGCGTTTTCTTCTTCGGGAACGCATTGTGCGTATTCGGGACGCTGTTTGCATGCTCGGGCCGCGAACTTACCCCTGCGGTCGCCTATGGGCGCGGCCATTGTGTTTTTCACTTGTCCCGCCCGTTCGCGATCCCTTATTTCCTGTTCCGGGTCGCGTATAGCGTGCTCGCGATGCCCATTCCATGTTCGGGAACGCGTTGTACGTGTTTGCGACGTTTTGTGCGTGCTCGGGGAGAAATATCGCGCAAACTTACCCACGCGGTCGCGATCGGCGCGGCCATCTTGTTTTTCACTCTATGCCATGGTTCTGGGCCTGCTTTTCTATCCTCCCTCAATCTTTGCAATCCTTAGTTTTTTACACTGTTTTTCAATTTTTCTTTATTTCTTATCTATCTCTCTCTCTGCCTAAGTCTATATTTTGCATTTTTTTCTACTTTTTACTGTGTTTTTTAAACTTTTCTACTGTTTTATATAACTTTCTTCTTTAAGCTCCTACTTCTTCCCCTAACTTTATTTTTCCCTTCTAACTTTTCTTTTCCGCCTCGTCCTCCCACCCCAGAACTATGGCGAAGGGTAGCAGCAGTAACGGCTCGAAGGGCAAGGCGCGTGCGCCCAAGAGCCGCCTGCCTTGCGGCAGACTGCGCCCTGCAGGGGTGCAAGCCCGCCAGCTTTTTAGTGAGGTGGAGGTGGCCGCCCTTGTTTTTTTTGTTCAGCGCCACCTCCCCTTGACCTTGGCAGCAGGCGGCAGGCCAGGCTCCGGGTACCCGACCCAGGAGCGTCACCGCCGGTGGGCGAAGGTGTGCCGGGCAGTGTTTCGCTGCTCAGGGGTCCGGTGCAACCATAACCAGCTGGCCCACCAGTGGTCAGACATCCTCGACCGGGAGCAGGACCTGTTGGACCTGCTAGGTGTCGAGGTCGTGGGGCTTGGTGAGTAGCTAATATATATAGTAGTATAAGTATTGTGATTTGTGTATACATTTTTTACAAATAACAAGAATACTGCTGCTTACATTGCAGGTAAATTACGTTTCAAAATCTTCTGTGATTGTAGGACACAGGTGCTGGGCGCTACTTTTACTTGTTTGCAACTTTGCGCTCGCTTGTCCTTATTATTATGTAAGAGTTTACTTTAGAGAACTTCAGTTAGGTAATGCTATTGCTAGAGAGACTCTAGTCTTTCCTTTGTCCTCCTGTCAAATAGTGGTGGATGGATTGATAGTTTGATACTAGGTTTAGTTACTATTAGTTGATAATTTTTGAGCGGTCTGCGTGACGCATCCTCTGTCACTGAGTGCTGCTTACCCCAGTCCTTAGTAGAACCTTTTGTAGTTTGTTTAGTGAGTGGTAAGCTTAGCAGTGTCAGTCAGCTGCAGAACATCAGACTTAACCAACCAACAATTTGGTGTATGCATTATGCACCAATTTATGCATGTGTCCTCCTTCTCATCTATGCATTTTTGAGGGCTAAAAAAAATGGAAATGCAGACTTAATGAACAATTGGCCCGCCTGGAATAGGTGGGCTAGGTCAGGTGGTACTTAGGCTTAGTTAGTGTTTTGGATTTTATTTGAATCAATCAGAATGGAACACTGAATTAGTGTTCCCAAATAAGTAGACTGTCCGTGACCGTGAATCCCGCAAGCCAGTAGTCGATCGGATTAGATAGGTCAATTTTATTGCAATTTTTGTTTCCTAAAACGTTTTTTGAGCGGTTTTTTAGATAATTTATTTGTTTCACAGCAGTCATTAATGTTTGTGTCTTTCTTTATTATATCTTACATGATCACTGATCTGCAGCACCCAGGGGCAAGAAGACGGGGTCCGAGTCGGCGGGACAACCACCAGAGGACAGCTCCTCTACCGAGGGCCCTGCTGCCGGTCCCAGTAAGTCCTCCAGTGGTTAATATTAACATTTATATTGCCCTAACTTTTACTGCACCTTATTGTTTCAGAACTATTAATTATGGTTCCACTCCCTAATTCTATTTTTTACAAAAGATTCTTTGATCTTGACTTGACTATCTGTTTCTAAATTCTGGTTATCCCTGCCTCTAAGTTATAACTGCCTCTTCTATGAATGTCTGTACTACTACTATTAGTCTGTCGCTAAGCTTGCCCAGTTTGCATTGCCACTCTTTATTGTACGGTTTTGAATAAAACTCCGATTGACCAATAGCTGAGTCCAGTCCTTTCGGTTGTCCTCTTCTAGGCTTCTTAATCTTGAGGCTTTGACAATTACCACAAACAAAATGCCCAACCAGATATTTGACATTTTTGATAGGATATAGTACATACTACTACTGATGTGTGGATTCTGCACAGCCCCATGCAGAACTATGCAAAAGGAAATAGGATGTTGGTGATGGGAGTTTGGAACTTGGACGTTCCTCACACCTCAGTCAGAAGTGAACCCACAATCCCCTGAACGACTAGCTATAGTGTCTCACTCTCATTAGGTCCCCGAACCCCCACCCGAAGATACCCAATGATTACACAACCCAGAACATAACACCCTTTCGCTCACTTACTCGTGTAAGTCCACCACCTCCACCACCACCACACCAAATACCACAGAGTCTATGTTTAAGTTCAAAAGGTTTATTTTCAACTAACAAGCTCTGTATGTTGTTCTATAAAATTCAGTGTACTCCAGCCAGCACCAACAGCTAAATGCATAAGATTAAAACAATAAACATTGTTACAACAAGTGCATGATGATAGAACTTAGAAGACAAAAGATCTGTGCAAATTCTGGGAGACTCCTCACCGTAGAACGTAGAATTACTGGTTACATGCATCATTCATAAGCTCTGAAAATCTCTGGTTCGTAGAAGGAAATCTTCTGCCTGAGAAAAATGGTGCGTGTTAGATAGTATAATGCAAGCATTTGTCAGTCCTGCCAAAAAAGTGTAACATGTTACTTATGGCTAAGCAATACGGACTAACCGAACTCCATAACAAAGTGGCTTGTTTTTCGACCTCTTGTACGCAACGCTCAGACAGTAGCTGTATGTGCTCATGTGGGCTAAAAAAGGCGTCTTACTGTTACTGCACAACAAGCTGCGAGGTAACATGCGCAAAAGACATGAAGCGAAAAATGGTTGCATGGCTCAGGCTAACTTTGCAAAGAGTAGAGTATAGTATAAGAAATAATGACCCTAGGGACCATAACACTACTAGTGTCTACTGACTCTAGTACCCGATTTGGACTACTGAATGTGATGTATAATATCATATGTGTGTATTAACTTTTTTTTTCAATCTTGCTAGTGAAAAAGAAGAAATATAAATAGGGGGAGGTGTACAGAGGCATCTAAAAATGTGTCATGTTTTTCTCTAGGCGTAGTAGCGACCACCAGTGCCGGCGGGGCCAGCGGCGACTCGACCATTCCGGAGGGGGAAGGAGATGCGGCACCTGCAGGAGCTACAGGGGGTGAGCCAGCAGCAGTGGTGGGCGATGGTAAGTTATATTCATTACGTATTGACATTGCACTAGCTGCAAGGGTGTTGAGTGACTTCACTCACTGTACTGTTGTTGAGACTTATTAGGTATGAAGTTGTAGTGAACATTATACAACGGTTGAAGAAGAGAAGACACCCTTTACTTAGCATTAGCAATGCAGTAGCAATAGCATTACCAGCGTGACTTGATTAACCAATGGCCTCTTCTATCTGACTCCAACTCAGCTGTGAAAGTTTTATGGAGGAGACTAAAAGTCAGATCAGATGACCTTGATGGATGTGTTGAATAAAAAGGGAAAGAAGGGTGGAAGGAGGAAGGACGGGCGAGATTTAATATGATGACTGGCAGAGAAGGATACGTTGGAAGCATGGATAGGTGGCTGATAGGAATCAGATGCATGTGTTGTTGAAGGATGGGTGGGAGGTGAAAGAAGAATGGATGCCTGCCTGGGTGGAAGACACAGTATGGGTGGATACTGTGGATAGCAAGAATCATCAGCGGTGTTTGGGTGAAACTCAAAGCCAAGGCAAGCAACGGAGTGAGTGGACGCATGCGTTGTTGTTGGTGAAACAAAGTAACGTTTGTGGAGAGATTAAGAAGAATGATTGACATTTACTTAGAATGGATGGATGCCTGTATGTATTCATCATAGACAGCATAGGTGGAGACTGTCACGGGATGCACAGTTTTAGTTTTAAGGGAATGTAAAAGAAACCGCGCCACAGTAGCAAAGCCGATGTGGGGAGGGGCAGGGTGGGGGGTAGCAGTAAACAATGTATTACGTGGCCAAATACAGGTAAGTTTACTGTAAACATAAAAATAAATAAAGCGAATTTCATTGTGCGCACTGCACCGCCAAAAGCGATGCAGTGGGCGCAACAAAATTAGTTTTATTTATTTATATGTTTACTTACCTGTAATTGGCCGTAATCTATAGTTTACTACCCCCCACCCTGCCCCTCCCTACGTCACCGCCCGGCAGTACTCCCCGAGTCCCACCACCGACCGCTACTGACCTTATGTCGTCGTCCCATAAAAGCAATGATCATTGGATCAGATATATAATCTGCCTTTTTGTAGTAGCCAGGGCACTGTCAAAGTGAAATTGACCAATTGCCCTGCTTCATGTAACAGAGAGAGAGTATGGCCAGTGCCACCCGTAATAGAAAAATAAATACGAGCTTCCCCACCTGCATACAGTAGTAAATCAAACTAACGTGAGTCTGCGTCATGATGACTCGTATGTTTGTCTTGGGTGCAAGCATAGATGACCGAGCTGGCATTTCGCTAAACTAGTAGAGATAAGAAGAAGACTGGTGTACTGTGTACTGGAGTCCATAGTGCTAGTATAATTCCTGAAACTCCCACAAATGTTACAGGCCGAGGAAGTGGGAGGATAGATAGATTATTACCAGAAATGTTATGTACTGTGCTTCTTGCTAGTGCTACTGTGCCATTATGTGTTGAATTAATTTTGTGTTACTGTTTTGCTAAGAGTACTGGTTACAACAATATTCTTTTTCTTTCTTGATATAGATAGTACTCCTTCCCAAGACAAACCATCGCGGAAGGAGTTGGCAGCCAGGGCCCGGCACCGGAAACTGGAGGCCATCTGTGCGGAGTACCGGCGGCTGGTGGCTCAGGCGGAGGAGGAGGAGGCGGCAGCAGCTGCAGCCTCGTCCGATGCCCCGGGCCCCAGCCAGGCCAGACCTCCAGTGGTACGGCGCCGCGGTCTGGCAGCCGCCCGCTGCCGAAATTCTATTGCAACCAGCACTGCTGTCCCCCACCCTGGATGCCACTGCAGGGCATTTCGACGCAAGATCTCTCCTCCGGGTGGCACGGCTAGAGGAGCAACTAGAGGAGCGGGTTAAAATTCTGGTGGACAAACACCTTAAAGCCCGCCGAATCTAACTATAGGACCCTGTTGCATTGCCCCTTTTTTATTCCTTTTGTTGGTGGGTGGGAATTGGGCGTTGGGGTTTCTGGACATTCTTTGGACTTTTTTTCGTTTTGGACATTGGTTGGGGTTAGGGAGAGGGGTGGGTCAGGTGTGGGCTAGTTTATTTTTGTTAGTGTAATAAATTATATTTATACTTAAACATACAATGTTAATGTTTTGTGGGGGGTTACTGTTTTACAAATTAACGTCACATGGTTTCATTGCTGCTGCAGGGCCGCAGCCAGTGTTTGATTTAAATAATCTGCCGATGATGTAACACAAACAGATAGATGCGGTACCCTCACTGAGTTATTTGTCCTACTAGTACTGTCAGTCTCTCCTCCTAGTCCATTAAACCACCCACCAAACTTATCTTACCTGTGATTGATGATGATTACGTTCGGCACAGCGATGGCTGCATGGTTTCCCAAGAGAATGGAGAAGATGCCATGGTTGTGGTGGTAGTAGTAGAGTAGACACTGCCAGCAGCATTTGCTAAAAAATAAAAAGAGACAGTCACTTGCCTGAAAGCGACTGTGGGAGGAGTAGTAGAACGAAGTCAAATACAGTACAGAAGAAGACTGCCAAACAAACAATATTGCATTTGCAACTGCTAAAGTCAAATAAAACATAATGGTGGCGGGTACAGCCTAATACAAGAAGTTACAAACTGTAGTTGTGTCGAGTGAGTCACTTAACTTAACACAATCGTAATTCGTAACCTTTTCTGCTGTGTGGTAGGAGTTTGATGATGAATCCAATCAATGCTGGCAATTAATTATGATGTACTATTAGCCGGTGACGGCTTGCACATAGACTGAGCATGGGTGGGCAAGCAGAAGAAGCTCCTTGCCCTGCCTTGAAATTTAATTAGTGTTGCTTTTACCACATCTGCCCCAGCAAGCGTGTAATCAATTGGTGTACATTTTATGTAGTCACATCACACCTCAATATAAATCACAGCCCGGGGGAAGAGGGTTAGGGTTTGATGAATGGATGGGAAGGGGGGTTTGGGGAAAGTTTGGAGAAAGCAAAACAGTACGCATGGACAACAAAAGCAAAGCGCTATCTTGGCAGACGCCCATGATCTTATCCAAAAAATCTATAAAGGGAGAAAAAGGAAATGCATGCATGATGATGAAGATAACTTGATGGTTAATGAGTAGTACTTACTAACTCCTACTAGACAATTAGACAGTACAGGGCAGCAGTATATTCTACGCAATTTGCCTTGCCTGTAATATGCCCTCAGAGACCCAAATTCCATGTTGTACTGGGCTTACTTTTAAAGATAGCAAAGAAAATTATAAAATAGTTCTAGGGATCAATTAGCAAACAAACAACAACAACACACATTCGTAATGATTGAAGAGAAAAAAGGATTCCAATTAATTAAAAGATGAATGATGAATGATACTAAAGTTACTATTATCCTGCAAAGATAGTATGGTCATCATCATGGTGTGGTAACGTACGTGTTGTCCAACTCCAACTAAGTCTGTAGTGACTCCGATTAAGTCCATATTCCATATTAAAAAATTGCAACAGATATTGGCCTGCACCTGCAGTAGTAGGTGTACAATTTGGTTATTAAACAACAATAAGGGAAACATTCACTGTCACTGACTTGAGTCACTTTGTAGATTAACTAGTAGAGTAGAGTTCGACTTTAGTTTATGCACAACATCAACAACAAACAACAGCAATCGCTCAGAGTCTGCAAGCATCCAATGCATTCCATCATTACCTGTCTTGCTCTTCTCTTTGGCTGTCAGATCATCAGATGCCTAGTTCTGACAGGTGTGTGTTTTTATTTTTACGGGGCAATGGCGTCATCATCATTACTCCAGTCCACATTCATTTTGCGTGTTAGTCGCTGTTTCGGTTTTCGTCTTATTCATCTGTGGCACTTTGTCACAGTTTAAGTTGCTTCACATGGTCAGCACTGTGATGATGGGCCATGGCCTGGGTAGCGCTCATTGCTGGTCATTTGAGTTTGCACAAATGTCAGCAAGTTTCTTCGAAGAGTCTTGTCTTTATCTGCCAAGTACCTTCTGTCCTGACAGTGAGGAGCTTTGGATGCCTGCCGAGGCTGTAGCCTTCGGACAGTGATGAGTTCACTTTTGGATGCCTGCCCAAGTTCTGACAGTGAAGAGTTGTGGACGCCTGCCGAGGCGGTAGCCTTCGGACACTGATGAGTTTCGGCTCGGAAACAAAACGGAGGATAGCTATAGTCACGTTTCACTTCTTATGGAGGGACTGGTAAAGGCAACATTTCTTGTACTCCAATGTCTGGCTTGATGGAAATGTACTAGGGCGAGACAGGAAGATGAAGCAGGACTCTGAAGAGTGGACAGTTAAATGCACAGACGTGCAACTCCAATAGGGAAATAAAAAGAGAAGACAGTGGTGATGGATTTGTTGTGATTTGATTTGAACCAGAAAGGCAGATACACAGACACATAAAGGAAGGAAGAAAGTAACAATTTGAAAGCCTAGTTGTCAGGGAAGAGGAGCTCGTCCTCAAACTCTGGTGGTTCGCACAGAAGTAGGTCCTGTAATGCACTATTTACGTCATCCAAGTCGCTCTCCTCTTCCTGCTGTGATTCACGTATTTTGTAATCCGGTGGTATAAAGTGCTGATTCATTTTGATCATGGTTAACCTCTCCACGCTTTTGGCCGAGAGACTGGTCCTTTTCGAAGTTACAATGGCGCCAGCAGCACTGAAAACACGCTCTGAAGAGACACTTGCGATAGGGGAAGCCAGATACTTTATCGCCAGCCTGCTGAGCACTGTCCATTGGCTTCTTTTCCCATACCAATACACCAATGGGTTTCGATCCATGAAGACCTCTGTTGGGTCATCCAGATAGGCCTGGACCGTCCGCTCAATGTTCAGGGGTGCTCTGATGTGCTCGGCCTCTTTTGCCTTTGCATCAGCACTGGACTTACCATACCCCTGCCGTAGAAACCAATCAGTTGCAGATTGTACTGTGGATGATCCTGTTCTTGCTGTTGTTGATGTTATTGTTGGTGTAGGTGACTGCTGAGAGGCAAACGCACTGCCCTCAGGCTCCGAAGTAGAACTTGACTCTGGATGCCCTCTAGTACTTGTTGTTATGGCCTGGGGTGGGGGGCCTGCAATTAACAGCCGTTCGTTTTCGAAAATAGTGGCTTCCTTAGCTATCCAATTTTTGAAGTTGGCAACATCCACTTCCGAAAAAGGAATTACTGCCTTGCTGTTCAGAAATACTTTGTACCGTGGATCCAAAATTGTGGCACTAATGTAATGTGGTTGTGACAAAATTTTATTTTGAATCCTTGTATTTTCAGATAAGCGAGCGGCTAAGGTCTGCGCCAAATGATATGCGTCTTGTTTGTCATCCACACCTGCGTACGTTTCAGACACCTCCTTCAGCTGTTGCTCTAGCATGTGCAACAATGGGATAGCTTGGCCCATAGTACAGTCCTCCCTGCTGACTTCACGTGTGAATATCTCAAAAGGAAGTAGCATCTCAGTCAGGCATTTAATGAGGTCCCATTGACCCATCTCAACGGTCATGCCTCTCACAGTAGGTTCCCCTAATCTTTGCATGACATAAGCATTGAGTGGTATGTACAGTTCAAACAGACGATCAAGCATGTAATAAGTTGAGTTCCAACGTGTTGGCACCTCCTGGATGAGCGCTTTGACTGGCATTTTATGCTCACGTTGAATGACCCTCAGCTGCTTCCGGGCTTTAAAAGAATGGCTGAAATGTGTGCATATTCTTCTGCAGGTGGCCAGTAAGTTGCTGACTTTGGATTCATTTTTCAAAAAGTCTTGAACAACAATGTTAATGCAGTGTGCCAAACACGGGACCCTGAAATAGCGACCATCTTCCATGGCCCTAACTACATTACTGCCATTGTCCGTGGCAACAAAACCAATGTTAAGCCCTCTTGGGCGCAGCCACTCAAAGACCTTGCTGTTAAACTCTTCCAAAATGTTTGCAGCAGTATGAGATTTCTCCATGGCAAACATGGCTACAGTTGCATGTTTGCGAATGGCATGAAAAATCTCAGCAGCGTCAACACCAGCAGATATCTGTTCTCTAACCCCCACAAAAGAGATCCAGTGTGCAGTGATGCACATGTAATCAGTGGCTTGGCAACTGGTCCACATGTCTGTTGTCAGGTGGATACTCTGAACAGCACTCTGCTTCAAGGCTTTTCCAAGCAATTCCAGCACGTCGTGATGTAGTGCTGGAACAGCAACTCTGGCAAAATAGTAGCGGCTGGGAACATACCATTTTGGGCAGATGGTTGACACAAATTCCAGAAAACTCACCCCTTCAACAAAAGAAAAAGGGAGAAGGTCCAGTGCTAACATTTTAGCCAGCTTCGCATTGTACAAACGTGCTATTGGGTGGTTGCGTTCGTACTGCCCCTCCCCGCCAAACATGCTGATAATGGTAGGCTGCATGGTTTTCCTTTCTCTTATGCTCAACGCACTTTTTGGATTGCGGTACTCCTTGTCCTTGGTGTCTCAGGCTGACTCTTACTCTTGTGCCACTGAGATGTTGCTGAAGATGTGTGCGACGTTAACAACACTGCACTGCTGGGGTCAGGGACACCTTGTGTACCACTACCAGAGAGAATGTCTCCCTGTCCTTCCTCTTCCACCGTGATCGGATCTTCTACTCCTTTATCCCCACCAACACCAATGGTTGCAGTTTTTTTAATGTCGCGAAGGTGGTCCTCCCAGCTGATCAAGTGGTGTTTTTTCAGATGGGTCATTTGGCCTCCGGTACCATAGTTTGTACCAAGCTTACCACGACTAACAGAGGTATTACAAATGGAGCATATAGCAATGTTCTCCTCCTTTTTGCTAACCGTAAAGAAGTCCCAAACTGGGGAGCTTAACTTTCGCCTCCTGCTGGAGGTGCCACTTCCAATGGCGGATGAACTGGAGGGTGTGTGTTGAATTTGACTCTGTGCTGCTGCTGTACCACTACCTACTTCTACTGAGGTGGTGGTTGTGCTGGATGTAGGTCGCTGCCGGGCCTTTGCTAATGCAAATATGGAAGCTGTAGTTCGTGTTGGTGGTGTTACCTGTGGAGGTATGCGTGCTACATCCCTCGCAGCGATTTTGGATAGGGTAATAATGTTGGTCTCCACCTCCTCGGGGCCGGGAGTGATGTTCGTGATGACTGGCTCATCATCATCATCCTGCTGTTCTACATCGACCTCCATAAGTGTAAGGCTTTCTGGAACCTTCCTTTTCCCTAGCTTGGTCTTGGGATGTGGCTCCCTCTCAGACTCAGTTTGTGGCTTCCAAGTGGCATCTAGATCATCAGAAGGGGGCTTGGCGAAGAACTTGATGGACTACCCCTCCTTTTCCTTGCTGGAGATTTGGAAGACAATGGATCTTCCGAATGAGTGGCTTCTTCTTCTACCTCTGCATGAGGCTCAATTTCCTGAACTGCCCCTACTTCGGGAGGAACAACAACTACTATTGCGGGCGGTGGTTGCGGCTGTTGTTGTTGACCACTTATCTGCTGTGTTTCCTCCTGCGTTGATTGGGTACTATTTTGAGATAGCGATAAGTTTATCTCAGGCTCAGCATCACTGCTTTCCACCATTAGGCTGGCTACCTCTTCCACACTCATGTGCTTGGGCCTGGGTTGGTGGGTTGGGCCCACTGATTCGGAGGTGCTGCCCCCAGCTTGCCCCCGGACACCATTGCTGCAGCCGTAATTTTTTTTTTCCCAAAAAAGGTACTGGGTGGCACACCAGACTTAAGTGTCACTTCCTTCTTCTGTTCCTTCTTCTCAATAGCAACTTTCTTGGCACTGGAGGACCTGGTACCTGCTTTCTTTGGGCCCATCTTCTTCAGATGTCAGCAGCACTCAGTTGCAGAGATGTCTGGTCAGGTCACACGTCACGTTGTGTACAGCAGCAGGATGTTTGTCTGGCAGTGCAACGGACAATGATGACACACCTCCTCCTCAGTCTTTGTGCACCTAAAAGCAAAAAAGCCAGAACAACATCAGTCAAACGATAGCACAAATCAAACAAATATAATATAGAACTTAGTGTGTGGTGGTGGCCTCAATTATTCAATTTTAGAAATTCAGTGAACAACAACACACAGTGTAGCCATTTATGAGACTTTGACAACAAGGCCAGGGCTTTCCTGGCTACTGTGTAGTGTGTACACTCTGGAAGAATAAGAATAGTAAAGAAGAAAAACTAAAATGTAGTGGAGCATGTTTGGCCTAAATTTGTGCATCACGTGGGAAGTATGCAGCATCAGGGAGCTGCAGCTGGCAATGGGGATGGATTTGGAAGCAGTAAGACAAGAGGA
Organism: Calotriton arnoldi; assembly: GCA_963921515.1. Lineage (NCBI taxonomy): Eukaryota > Metazoa > Chordata > Amphibia > Caudata > Salamandridae > Calotriton > Calotriton arnoldi. The sequence continues at coordinate 86,786 of CAWUFW010013854.1, forward strand.
ACAATGGAAAGAGTGACACGCAGGCCTATGTGGCAAAAACGGCACACTACTAACTACCACCACAAAATGGCCCCCAGCAACATGGTGACTCACAGGCACAAGGCACGGCAAACAATGAACTCAAGCAGGCCTATATATGGGCAGACAAAGGATGCCTGATAAAACACACACAGCTTTAATGCAAAAACTAAAATCCACATGGCTAAAAACAGTTTGGAAAGTTAGACAGCCACTACAACAACACAAAATTATAATTACACACGCAAAAAAGGCATTTATTTAACACACCCAAAAAGTGAAATAGACCCTCCCAAAAAACCCACATTTTGCAATTAAATTCAATGCCATCCATGGCCTAAATGATGTCAAAATTCCACAGACAACACAGAAACAGTTGTTATGCACCCTTGATGACTACCTCTGGGCCTACTTTACTGGCAGACTAGGCCGCAAGCTTGGAGGCCTATGGCAAAAGCACAGTGGCTGGTCCCACAAAATGGCCGCCACCACATGGCCAGGCCACCCAACAACTTCATTCCTCGTGAAAAAAATTGTAAAACAAAAACAAAGTGACTCCTTGCTCACCAAACTACATCTAAATGACAACCTGAGGAGTTTTTTGTGCAAAATGAACTAAATCACCATTTTCAAGAAGGTTTTATGCTGCTCGAGAGATATTCTTCGCCAGATTGTAAATTCTGCGTGTTCGGCATCGCAATCGTCACAAAAAGTCGTTATCGCGCGCGCGAAAACGTATATTGAGCGTGCGAAGAAGATAAAAAGTGTAAGTCCGCGTTGTCGCGCAGTGTGGAGTTGCCCAAAGTCTGCGAGCTGAATGCCCAGGGTTACCTAGTGGCTGAAAAGGCCTATTTATTTAACACACACCCAAAAACTGAAATACCACCCCAAAACCCACATTTTGCAATTAAATCCAATGCCATCCATGGCCTAAATGATGTTACAAATTCAACAGACAACACAGAAACAGTTTGTATGCACCCATGAGGATGACTACCTCCGGGCCTACTGGCAGACTAGGCCGCAAGCTTGGAGGCCTATGGCAAAAGCACAGTGGCTGGTCCCACAAAATGGCCGCCACCACATGGCTAGGCCAGCCACAACAACAAGAAAAGGAACACAAGACAGACAATGCAGGCCTATGGCAAAAGCACAATGCCTGGCTTTACAAAATGGCCGCCAGCCACATGGCCAGGCCACCCAAAATAACAAGAAAGTGAAGACAAAGGACAGGACCAGGCAGTTGGAGACTCTGGGCAACTTCCTTTCTCGTGAAAAAAATTGTAAAACAAAAAAAAAGTGACTCCTTGCTCACCAAACTACATCTAAATGACAACCTGAGGAGTTTTTTGTGCAAAATGAACTAAATCATCATTTTCGAGAAGGTTTTATGCTGCTCGAGAGATATTCTTCGCCAGATTGTAAATTCTGCGTGTTCGGCATCGCAATCGTCACAAAAAGTCGTTATCGCGCGCGCGGAAACGTATATTGAGCGCGAGAAGAAGAGAAAAAGTGTAAGTCCGCGTTGTCGCGCAGTGCGGAGGTGCCGAAAGTCCGCGAGCTGAACGCCCAGGGTTACCTACTGGCTGAAAAGGCCTATTTATGTAACACACACCCAAAAACTGAAATACCACCACAAAACCCACATTTTGCAATTCAATCCAATGCCATCCATGGCCAAAATGATGTTACAATCCAACAGACAACACAGAAACAGTTTTTATGCACCCATGAGGATGACTACCTCTGGGCCTACTGGCAGACTAGGCCGCAAGCTTGGAGGCCTATGGCAAAAGCACAGTGGCTGGTCCCACAAAATGGCTGCCAACACATGGCCAGGCCACCCACAAGTTCACAACAAGCATAAGCCAAGGGGAACAAAGAAAAGACATGCAGGCCTATATGGAAAAAGCAGCACACTACTAAACTACCACCACAAAATGGCCCCAAGCCACGTGGTCACTCACAGTCACAACAGGCCATGGAAAACAATGAACTCAAGCAGGCCTATAATAATATGACCAGACAAAGGAGGCCTGCAGTGCTAAACAACACAGCTTTAATACAAAAATGCAAAAACGAAAATCTACAGGGCTACAAAAGGTTGGAAAGTTACACAACAAGCACACACACACATCCAACAAAGGTATATATATTACACCCAAAAAGTAAAATACACCCCAAAAACCACATTTAACAATTCAATCCAATGCCATCCATGCATGCCCTACATGATGTTTAAATTCAACAGACACCACAGAAACATGCACCCATGGGTACCTCTGGCTCTAGTCTGGGCCTACTGGCTGAAATTCCAATCAAAGAAAAACAACTAGGCCCCCACCGAAACTAGAGGCCACAACAATACATTTTTAAAACGATGGAAATCCCCAAAAAAATGTAGGTACAAACAAGCCCCAATCAAACAAACAAGTACACCAATTCTCCAACTTACTTGTAAAATCTCAAATCCAAAAGTCCTCAAATCCAATCCAATGATATGATGCAGCAGACAGACACAAAAAGTGATCCTTCCAGCTCCAAATCCAAATGAAAATGAACAGCACATGGACAAAGCACTGGGAGGAGCCTGCTGGACAGGAACAGGAAGTTTGAGAATCAGGGGCACTTCCTTCCTCTTGGAAAAAAAAGTAAAAAAGAAAAAGGACTCCTTGCACAAAAAACTACAGCCAAATCACAATCTGAGGAGTTTTTTTGAGCAAAATCATCATTTTCGAGAAGGATTTATGATGCTCAAGAGATATTCTTCACCAGATTGTCGTTTCTTTGTGTTCGGGATCGCGATCTTACCAACACTGCCGCCGGAAGTCAGATCGCGCGTCCGAATGACGTGTTCGCGTTCGCACACTCTCGTGGGATCGTGCGGCCGGATTCCAAATCTCGTGGCGCCCGCGAACGGATAGGAAGTCGCATCGGCGAACGCAGAATCACGGTAGGTCGTTACCGCGCACGCGAGAACGTATATTGAGCGCGCGAAGAAGAAAAACAGCTACGCTACGCCGCAAATTGCGTAGTGCACGGTAACTTTGCGTTATACGCAAATCGCGAAGTTACCGAAACTACGCAAGCTCCGCGAGCGTAGCGTAGTTCACCGCCCAGGGTTAGCGATTACACGATTTTCCGCGATGCCAAGGAGACTGAAAAGTGAAGTCCTGAGGGACGGCTTCCTGCGAGTGACCTGCCAATCTTTCGGGCCTTTGTTTAACATAAATTTTACTCGGCTGCCCTGCCAGGGGCGGCAGCACCACCTTTTGAAGAGGGGCTGTGACTGGAACCTTCCTAAAGTCAATCAGCGCAGGAAGTCTTAAGTAAAGTGTTCTCCTGAAACATCACAGATCCTACCAAGGAAGAAAAAAAGCTTTAACATATGAAACAATAACAGAAACCTACCAAGGGAAGAGTAAATGCTCGAAGAGAGACTACAGGTCCCAAAATGCTTTGCAATAGGCGATGTACTAAACCAAGCCCACTGTGGGTAATAAACTAATCAAATATGCAAACAAATGAAAATAAAAGAGAGCTTCTTCTGTTTCTCGTTTCAGCAAGCCTGTGAACAAGATGTGAGAGACATCGAAACGCGTCAGGCGATTACATGATTTTCCGCGATGCCATGGAGACTGAAAAGTGAAGTCCTGAGGGACGGCTTCCTGACGAGTGGCCTGCCAAGCTTTCTGGACTTTGTTTAACATAAATTCTACTCGGCTGCCCTGCCGGGGACGGGAGCACCACCTTTTGAAGAGGGGCTGTGACTGGAACCTTCCTAAAGTCAATCAGCGCAGGAAGCCTTAAGTAAAGTGTTCTCCTGAAACATCACGGATCCTACCAAGGAAGAAAAAAAGCTTTAATATATGAAACGATAACAGAAACCTACCAAGGGAAGAGTAAATGCTCGAAGAGGGACTACAGGTCCCAAAATGCTTTGCAATAGACGATGTACTAAACCAAGCCCACTGTGGGTGGTGAACTAATCAAATATGCAAATAAGTGAAAATAAAAGAGAGCTTCTTCTGTTTCTCATTTCAACAAGCCTGTGAACAAGATGTGAGAGACATCGAAACGCGCCAGGCGATTACACGATTTTCCGCGATGCCAAGGAGACTGAAAAGTGAAGTCCTGAGGGACGGCTTCCTGCCGAGTGACCTGCCAAGCTTTTGGGCCTTTGTTTAACATATAAATATATATATATTATCTACTGGCGGTCGCCAGTAGATAGTTATAGTTAGGACATTTTTTCTTTTCCCAATAACTTTGGCGCCGGATGACGAATCTTCGTGAAATTTTCAAAACTAGTGGGGCGCTCCGGTCAGCTCCTATCTTGAAAGTTTCGGGGTGATTCGCCAAGCGGGGGCTGAGAAAAAAGGGGGGTCCCAAAACATGTGTTCTCCATGTTATTTTCCATAGGAAACTTTAGACACGGCTACAGCTCGAACTGCTGAACGGAATTACACCAAATTTGGCAAAAAGGTAGCCCTTGGTTCAGAAAGAGACCTTTTTGTTAAATGGTGTAAATCCGTTCAGTAGTTCCTGAGAAATTAAAAAAAAAGAGGTCAAAAAATCAATTTCCCATAGGAAACTTTAGACACGGCTACAGCTCAAACTGCTGAACGGAATTACACCAAATTTGGCAAAAAGGTAGCCCTTGGTTTAGAAAGAGCCCTTTTTTTAAATGGTGTAAATTCGTTCAGTAGTTGCTGAGAAAATCAAAAAATAAAAGTTTCGATATCTAGAGGCGCGGTAGATCCGCGGAGCCTCCCGACCATGAGCTTTATTCTAATTGGCTGTCAGCACTCCAAACCAGGAACTGTTGGCAGCCATCTTGTGACTCGGTAGAACCGAGTCACGAGAAAACAGTAAAATAAACGTTAAAAACAAGAAAAGGGGGCAGGGTAGAAACACCCTGACCCCCTAGGCCTGCTCAGGGGGTCCCACAAGGACCCCCAGGGCCAAAAAAAGCATTTTGTTCTTTTTAAAAAAATTGGCAAAATTTGCGCCGTGAAAATAAAAAAAACGAAGTGCTGGCTCCTGCGCTTCGTTAATATTTAGCCCCGGGTGGGCCAAGTCCCAGGGGCATGCTATATTGTAATTGCGGGGGCCCAGGGGGGCCCTCGCAGCCCCGGAGACTGCCACCCCTGGGCTTTCCTTAAATATTTGCGGGGGCACACGGCCCCCTCGCAACCCCGGGGACCGCCACCCCCGGGGCTTGTTTTTTTTAATGTGTGGGGGGCCTCCAAGGCCCCCACAAGCCCCGGGGACTGCCACCCCTGGGGCTTTTCTTGAATATTTGCAGGGGGCAAATGGCCCCCCGCAGCCCTGGGGGGCGCCACCCCCCGGGGCTTTTTTTTTTTTTTTTAAAAGAGCCTGTGTGGGGGGGGCTTGAGCCCCCCCACACGCCCCGGGGACCACCACCTCCCCGGGGCTTTGAAACTGAAGGGAGGGGGGCCACGCGGCCCCCCTCCTGGAGCCCGTGATGGCCCTGGGGACCACCACTCCCCAGGGCCGGCTCCTGCAGTGTCCCGGGTGCCCACCCCTGGGACACTGCTGCTTGCTATGGCAGGGCGGGAGCCTCGCGGCTCCCGCCCTGCCATAGCAAACTTGCTTTGGATTTTGGAAGCGAGAACATGGAAACCTGCTCTCGCTTCCAAAATGCAAAGCAGATTGCTTTTCCACAAGGGGAGCTGCATGTCAGCAGCTCCCCATGTGGAAAAGCAATGCCGGCTCCTGCAGGACGTGGGGAGCCGGCGGGACCGTGGGGGCATTGGGGCTCCCCCATGGTCCCCAACGGATAGGGCCTGCCCCGGGGGATGGGGTCCCCGGGGCTAGAAGTGGCCCGGGAGGGGGCCACGAGGCCCCCTCCCCCTCAAAAATAAATAATTTTTTTTTAAAGGCCGGCCCCGGGGGATGGGGTCCCCGGGGCCAATAGAGGCCGCAGGAGGGGGGGCACACAGCCCCCCTCCTTAAAAAACATAAATATATGTGGCCATGCCCCGGGGCCGGAATTGGCCACGGGAGGGGGGCCCACGCGGCCCCCTTCCTGTTCAGATTTTTTTTTTATTTTTAAAAGGGGTCAGGCCCTGGGGGATGGGGTCCCCAGGGCCCAAAAAAAGGAAAAAGAAGGGGGGACACACAGCCCCCTTCTATAAAAAAAAAAAAAAGACCACAATCGTGCCGGAGGCCCCGCCCCCTCCCAGCAACACTCTGCAAACGCGCCCTGTGGCGCGTTTTAAAATGGGAAATTAATTCCCCTTCAATACTAGGGGTCCCTGGGGGCCAACTAGCCCACCAGGTACCTCCAGTAAGCGCCACAGGGCTGCGTTGCAGAGAGGTGGTCCAGGCCACGTCCCTTTTTACACCTCTCTGCAACGCAGCTCTGTGGCGCTTACTGAAGGTACCTGGTGGGCTAGTTGGACCCCAGGGACCCTCAGGATTCAAGGGGACTTTATCCCCCAACTTAAAATGCGCCACGGGGCGCGTTTGCACAGTGGTGAAGGGAGAGGGCGGGTCCTGAGGTGACATGTGTGCAAAAACGCCCTGTGGCGCGTTTTAAGTTGGGGAATTAATTCCCGTTCAATTCTGAGGGCCCCTGGGGGCCAACTTGCCCACCAGGTACCTTCAGTAAGCGCCACAGGCCTGCATTGCAGAGAGATGGTCCAGGCCACGCCCCTTTTTACACCTCTCTGCAACGCAGCTCTGTGGCGCTTACTGGAGGTATCTAGTGGGCTAGTTGGACCCCAGGGACCCTCAGGATTCAAGGGGACTTAATCCCCCAACTTAAAACGTGCCAAGGGGCGCGTTTGCACAGTGGTGAAGGGAGGGGGCGGGGCCTGAGGTGACATGTGTGCAAACACGCCATGTGGCGCGTTTAAAGTTGGGGAATTAATTCCTCTTCAATCCTGACGGTCCCTGGGGGCAAACTAGCCCACCAGGTACCTCCAGTAAGCCCCACAGGGCTGCGTTGCAGAGAGGTGGTCCAGGACACGCCCCTTTTTACACCTCTCTGCAACGCAGCTCTGTGGCGCTTACTGGAGGTACCTCGTGGGCTAGTTGGACCCCAGGGACCCTCAGGATTCAAGGGGACTTTATTCTTCAACTTAAAACGCACCACGGGGTGCGTTTGCACAGTGGTGAAGGGAGGGGGCGGGGCCTGAGGTGACATGTGTGCAAACACGCCCTGTGGCACGTTTTAAGTTGGGGAACTAATTCCCCTTGAATCCTGAGGGCCCCTGGGGGCCAACTAGCCCACCAGGTACCTCCAGTAAGCGCCACAGGCCTGCGTTGCAGAGAGGTGGTACAGGCCACGCCCCTTTTTACACCTCTCTGCAACGCAGCTCTGTGGCGCTTACTGGAGGTACCTGGTGGGCTAGTTGGACCCCAGGGACTCTCAGGATTCAAGGGGACTTAATCCCCCAACTTACAACGTGCCAGGGGGCGTGTTTGCAGAGTGGTGGAGAAAGGGGGCATGGCCTTTGTCTACCTCTCACCAATACCACTGCATGGGGCTTACTGGAGGTAAAAGGTAGGCTAGTTGGCCCCAAAAGGACCCCCAGCAGTGAAGGGGACTTCAATCCCCATATAAGAGCGTGCCAGGGAGCGCGTTTGTAGAGTGGTGGGCAAAGTGGGCGTGGCCTGGTACGAGTACTTACCAGTGCTGCTGTTTGGGACTGACTGGAGGTAATAGTTTGGGAAGTTGGCCCCCAAGGATGCCTTGGGGGCCAACTACCCCACTTGTTACCTCCAGTAAGTCCCAAGCAGTGGGATTCCTAAGACGTCTTCGGAGGCCATGGCCCCCTTTCTCTACCACTCTGCAAACGTGCCTCGTGGCAAACTACGGGATGGGGGATGAAGTCCAATTTAGTCCTGAGGGAGTTTGGGGGCCAAGAATCCCTCCTGGTACCTCCTGTAAGTCCTATGCAGCGGAATTCCTGAGTGTTGGTTTGACGCCCAGCACCCTTTCTCCACCACTCTGCAAACGTGACTATTAGTTAAAGTAGCATATTTCTGCACCTCTGACTTAGAGGTAGTTTTAATCCCCCTGCCCTATTATGTACTAAGGCCTTACAGAGGAGGTCATGCTAATCACAGGGGTACCCCAACGCATAGTGTTCCATAGTGTATGTAGGTGTTTTCACTGTATTCTAAGTGTCTTTTAGCATAGCAATGGCTCTAGGCCTGGTTAGTCAGAGTCAGTTACCACCAGTACCCATCTGAAAAAGTTGTGGGCACAGGATGATTTTGCAACAAGGCCTCTTTCTGCTCCTCTGTTGGTTCTTTCTGCACATGTCTTGCTTCTTCCTGCACTTTTGTTCGTCTTTGTGGACTTCTGTTGCTTCTTTCTGCATTTCTTTTTGCTTCTTTCTGTGCGTTTTTTCTTCTTTCTTCACATGTCCTACCTCCGTAGGCATAGTTAGAAACTAGCATTTAAAAACCTTTGAAATTCACTTAAGAAACCACAGGTTTCAGGCACGTTATAGTTAGAAATTAGCATTTAAAAAACCTTTGAAATTCACTGAAAAAACCATAGGTTTTAGACATGTTATAGTTAGAAATTAGCATTTAAAAAACCTTAGAAATTCACTGAAAAAACCATAGGTTTTAGGGAAAGTTATAGTTAGTTCGACATTTCACTTGTACAAAACCAGAGAAATTCCCCCGTTATAGTTAGTTCAGCTAACTATAACTTGCGCCCCCTCAATGCACTGCTGATTACGTCACAGTGACATCACTGATGACATCACTGATGACATCTCAAATGACATCACTGATGACATCATCCATGTGATAATTTGATGCATCTTCTCACACCCTAATATAACCTTTGATACACCCACTCTAAATTACAGATTGCCATTCTCAAAACCATAGACACTCCAACACCAATAACTACATACCCACTCACTGATTCTTAGGTCTACACACACATCCACTCACTCACCCGTACAGTAACTCATACTTACGGTCACTCAGTACAGGACTATCATATGCACTCATACACCAATATAGACACTCACACACCGCCACTCATCCATAGAGGTACTCACACACCTAGTCAGTCATGCAAATAATTAATCACACTGCCATTTACTCACCTATACAGTTATACACACACCAGCTCACTTACTCATACAAATACTAGCACATTCTTACGCTCTTATACAATCACTGATACAAGCACACACTCATCCATACAGCCACTCTCAAAATCACACACTCTCACTTATAGCCATTTATATACTCCAACATACATATATACTGCCTTTCACATATGTAGTTACTCACACATGTACCACTGAGATATACATTCACTCACTAACACACCCATACACACACTCACCCACCCATACAGTCCATCACAGATGCACTTTCGAAACCATGCACCCAGTGAATCACCCACTCACACATCTATGCACAGAGTCACACACACCCCACCCACACAAACACTCAGGCACCCATACAGATACTCAGACAACCAATCAATAACCCATACAGACACTCATGTAGCTATTCACAAACCCATGCAGCCGCTTACACACCAACAGACAGACGGATACAGACATTCACACAGTTTAGTCACTAACCCATGCATTCAGTAAGATACGTTTAATCACACACTTATAGAGTCAGTCACGCACCTACTAAATCATCCATTCAGACACTTATACACCCACTCATTCTTCAATATGCCTTTCTCTATATATATTAAACATATTTAAACTTTACAGAAACACACAGTCACTGGATGATGTCATCAGTGATGTCATCAGTGATGTCACTGACCATGTCATGAGTGATGTAATATGTGACGTCATCAGCAGTGCATTGCGGGGCTGCGAGTTATAGTTAGCTGAACTAACTGTAACGGGGGAATTTCTCTGGTTTTGTACGAGTGAAATGTCCAACTAACTATAACTTTCCCTAAAACCTATGGTTTTTTCAGTGAATTTCTAAGGTTTTTTAAATGCTAATTTCTAACTATAAAGTGCCTGAAACCTATGGTTTTATCAGTGAATATATATATATATATTACCTACTGGCAGTCGCCAGTAGGTAGTTATAGTTAGGACCTAGTTTCCATAGGAAATGCATTTTTTGTTTTCCCAATAACTTTGGCGCCGGTTGACGAATCTTTGCGAAATTTTCAAAACTAGTGATCAGCTTCGGTCAGCTCCTGTCTTGAAAGTTTCGGGGTGATTCGCCAAGCGGGGGCCGAGAAAAAAGGGGGGTCCCAAAACGCATTTTCCCCATGTTATTTTCCATAGGAAACTTTAGACAAAGCTACAGCCTGAACTGCTGAACGGAATTACACCAAATTTGGAAAAAAGGTACGTCTTGGTTCAGAAAGAGTCCTTTTTGTTAAATGGTGTGAATCTGTTCAGTAGTTTTTGAAATAGTAAGGGAAAAAGAAAGGAAAAAGAAATATCGATATCTGGGCGGAGCCTAACCACACATGTCATCGTGAAATCTGATTGGCTGTCAGCACTTCATCCAGGAAATGCTGGCAGCCATCTTGGGACTAGGTTGAACCAGAGTCATAAGAAAAAATTAAACAAAGATGAAAAACAAGAAAAGTGGGCAGGGCAGGAACACCCTGACCCCCTAGGCCTGCTCAGGGGGTCCCACAAGGACCCCCAGCCCAAAAACCTTTTAAAGAAACGTCCGAATACGCTCTGGGTGCACGAATCCGGAATAAATAACAAGCATTGGCATCGCCAATAGGTCTCGCCGTTGGGACCTTATAAGTGTTCCGCCAGAGATATTGGCAATGTTTCTAAGGTATGTGGTAGAGAGAGAGAGAGACTGACTGACTGAGAGAGACTGACTGACAGAGAGAGACTGACAGAGAGAGAAAGAGAGACTGACTGAGAGAGAGAGACTGACTGAGAGAGAGACTGAATGACAGAGAGAGACTGACTAACAGAGAGACTGACTGACTGAGAGAGAGACTGACATAGAGAGAGAGAGACTGACAGAGAGAGAGAGACTGACTGACTGAGAGAGAGACTGACTGACTGATAGAGAGACTGACAGAGAGAGAGAGACTGACAGACAGAGAGAGACTGACTGACTGAGGTAGAGAGAGACTGACTGACTGAGAGAGACTGACTGACTGAGAGAGACTGACTGACAGAGAGACTGACTGACTGAGAGACTGACTGACTGAGAGAGAGAGACTGACTGAGAGAGAGAGACTGACTGACAGAGAGACTGACTGACAGAGAGACTGACTGACCGAGAGAGAGACTGACTGAGAGAGAGAGATTGACTGACAGAGAGAGACTGACAGAGAGAGAGAGAGACTGATGGACAGAGAGAGACTGACTGACTGAGAGAGATAGATACTGACTGACTGAGGTAGAGAGAGACTGACTGACTGAGAGAGACTGACTGACTGAGAGAGAGAGACTGACTGACAGAGAGACTGACTGACAGAGAGACTGACTGACACAAAGACTCACTGACAGAGAGAGACTGACTGACAGAGAGAGACACTGACTGAGAGAGAGACTGACAGAGAGAGAGACTGACTGACTGAGAGAGACTGACTGACTGAGAGAGACTGACTCACTGACTGAGAGAGAGAGTGACTGACTGAGAGAGTGACTGACTGAGAGAGTGACTGACTGAGAGAGAGACTGACTGAGAGAGTGACTAACTGAGAGAGACTGACTGACTGAGAGACTGACTGAGACTGACAGAGAGAGAGAGACTGACTGACAGAGAGACTGAATGAATGAGAGAGAGACTGACTGACAGAGAGAGACTGACTGAGAGAGAGAGAGACTGACTGAGATAGAGAGACTGACTGAGAGAGAGAGACTGACTGAGAGAGACTGACTGACTGAGAGAGACTGACTAAGAGAGACTGACTGAGAGAGACTGACAGAGAGAGAGAGACTGACTGACAGAGAGAAAGACTGACTGACTTAGACTGACAGAGAGGCTGACTGACTGAGAGAGCGACTGACTGACTGAGAGAGAGACTGACTGACTGACAGAGAGACTGACTGACAGAGAGACTGACTGACAGAGAGACTGACTGACTGAGAGAGACTGACTGAGACTAACAGAGAGAGAGAGAGACTCTGACTGACAGAGACTGACTGAGAAAGAGACTGACTGACTGAGAGAGAGACTGACTGAGAGAGAGGCTGACTGACTGACTCAGAGAGACTGACTGACTCAGAGAGACTGACTGACTGAGAGAGAGACTGACTGACTGAGAGAGAGACTGACTGACAGAGAGACTGACTGACAGAGAGACTGACTGACTGAGAGAGACTGACTAAGAGAGAGACAAACTGACTGAGAGAGAGACTGACTGACAAAGAGAGAGACTGACTGACAGAGAGAGAGACTGACTGACTGAGAGAGAGACTGACTGAGAGAGAGACTGACTGACTGAGAGAGAGACTGACTGAGAGAGAGAGACTGACTGACTGAGAGAGAGACTGACTGACTGAGAGAGACTACTGACTGAGAGAGACTGACTGACATAGAGACTGACTGACAGAGACTGACTGACTCAGAGAGACTGACTGACAGAGAGACTGACTGACAGAGAGAGAGACTGACTGACAGAGAGAGACTGACTAAGAGAGACTGACTGACTGAGAGATACTGACTGATTGAGAGAGACTGACTGACTGAGAGAGACTGACTGAGAGAGAGACTGACTGACAGAGAGAGACTGACTGACTGAGAGAGAGACTGACTGACAGAGAGAGAGACTGACTGACTGAGAGAGAGACTGACTGACAGAGAGAGACTGACTGACAGAGAGAGAGACTGACTGACAGAGAGACTGACTGACAGAGAGAGAGAGACTGACAGAGAGAGAGACTGAGAGAGAGTCTGACTGACAGAGAGAGACTGACTGACAGAGAGACTGACAGAGAGAGAGAGAGAGAGACTGACTGACTGAGAGAGAGACTGACTGACAGAGAGAGGCTAACTGACAGAGAGACTGACTGAGAGAGAGAGAGAGACTGAGAGAGAGAGAGACTGAGAGAGAGAGAGAGACTGACTGACAGAGAGAGACTGACTGACAGAGAGAGACTGACAGAGAGAGAGAGACTGACAGAGAGAGAGAGAGACTGACTGACTGAGAGAGTCTGACTGACTGAGAGAAACTGAGTGCCTGACTGAGAGAGAGACTGACTGACAGAGAGAGACTGGCTGACAGAGAGACTGACTGACTGAGACTGACTGACTCAGAGAGACTGACTGACTGAGAGAGAGACTGACTGACAGAGAGAGAATGACAGAGAGAGACACTGACTGATGGAGAGAGTGACTGACTGACTGACAGAGAGACTGACTGACTGAGAGAGAGACTGACTGACAGAGAGACACTGACAGAGAGAGAGACAGACTGACTGACAGAGAGACCGACTGACAGAGAGACTGACTTAGAGAGACTGACTGACAGAGAGACACTGACTGAGAGAGAGAGACTGACTGACAGAGAGAGACTGACTGAGAGAGAGACTGACAGAGAGAGACTTACTGACAAAAAGAGAGACTGACAGAGATAGAGAGACTGACTGACTGACTGAGAGAGACTGACTGACTGAGAGAGACTGACTGACTGAGAGAGCCTGACTGACTGAGAGAGACTGACAGAGAGAGAGACTGACTGAGAGAGAGACTGCCTGAGAGAGAGACTGACTGACTGAGACTGACAGAGAGAGAGAGAGACTGACTGACAGAGAGAGAGACTGACTGACTGAGAGAGAGACTGACTGACAGAGAGAGACTGACCGACAGAGAGAGACTGACTGACTGAGAGAGAGAGACTGATTGTCAGAGAGAGAGACTGATTGACAGAGAGAGAGACTGACTGACTGAGAGAGACTGACTCACTGAGAGAGACTGACTGACTAAGAGAGAGACTGACTAACTGAGAGAGACTGACTGACTGAAAGAGAGACTGCCTGAATGAGAGAGACTGGCTGACTGAGAGAGAGACTGACTGACAGAGAGAGACTGACTGACAGAGAGAGAGACTGACTGAGAGAGACTGACTGAGAGAGAGAGACTGACTGAGAGAGAGAGACTGACTGACTGAGAGTGAGACTGACTGACTGAGAGAGAGACTGACTGACTGAGACTGACTGACTGAGAGAGACTGACTGACTGAGAGAGACTGACTGAGAGAGGGAAACTGACTGACAGAGAGAGAGACTGACTGACAGAGAGAGAGACTGACTGACAGGGAGAGAGACTGACTGACTGAGAGAGACTGACTGACAGAGAGAGAGACTGACTCAGAGAGACTAACTGACTGAGAGAGAGACTGACTGACAGAGAGAGACTGACTGACAGAGAGAGACTGACTGACTGAGAGAGAGAGAGAGAGACTGACTGACTGAGAGAGAGACTGACTGACAGAGAGAGACTGACTGACTGAGAGAGAGACTGACTGACAGGGAGAGATACCGACTGACTGAGAGAGATACTGACTGACTGACAGAGAGAGAGGAAAACCTGCTCTTGCTACAATGAAGCAAAGCAGGATTGCATGTCAGCAGCTCCCCTTGCTCAAAAGCAATGCCAGCTCCCGCAGGAGGCGGGCAGCCGGCGGGACCTTGGGGGCATTGGGGCTCCCCCCACGGTCCCCAACACAAAGGGCTGGCCCCGGGGATGGGGTCCCCGGGGCCAGAAGTGGCCCAGGAGGGGGGCCATGCGGCCCCCCTTCAATATTACAATTTAAAAAAAAAAAAAAAAAAAAGAGGCACAGCCCTGGGGGATGGGGTCCCCGGGGCCAATAGAGGCCTAAGGAGGGGGGACACTCAGCCCCCTCCTTAAAAAATAAAAAACAAACAAAAAAAATGTGGCCAAGCCCCGGGGGATGGGTTCCCGGGCCGAAATTGGCCTCTGGAGGGGGGCAGTGCAGCCTGACATAACAAGTGTGCTAACGCGCCCCCTGGCACGTTGTAAATTGGGGGATTAAGTCCTCTTTAATCCTGAGGGTCCTTGGGGGCCAACTAGCCCACCATGTACCTCCAGTAAGCGCCACAGAGCTGCTTTGCAGAGAGGTGGTCTGAGGCCACGCCCCTTTTTACACCTCTCTGCAAAGCAGCTCACTGGCGCTCAATGGAGGTACCTGGTGGCCTAGTTGGCCCCCAGGGACCCTCAGGATTCAAGGGGACTTAATCCCCCAACTTAGAACACGCCAGGGGGCTCGCTTGCAGAGTGCTGCAGGGAGGGGGTGGGGCCTGATATAACAAGTTAGCAATCCTGCTGTGTGGGACTTACTGGAGGTAATAAAAGGGGTAGTTGGCCCCCAAGGTTGACATTGGGGGCTAACTATCCCTCCTGTTACTTCCGCTAAATCCCACACAGTGGGATTGCTAAAAGATGTTTGAAGGCCATGCTCACCTTTTTCCACCACTCTGCGAACGCGACTGCTATGTTATAGTTAGAAATTAGCATTTAAAAACCTTTGAAATTCACTGAAAAAACCATAGGTTTCAGGGACGTTATAGTTAGAAATTAGCATTTAAAAACCTTAGAAATTCACTGAAAAAACCATAGGTTTTAGGGAAAGTTATAGTTAGTTGGACATTTCACTTGTACAAAACCAGAGAAATTCCCCGTTATAGTTAGTTCAGCTAACTATAACTTGCGCCCTCAATGCACTGCTGATTACGTCACAGTGACATCACTGATGACATCACTGATGACATCTCAAATGACATCACTGATGACATCATCCATGTGATAATTTGATGCATCTTCTCACACCCTAATATAACCTTTGATACACCCACTCTAAATTACAGACTGCCATTCTCAAAACCATAGACACTCCAACACCAATAACTACATACCCACTCACTGATTCTTAGGTCTACACACACATCCACTCACTCACCCGTACAGTCACTCATACTTACGGTCACTCAGTACAGGACTATCATATGCACTCATACACCTATATAAACACTCACACACCTCCACTCATCCATAGAGGTACTCACACACCTAGTCAGTCATGCAAATAATTAATCACACTGCCATTTACTCACCTATACAGTTATACACACACCAGCTCACTTACTCATACAAATACTAGCACATTCTTACGCTCTTATACAATCACTGATACAAGCACACACTCATCCATACAGCCACTCTCACAATCACACACTCTCACTTATAGCCATTTATATACTTCAACATACATATATACTGCCTTTCACATATGTAGTTACTCACACATGTACCACTGAGATATACATTCACTCACTAACACACCCATACACACAGTCACCCACCCATACAGTCCATCACAGATGCACTTTCGAAACCATGCACCCAGTGAATCACCCACTCACACATCTATGCACAGAGTCACACACACCCCACCCACACAAACACTCAGGCACCCATACAGATACTCAGACTACCAATCAATAACCCATACAGACACTCATGTAGCTATTCACAAACCCATGCAGCCGCTTACACAACAACAGACAGACGGATACAGACATTCACACAGTTTAGTCACTAACCCATGCATTCAGTAAGATATGTTTAATCACACACTTATAGAGTCAGTCACGCACCTACTAAATCATCCATTCAGACACTTATACACCCACTCATTCTTCAATACGCCTTTCCCTATATATATTAAACATATTTAAACTTTACAGAAACACACAGTCACTGGATGATGTCATCAGTGATGTCATCAGTGATGTCACTGACCATGTCATGAGTGATGTAATATGTGACGTCATCAGCAGTGCATTGCGGGGTGCGAGTTATAGTTAGCTGAACTAACTGTAACGGGGGAATTTCTCTGGTTTTGTACGAGTGAAATGTCCAACTAACTATAACTTTCCCTAAAACCTATGGTTTTTACAGTGAATTTCTAAGGTTTTTTTAAATGCTAATTTCTAACTATAAAGTGCCTGAAACCTATGGTTTTTTCAGTGATATATATATATATATATTACCTACTGGCAGTCGCCAGTAGGTAGTTATAGTTAGGACCTAGTTTCCATAGGAAATGCATTTATTGTTTTCCCAATAACTTTGGTGCCGGTTGACGAATCTTTGCGAAATTTTCAAAACTAGTGATCAGCTCCGGTCAGCTCCTGTCTTGAAAGTTTCGGGGTGATTCGCTAAGCGGGGGCCGAGAAAAAAGGGGGGTCCCAAAACACGTTTTCCCCATGTTATTTTCCATAGGAAACTTTAGACAAAGCTACAGCCTGAACTGCTGAACGGAATTACACCAAATTCGGCAAAAAGGTACGTCTTGGTTCAGAAAGAGTCCTTTTTGTTAAATGGTGTGAATCCGTTCAGTAGTTTTTGAAATATTAAGGGAAAAAGAAAAGAAAAAGAAATATCGATATCTGGGCGGAGCCTAACCACACATGTCATCGTGAAATCTGATTGGCTGTCAGCACTTCATCCAGGAAATGCTGGCAGCCATCTTGGGACTAGGTTGAACCAGAGTCATAAGAAAACAGTTAAACAAAGATGAAAAACAAGAAAAGTGGGCAGGGCAGGAACACCCTGACCCTAGGCCTGCTCAGGGGGTCCCACAAGGACCCCCAGCCCAAAAACATTTTAAGAAACGTCCGAATACGCGCTGGGTGCACGAATCCGGAATAAAAAACAAGCATTGGCATCGGCAATAGGTCTCGCCATTGGGACCTTATAAGTGTTCCGCCAGAGATATTGGCAATGTTTCTAAGGTATGTGGTAGAGAGAGAGAGAGAGACTGACTGACTGAGAGAGAGACTGACTGACAGAGAGAGACTGACATAGAGAGAAAGAGAGACTGACTGAGAGAGAGAGACTGACTGAGAGAGAGAGAGACTGAACGACAGAGAGAGACTGACTAACAGAGAGACTGACTGACTGAGAGAGAGACTGACAGAGAGAGAGACTGACAGAGAGAGAGAGACTGACTGACTGAGAGAGAGACTGACAGAGAGAGAGAGACTGACTGACTGAGAGAGAGACTGACTGACTGATAGAGAGACTGACAGAGAGAGACTGACAGAGAGAGAGACTGACAGACAGAGAGAGACTGACTGACTGAGAGAGAGAGATACTGACTGACTGAGGTAGAGAGAGACTGACTGACTGAGAGAGAGAGACTGACTGACAGAGAGACTGACTGACTGAGAGACTGACTGAGAGAGAGAGACTGACTGAGAGAGAGAGACTGACTGACAGAGAGACTGACTGACAGAGAGACTGGCTGACTGAGAGAGAGACTGACTGAGAGAGAGAGACTGACTGACAGAGAGAGACTGACAGAGAGAGAGAGAGACTGATGGACAGAGAGAGACTGACTGACTGAGAGAGATAGATACTGACTGACTGAGGTAGAGAGAGACTGACTGACTGAAAGAGACTGACTGACAGAGAGACTGACTGACTGAGAGAGAGCGACTGACTGAGAGAGAGAGACTGACTGAGAGAGAGACACTGACTGACAGAGAGACTGACTGACAGAGAGACTGACTGACTGAGAGAGAGAGAGACTGACTGACAGAGAGACTGACTGACAGAGAGAGACTGACTGACAGAGAGAGACTGACTGACAGAGAGAGAGACTGACTGAGAGAGAGACTGACAGAGAGAGAGACTGACTGACTGAGAGAGACTGACTGACTGAGAGAGACTGACTCACTGACTGAGAGAGAGACTGCCTGACTGAGAGATTGACTGACTGAGAGAGTGACTGACTAAGAGAGAGACTGACTTAGAGAGTGACTAACTGAGAGAGACTGACTGACTGAGAGACTGCCTGAGACTGACAGAGAGAGACTGACTGACAGAGAGACTGACTGAATGAGAGAGAGACTGACTGACAGAGAGAGACTGACTGAGAGAGAGAGAGACTGACTGAGAGAGAGACTGACTGAGAGAGAGAGACTGACTGAGAGAGACTGACTGACTGAGAGAGACTGACTAAGAGAGACTGACTGAGAGAGACTGACAGAGAGAGAGACTGACTGACAGAGAGAGAGACTGACTGACTGAGACTGACAGAGAGGCTGACTGACTGAGAGAGCGACTGACTGACTGAGAGAGAGACTGACTGACAGAGAGACTGACTGACAGAGAGACTGACTGACTGAGAGAGACTGACTGAGACTGACAGAGAGAGAGAGAGAGAGACTCTGACTGACAGAGACTGACTGAGAGAGAGACTGACTGACTGAGAGAGAGACTGACTGAGAGAGACTGACTGACTGACTCAGAGAAACTGACTGACTGACAGAGAGACTGACTGACTGAGAGAGAGACTGACTGACTGAGAGAGAGACTGACTGACTGAGAGAGAGACTGACTGACAGAGAGACTGACTGACTGAGAGAGACTGACTGACTGAGAGAGACTGACTAAGAGAGAGACAAACTGACTGAGAGAGAGGCTGACTGACAAAGAGAGAGACTGACTGACAGAGAGAGAGCCTGACTTACTGAGAGAGAGACTGACTGAGAGAGAGACTGACTGACTGAGAGAGAGACTGACTGACTGAGAGAGACTACTGACTAAGAGAGACTGACTGACAGAGAGAGAGACTGACTGACTGAGAGAGAGACTGACTGAGAGAGACTGACTGACTGAGAGATACTGACTGATTGAGAGAGACTGACTGACTGAGAGAGACTGACTGAGAGAGAGACTGACTGACAGAGAGAGACTGACTGACTGAGAGAGAGACTGACTGACAGAGAGAGACTGACTGACAGAGAGAGGGACTGAGAGATAGACTGACTGACAGAGAGAGACTGACTGACAGAGAGACTGACAGAGAGAGAGACTGAGAGAGAGAGACTGACTGACTGAGAGAGAGACTGACTGACAGAGAGAGGCTAACTGACAGAGAGACTGACCGAGAGAGAGAGAGAGAGACTGAGAGAGAGAGACTGAGAGAGAGAGAGTGACTGACTGACAGAGAGAGAGAGACTGACTGACAGAGAGAGACTGACAGAGAGAGAGAGACTGACAGAGAGAGAGAGAGAGACTGACTGACTGAGAGAGTCTGACTGACTGAGAGAAACTGACTGACTGACTGAGAGAGACTGACTGACAGAGAGAGACTGGCTGACAGAGAGACTGACTGACTGAGACTGTCTGACTCAGAGAGACTGACTGACTGAGAGAGAGACTGACTGACAGAGAGAGAATGACAGAGAGAGACACTGACTGACGGAGAGAGTGACTGACTGACTGACAGAGAGACTGACTGACTGAGAGAGAGACTGACTGACAGAGAGACACTGACAGAGAGAGAGACTGACTGACTGACAGAGAGACCGACTGACAGAGAGTCTGACTTAGAGAGACTGACTGACAGAGAGACACTGACTGAGAGAGAGAGAGACTGACTGACAGAGAGAGACTGACTGAGAGAGAGAGAGAGAGACTGACTGACAGAGAGAGACTGACTGACAGAGAGAGAGACTGACAGAGAGAGGGACTGACTGACTGACTGAGAGAGACTGACTGACTGAGAGAGACTAACTGACTGAGAGAGCCTGACTGACTGAGAGAGACTGACAGAGAGAGAGACTGACTGAGAGAGAGACTGACTGAGAGAGAGACTGACTGAGAGAGAGACTGACTGACTGAGACTGACAGAGAGAGAGAGAGACTGACTGACAGAGAAAGAGACTGACTGACTGAGAGAGAGACTGACTGACAGAGAGAGACTGACCGACAGAGAGAGACTGACTGACTGAGAGAGAGACTGATTGACAGAGAGAGAGACTGATTGACAGAGAGAGAGACTGACTGACTGAGAGAGACTGACTGACTGAGAGAGAATGACTGACTAAGAGAGAGACTGACTAACTGAGAGAGGCTGACTGAGAGAGACTGACTGAGAGAGAGAGACTGACTGACTGAGAGTGAGACTGACTGACTGAGAGAGAGACTGACTGACTGAGACTGACTGACTGAGAGAGACTGACTGACTGAGAGAGACTGACTCAGAGAGGGAAACTGACTGACAGAGAGAGAGACTGACTGACAGAGAGAGAGACTGACTGACAGGGAGAGAGACTGACTGACTGAGAGAGATTGACTGACAGAGAGAGAGACTGACTGACTCAGAGAGTCTAACTGACTCAGAGAGAGACTGACTGACAGAGAGAGACTGACTGACTGAGAGAGAGACTGACTGACTGAGAGAGAGACTGACTGACAGAGAGAGACTGACTGACTGAGAGAGAGACTGACTGACAGAGAGAGATACCGACTGACTGAGAGAGATACTGACTGACTGACAGAGAGAGAGGAAAACCTGCTCTCGCTACAATGAAGCAAAGCAGGATTGCATGTCAGCAGCTCCCCTTGCTCAAAAGCAATGCCAGCTCCCGCAGGAGGCGGGCAGCCGGCGGGACCGTGGGGGTATTGGGGCTCCCCCCACGGTCCCCAACACAAAGGGCCGGCCCCGGGGATGGGGTCCCCGGGGCCAGAAGTGGCCCAGGAGGGGGGCCATGCGGCCCCCCTACAATATTACAATTTAAAAAAATAAATAAATAAAGAGGCACAGCCCCGGGGGATGGGGTCCCCGGGGCCAATAGAGGCCTAAGGAGGGGGGACACTCAGCCCCCTCCTTAAAAAATAAAAAACAAACAAAAAAAATGTGGCCAAGCCCCGGGGGATGGGTTCCCGGGCCGAAATTGGCCTCTGGAGGGGGGCAGCGCAGCCTGACATAACAAGTGTGCTAACGCGCCCCTGGCACGTTGTAAATTGGGGGATTAAGTCCTCTTAATCCTGAGGGTCTTGAGGCCAACTAGCCCACCATGTACCTCCAGTAAGCGCCACAGAGCTGCATTGCAGAGAGGTGGTCTGAGGCCACGCCCCTTTTTACACCTCTCTGCAAAGCCGCTCACTGGCACTTAATGGAGGTACCTGGTGGCCTAGTTGGCCCCCAGAGACCCTCAGGATTCAAGGGGACTTAATCCCCCAACTTAGAACACGCCAGGGGGTTCGTTTGCAGAGTGCTGCAGGGAGGGGGTGGGGGCTGATATAACAAGTTAGCAATCCTGCTGTGTGGGACTTACTGGAGGTAATAAAAGGGGTAGTTGGCCCCCAAGGTTGACATTGGGGGCTAACTATCCCTCCTGTTACTTCCGCTAAATCCCACACAGTGGGATTGCTAAAAGATGTTTGAAGGCCATGCTCACCTTTTTCCACCACTCTGCGAACGCGACTGCTATGTTATAGTTAGAAATTAGCATTTAAAAAACCTTTGAAATTCACTGAAAAAACCATAGGTTTCAGGGACGTTATAGTTAGAAATTAGCATTTCAGTGATGTCATCAGTGATGTCACTGACCATGTCATGAGTGATGTAATATGTGACGTCATCAGCAGTGCATTGCGGGGGCGCGAGTTATAGTTAGCTGAACTAACTATAACGGGGAATTTCTCTGGTTTTGTACGAGTGAAATGTCCAACTAACTATAACTTTCCCTAAAACCTATGGTTTTTTCAGTGAATTTCTAAGGTTTTTTAAATGCTAATTTCTTACTATAACGTGCCTGAAACCTATGATTTTTTCAGTGAATATATATATATATACATATACAGCTCTATATATATACACATATATCATTTTTTCTCATCCAAATGCAGCCCCGTATAGGAGGCTAAAACAATGCAATAATAAACAAACAAATAACATATTTTGCAATACATATTACTCATATATATATATATTTATAGACCACAGGAAATCAAGTGTAACTCAAACTCCTTTTAATGAGCAGAGTTATGAAAGAGAACTGCAAAAGAGCAAGCATTGTTAGCCTACATGCTGCATTTTGAAACCAATAGCATAGAAAATGAAAGCAATTGTACATAAAAACTGGCACCGTGCCTGTAAGGCAGCCATGACCCCTAGCTTCCCATCATGCATCAGGGGTGACAGTTAGGTCAGTTTTTCTTTCCGGCTCCTTCAGTCAGGACCCTGGATTTTACAGTTCTGTCTTTTTGACTTTTTTGTCAGAAAATTCTTCTTGGATTGTGGTTTTCTACCTTTCACTCGACGTCTTTTAGGCTCTAGTGTGAGGTACAACAACTTTTTTGACAGAAAGTGATTTATTTTCTGTCATTATGCCATCTCTTTTTGACGCTTGCCCCTCCTGTGGCAGGAAGAAGGCCAGGTCTGATACACATCAAGTGTGTATCCCCTGTCTCTCATTCACCAGAGACTTGCCAGCATTGCAAGAAGCTGTCCAGGAGAACCCTCAGGGACAGAGAAGATTCGGATATATGGTCTCTCTGAAAGAGGTAGGTCTCCAGTGAGACAGAAGAGAAAGAGAGCAAGATCGACGTCGAGAAGCAAGATTCGGATTTGTACTCCATCGGCGTCGGGATCGGCGTCGAACTTACCAGCGGCGAAGAAGACGTCGTCATCGAAACCTTCGACGGTGCAGGCGCACCATTCGAGTTCAAGATCAAAGACGACTGTTCCAACGTCGAGTCACCAGGTAACAGACCCTCCGTTGACGTCAACCCAGCGACGATCAACGTCGAGAAGCAGGACTCCGTCAGCATTGGGTGAACGCTCGTCGTCGAGGCACGACACTCCGTCGGCGCCCCCTCGCAGGCGGTCAGCGTCAAGACACAAATCTCTGTCGATGACAGCCCTTAGGTGATAGACGTCGAGGCAGAAGACTCCATTGGCGACTTCGCGTTCTGCAACGTCACGAAAGTCACTATCAACGACGTCGAAGAAAAAGACTCCGTCGGTGTCGTCTCAGAGGTCGACATCGAGGCACAAGACCCCGCCGCAGAGGCGATCGACGTCGAGACAAAGGTCTCCATCGGCATCATCACAAGGACGCTCGACATCGAGACGAACTCCGCCGTCATCTAGATGACGATCGACGTCGAGGCACAGATCTCCCCTCGAACATTCCGTCTCACGTCCTGTGAGCATTTCTCCGTCTCCATCACCGACGTCAAGGGCAGGATCTCCAACGCTGGTTCATCCAGTGACTCCACGATCAACGTCGAGACACACTCACCACTCGGCTTTGACCCATCGCACTGTTTCAAGACGTTCTTCGACGTCATCCTCAAGATCGCCTGAGGTGGTTATCTCAACGTCGAACAGTCCGACTTCGTCACCTGATCAAGCCTGTTCACCTGAAGCTCCTGCAAGGGAAGAGAGACAGAAATCGCCATTGAATCACCTCCCTCCTAGATGGATGTTGCCTCTACATCACTGGAAAAAATTGGATGCACAGGCACGAGATAATCGGGACTACTCCAGTCCTTTGCACAGATCACCTTTAACCCGACTGGTGCAAGCGGTAGATCGTTCCCCTACTACTCCACCTAGGGGTTGAGATCGGGCACGTACTCCTGCACCGTCCTTAAGAAGGAGATCCAGGTCTCGAGGTAAGAGGAGAAGACACAGATCTCCAACACCCTCTTCCACCCAGTCTTCAAAGAGGGACTACTCACCTACCCTTACAGACAGCCCACCATCGAGGATCTCTCCGGTGGATGACGTCAGCACCTTTCAGGATGTTCTGACCAGAGGGGCGAATAAACTGAACATCGCTATGCCCACTCAGCAAAGTTCATCCTCAGTGATCTTTGAGACTTTGCATCAGAGTTCAGCAGCTAGACCTTTGGTGCCGGGACTGCTTCAACTGGTGATGGACACTTTCCTTATGCTGGCGACTCTTAAGACCACGCCTGCGAGGATCTTAAAGAAATACAGACCCCGGAAGAGGATCCATTATTTCTCAGATCTGACCCGCCTCCGGACTCGGTGATTATTGCTGCTGCCAAAAAGACCCATGCAGTGGCCTCCTCATCAACAGTCCCACCTGATAAGGAGAGCAGGGCACAGGATGCGTGGGGGAGAAAGGTCTGTGGCATGTCAGCTTCCATGCTGAAGGTCTCCAGCGCCTCGGCACTATTAGGGCGCTACGATAGATCTTTGTGGGACTCACTTCAAAGATTTACAGAAAAGTTGCTTAGAGAAGATCGCAGGGATTTTGATGAGATTTTGCAGGAAGGCAGCTTGGTGGCGAACCAAGTTATCAGCGCTGCATCTGATGGAGCGACGCTGTCTGCACACTCCTACGCACATGGAATCTGTGCCAGAAGGTCATCCTGGCTCCGACTGACTGCGCTAAAACCAGAAGCGCAATCCCGTATCCTTAACCTTCCTTTCTCAGGCTCGTCCTTGTTCGGCACTCACACAGATGAGGAAATGTCAAGGATGAAGACGGAGCTTGATACCCTGAAGGCGGTCGGGCGTGAAAAAAGAAAAGAATTCAGGCGCCGTTACCGGCCATACGATCGGCGTCCCTTCCATCAGAGGGTTCAAACCCCTCACTGGCAGAGGCAGCAACATCAAAGCCAGTCGAAGTCTCATTACCAGGGACGTCGTGCCCCTAGAGGAAGAGGAACCACTCGTCAATCTACCGCCTCAGCGAAGACACCATCTAAGCAATGAGTGTCCACTTCCCCCATCGCCGTTACCCACTCCAGTGGGGGGAGGTATTGCCAACCATCTAGAAGAGTGGCGTGGTGTCACAAAAGACCAGTGGGTGTTAGCTACGCTGCAGAATGGTTACTCTCTACGTTTTCGACATCGGCCTCCCACGATCCCTCCAGTAAAAACAGCGTGCCACCAAATGAAAATGCTGCAGCAGGAAGTATCCACCCTCCTGCGAAAATCAGCCATCGAGGAAGTTCCTGTATCGCAACGAGGTCGAGGGGTATATTCAAGATACTTCCTAGTGAGGAAGAAAGGTCGAAAATCAGAATACAGACCAATTCTAGATGTTCGGACCCTCAACAAATCCATCAAAAGAGAAAAGTTTCACATGTTGGCCCTCCATCAAATATATCCACATCTGCAGCAGGGAGATTGGATGTGTTCGCTGGACCTGCAAGATGCATACTTTGATGTCCCGATCAGTCCACACCACAAAGTTCCAGCATTTTCTGGTGGGATCAACACATTATCAGTTCAAGGTTCTGCCCTTCGGGCTGAAGTCAGCTCCTCGAGTGTTTACAAAGTGCATGGCAGTAGTGGCAGCCGCTCTACGGCGCAGAGGCATCTTTGTGTACCCCTATCTCGACGACTGGCTTCTGAAGGGTCCTTCCCCCCCAGAGCGTGAAGAACCATTTTTAACAATGTCTAGCACTTTGTCACCAACTGGGCCTCCATGTCAATTTCGAGAAATCGACTCAGCAACGCACGCAAAGAATTCATTATCTGGGTGCAACAATAGACTCCGCAATAGGAAAAGTGTTTCCTTTGGAGGAGAGACTGTCATCTATGAAACTGAAGGGCAAGCAGATTCTACACAACAGCCTACCTTCGGTCCGTCAGGTCGCCTCTCTCCTAGGGTCGATGGCATCCTGCATCTTTCTTGTCCCCAATGCCAGGCTGAGGATGCGTCCTTTGCAGCAGGATCTGGAGGACAAGTGGGATCAACGAACAGATCGATGGGACGACAGAATACAACTGTCAGAAGCAGCCAGAGCATCCATTCCATGGTAGATGCGACAGGAAAATCTGCTGGTAGAAGTTCCATTCCATCAGTCTCCACCCTCTCAATCATTGATCACGGATGCCTCTCTCCAGGGTTGGGGAGCTCATATGGGGTCTCTCCAGAATCAAGGTCGATGGTCAACAAAAGAACAGTTGTACCACATCAACATGCTGGAGCTGAGAGCGGTTCATCTAGCTCTCAAGGCTTTCCTCCCTTCGATTCAGACCAACTCCATTCTGGTACAGACGGACAATACAACCACCATGTATTACCTAAGCAAACAGGGGGGAACTCGATCGAGGACTCTGTCACTGGAGGCCCAAGCTCTCTGGCATTGGCTCCTTGCGAGGAATCTATCAATAACAGCAATACACCTACCGGGGTAGCAAAATTCACAAGCAGACACTCAGTCATCACTTCGAGGACCAGCAGGACTGGGTTCTAAAGGAAGTCGTAGAAAGCATTTTCCAAGAATGGGGTCGGCCATGCATCGACCTGTTCGCAGACGACACAAACAAGAAATGCTGAGACTTCGCATCAACGTACTACCGACCAGGGTCGAAAGGGAATGCCCTTTGGATCAGCTGGTCAGGGGCATTTGTTTACGCATTTCCTCCCCTTCCAGCGAGACATAGCCTATTCCGATCGGTAGCAGGTCGGTCTAGGCCTTAGAGACTGTGGCAAGATTCTAGTTAACCGTTCTTAAAAAAGTAGAATTTTATCTTATCAGGCGCTGATTTAAAATTGTGTTTAACTGTGTTTTATGTTTGCATATTTGCACTATTTGCACTGTGTAACGTGAAGGAGCTGTGTTAATGCTCCGGGGGGACTCTGAACGGGCTTCTTTAAACGGGGGTTAGCAGTCTAGCTGCGAGGGCCCTTACGATCATTACCACGTAAAAGGGGCGGATGACGCGGCCGCGCAGCGAGACATAGCCTATTCCGATCGGTAGCAGGTCGGTCTAGGCCTTAGAGACTGTGGCAAGATTCTAGTTAACCGTTCTTAAAAAAATAGAATTTTATCTTATTAGGCGCTGATTTTAAATTGTGTTTAACTGTGTTTTATGTTTGCATATTTGCACTATTTGCACTGTGTAACGTGAAGGAGCTGTGTTAATGCTCCGGGGGGACTCTGAACGGGCTTCTTTAAACGGGGGTTAGCAGTCTAGCTGCGAGGGCCCTTACGATCATTACCACGTAAAAGGGGCGGATGACGCGGCCGCACAGCGGCCGCGCGCAGCGGGCACGCCGCTGGCGCGCCAAAGGCGCACCTAAGGCAAGCCCGTCTGCGCCCGTCCGCGCCTGACCGGGCCCTGGGGCTGGGATCCCTGATTCCACACCAAGAAACAGACTGTTATTTACGTCTGATCAGCTACACTATCTTAGAGAGACTCTACCTCATAAATGTGTTCACATAATGATACCCTCTGATATTAATGCGAAATGTCCCCACTGCCCCTTTGAAATGGTTCCACTGATTTCGGCTGTGGCCGATGAAATTTTGTCCTCCCAAGTGACTTTTAAAATGGCCCTTCTGAACTGCCGCTCTTTACCAAGGCATAGCATTGAACTTCGCTTACTGCTTGAGGAGCGAGATTGCGATGCCCTGTTTCTGACAGAGACATGGCTCTCAAGCACTTCAGACCCAGCAATAGTTCAAGCCCTGCCCTCTGGGTATTTGATACAAAGACAGGACCGGGAGTTAGGCAGAGGGGGTGGTCTGGCCATTATCTATAAAGATAAGTACAACTGTCGGATCTCTCCAAGTATGATCCCTGACTGTGAAAGCTGCTTCTTTGCACTTGGCTTCTCCTCTATATGCACCTTTTCTGGTGCCCTTATTTATCGGCCACCTGGACCTATTGGCCATTTCAGTAGGGAGCTCTCGGATGTGTTAGCCACATCGGTCAGCTCCTTCTCTAACTTTTCCGTTTTGGGGGATTTTAATATTCATTTTGATGTGGCATCTTCTTCGGATGCTGAGGCTGTAATTGATAATTTGGGCGCCCTGGCACTGAAGTTGTTAGTGTCCGGCTCCACCCACCAAAAAGGCCATCTTCTTGACCCTCTCTTCTCCAACATTGATAGTCTGGTTGTGGAGGAGCATATTTCCTGCCGTGGTCAGATCACCTTATGGTTCCCTTTGTGTGGACTAAACAGGATAGTGGCCACCCACGTGAAAGGGTAAAAATGTGGTGTCGGAATTGGTCTAAACTTTCTATTGACTCCTGGGCATCTACTTTGAATAACTCCAGACCCAACCTAAGTAGTGACCCGGAAGCGGCTAATAATGAAGTCAATCAATGGTTGGAACTTTCATTAGATACGCTTGCCCCAAAAAAATGGATATCTAGTAAAAAAGCCGGTCATTGTGCAGCCTGGTATTCTCCTAAACTTAGAGAATTGAAACAAGTATGTAAGCGCCTGGAGAGAAGCTGGAGAAAGGACTTCTCTATTGTTGAGAAGACTAAATATAGAGAAGCCATTAAAGCTTATAAGGCAGAAATTAGAATTGCCCAATCTGAATTCTATGGAAAGAAGATTATCGCAGCCTCAATTCCCCCGAGAAATTTTTAAAATTGCCAAATCTCTCCTCAAGCCTCCGGTGCCCCCTCTTTGTTTGAAGACACCTTAGGACGCTGTAATGATTTGGCTCAGTATTTTTATAAGAAAATTGAAGACATTTATTCGACTTTCCCCTCTTCTACCTTGTATAAATATCCCCTCTGTTGATGCTAAACTTCCGGGACCTCTCATTGAGACAATTCCTCCCTTGGATATGAACTCTTTTAAAATCTACCTAGACTGTCTGAAATCTGGCTCTCCAAGTGATGTTGTACCCCCTAATATTCTTGCTCAGGTCTTTGACTCTGTTGCCCCAGTTATTTTGGACCTCATTAATACATCACTTACCTCTGGGATCGTCCCGTGTTCATGGAAACGGGCCATGGTCAGAGCTCTTCTGAAGAAACCCAGCCTGGACCCCGAAGCCTTTGCCAATTACCGACCGATTTCGCTTCTGCCAGGGATTGCTAAGATTTGTGAAAAATATGTTACTTCCATTCTCTCCGCTTTTTTGGAGGAGAATGATTGTCGTCACCCCTCTCAAACAGGCTTTAGGCCCCAACAAGGCACGGAGACGGCCCTATCTGCGATGTGGGGTGCCTCAGGGCTCCTCCCTGAGCCCCATACTTTTTAATGTTTATCTCCGTCCTCTGGCCGAGGTGGTCAAGCCCTTTGGGGTTAGGATCATCTCGTATGCTGATGACACTCAGCTGATAGTGTCCCTCAATCTCTTGGATAATTCTAAGATTAATCTGGCCAATTGTTTAGAAAGGATTTCCGCGTGGATGGATGGCTCTTTCCTGAAACTGAATGCAGCCAAAACGGAGTTAATGTTTCTGGGCAAGACTACTAATCTTGACACCAGCGTACTTTGGCCTAAATGTTTAGGTGTGATGCCCACCCCCAAAGAGCAAATAAAAAGTCTTGGGGTTTGGTTGGATCACAACCTGAACTTTAGTGAACAGGCGCGCAGGGTGGCAGGCACCTGTTATGGTCTTTTAAAAATGATTAGGAAAGTTCTGCCCTTTTACCTTTACTGCAAGGAAGCTATTGGTACAAGCCCTGATTCTTTCAAGGCTTGATTATGCCAATGTGCTCTACCTTGGAGCTCCCTGCTCTACTATTAAAAAACTCCAAACGGTTCAAAATTGTGCGGCCTGACTTCTTATGCAGGCTCATAGCGGGAGTCTGCTAAGCCACACATTTTTGCTCTGCATTGGCTGCCGGTAGCTGAAAGGATCCAGTTTAAGGCTCTGTGCATTGCCCATAAGTCATTGTCAGCTAGGGCTCCACCAATTTTGCAATCTATTATTCCCCCATACCTCCCGTTACGAGCATTGCGCTCTGGGAAAAAACTCCTAGCTACCGTTCCTAGAATATACCGAGCACGGAGTGGTGGACGTCTGTTCTCCTTCATTGCGGCAAAATGTTGGAATCAGTTACCTGACTATATCCGGCTGGAGGCTAACCATCTCTCCTTCCGCAAACTTTTGAAGACTCTGTTGTTTCCTTGATCGTCTTTGCCACTCTTTGGTTGTTGGCTCTGTCTCTAGCGCTGGGAGGCCTTTGGTAGCCATGCGCTTTATAAGTGTATACTCAATACTCAATACTCAATACTCAATACTCAATACCAAAGGTCGTGACCAAGCTCTCCCACTCAGAAACGAGAGTGATTCTGATTGCTCCGGACTGGCCGAGGCAGTGGTGGTACCCGGACCTGCTACACCTGTCAGAATGTCCACACAAGAGGCTGCCGTGCAGACCGGACCTGCTGTCCAAGATGAACGGGAGAATTCATCACCCCAACCTTCCATCACTGAACTTGGCAGCATGGCTCCTGAGGTCCTCCAGTATGGTCACTTAGGTCTTCCACAGGACTGCATGACCATCTTAAAGGAAGCTAGAAGACCCTCTACAAGACATTCATACGCTTGTAAATGGAAACGTTTTTATTTATGGTGTGTGCAAATCAATTGTGATCCTACCAAGGGTAAGGAGGAGGTGGTGTTGCCCTACCTGCTTCATTTGGCTAAGGCAGGTCTAAAATTCTCTTCCATTAAGGTACACCTTGCTGCCATTGCGGCATATAGGCATTCTCCTTCTCAGCCTTCCTTTTTTCAACTGCAGGTAGTAAAGGACTTCTTGCAAAGCTTAAAGAAGGTCTATCCTCCTGTTCGGCATCCTTCACCTCCCTGGGAGCTGAACTTAGTACTATCTAAATTGATGGGTCCCCATTTGAGCCTATCCACAAAGCCACCTTACAACACCTTACGTGGAAGGTAGCCTTTCTAGTGGCGATTACCTCGGCTCGCTGGGTGAGCGAAATACAAGCTCTCTGCTCAAAAGAACCAGACACAGTGTTTCATCTCAATAGAGTTGTCTTGAGAACCCACCCCTCCTTCCTTCCGAAGGTGATGTCAGATTTTCATGTAAACCAAATCATTTCACTTCCGACCTTTTTTCCTAATCCCTCTACTCCAGCTGAGGGGGCTCTCCACTCCTTAGACCTTAAAAGGGTTTTAAAGTTCTACTTGGACAGGTCAAAATCGATTAGAAAATCTGATCAATTATTCATTAATTACGGTTCGATCAGAACTGGTTTTCCAGCTTCCAAACGTTACATCTCCAGGTGGATAGTCTCATGCATCAAAATGGCTTATCAGTTAGCACAAAAGCCACTTTGGTCTAGACCCAAGGCTCATTCTACTAGAGGAAAAGCGGCTACAGCTGCTTTCCTTAACAATGTACCGATTTCTGAGATATGTAAAAGCAGCCACTTGGAGATCTGTACATACATTTACAAGACACTATTGTCTTGATTCGGATACCAGAGCAGACACCCAAGTAGGCCAGGCCTCCTTGAGGAATCTGTTCCAACACTGATTAATGCTGGTTGTTTGTTGGGTCATTTATTTGCCCTCAGGCGGAGGATGGGCTTGCTATTCTATTCAGTGCTTATGACTATTGATGAGGATCCCCTGGAAGAGAAGGATAAGTTACTTACCTGTAATCCTAGTTCTCTTCAAGGGGTACCCTCATCAAAGTCATAAGCAACCCACCCGCCTCCCCAGGCAAATGAGACGGTTGTATTGTTGAGCTATATCTTTGTGCCCTGACCTTCGGGTCTCCGCAAAGAACAACTGACCTAACTGTCACCCCTGAGGCATGATGGGAAGCTAGGGGTCATGGCTGCCTTAAAGGCACGGTGCCAGTTTTTATGTACAATTGCTTTCATTTTCTATGCTATTGGTTTCCAATGCAGCCTGTAGGCTAACAATGCTTGCTCATTTGCAGTTCTCTTTCATAACTCTGCTCATTAAAAGGAGTTTGAGTTATACTTGTTTTCCTGTGGTCTATATATATATATATATATGAGTAATATGTATTGCAAAAGATGTTATTTGTTTGTTTATTATTGCATTGTTTTAGCCTCATATACGGGGCTGCATTTGGATGAGAAAAAATGATATATGTGTATATAGAGAGAGCTGTATATATATATAATCACTGAAAAAACCATAGGTTTTAGGGAAAGTTATAGTTAGTTGGACATTTCACTCATACAAAACCAGAGAAATTCCCCCGTTATAGTTAGTTCAGCTAACTATAACTCGCGCCCCTGGAATGCACTGCTGATGACGTCACATATGACATCACTCATGACATGGTCAGTGACATCACTGATGACATCACTGATGACATCTCAAATGACATCACTGATGACATCATCTAGTGACTGTGTGTTTCTGTAAAGTTTAAATATGTTTAATATATATAGGGAAGGCGTATTGAAGAATGAGTGGGTGTATAAGTGTCTGAATGGATGATTTAGTAGGTGTGTGACTGACTATAAGTGAGTGATTAAATGTATCTTACTGAATGCCGGGTTAGTGACTAAACTGTGTGAATGTCTGTATCCGTCTGTCTGTTGGTGTGTAAGCGGCTGCATGGGTTTGTGAATAGCTACATGAGTGTCTATATTAGGCCTGGGCGGAAAACTACGCTACGCTCGCGTAGTTTGCGAGGTTGCGCTACTTCGCACAACGCGAATTGCACGTAGCACAGTGCAAACACGCGTAGCGTAGCGTAGTGCAGCGGTCATTTTGCTTGCTCGCGGTCCTCAACGTCAAGTTGGCGACCGCGAGCAAGCAAAATGACATCCCGGCGAGACTTTTTCTCGTTCGCGATCAGCAACACAAGTTGCCGATCGCGAGCGTGGAAAATAAACCTCCCGGCGAGATTCTCAACGCGGGAGGTCAGGTTTCTCATTGCGAGTGGTCGCGTATGCTCGCGACCGCTCGCGATGAGAAACTACCAGTCCGCGTTGAGAAAGCTGCCGCTCGAGTAAAAATCTACTCGAGCGGCAGTAAAAGACAGCTCGCACTGTGCAAGATGCCGTTTTCAATGATTGCACAGTGCGGACAAGCATCCGGCACTGTGTAATCATTGCGAACACGCACTACGCAGTTCGCGTAGTGCTACGCGAAGCTTGCGTAGTGCGAACTTCACTTTGCGTAGCTTCGCGAAGCGCTACTTCGCGAACTACGCCCAGGGTTAGTCTATATGGGTTATTGATTGGTTGTCTGAGTATCTGTATGGATGCCTGAGTGTTTGTATGGTTGGGGTGTGTGTGACTCTGTGCATAGATGTGTGAGTGGGTGATTCACTGGGTGCATGGTTTCAAGAGTGCATCTGTGATGGACTGTATGGGTGTGTAAGTGTGTGTATGGGTGTGTTAGTGAGTGAATGTATATCTCAGTGGTACATGTGTGAGTAACTACATATGTGAAAGGCAGTATATATGTGTGTTGGAATATATAAATAGCTATAAGTGAGAGTGTGTGATTATGAGAGTGACTGTATGGATGAGTGTGTGCTTGTATCAGTGATTGTATAAGAGCGTAAGAATGTCCTAGTATTTGTATGAGTAAGTGAGCTGGTGTGTGTATAACTGTATAGGTGAGTAAATGGGAGTGTGATTAATTATTTACATGACTGACTAGGTGTGTGAGTACCTCTATGGATGAGTGGTGGTGTGTGAGTGTCTATATAGGCGTATGAGTGCATATGATAGTCCTGTACTGAGTGATTGTAAGTATGAGTGACTGTACGGGTGAGTGAGTGGATATGTGTTTAGACCTAAGAGTCAGTGAGTGGGTATGTAGTTATTGCTGCTGGAGTGTCTATGGTTTTGAGAATGGCAGTCTGTTATTTAAAGTTGGTGTATCAAAGGTTACATTAGGGTGTGAGAAGATGCATCAAATTATCACATGGATGATGTCATCAGTGATGTCATCAGTGATGTCATCAGTGATGTCATCAGTGATGTCATTTGAGATGTCATCAGTGATGTCATCAGTGATGTCACTGACCATGTCATGAGTGATGTCATATGTGATGTCATCAGCAGTGCATTGCGGGCGCGAGTTATAGTTAGCTGAACTAACTATAACGGGGAATTTCTCTGGTTTTGTACGAGTCAAATGTCCAACTAACTATAACTTTCCCTAAAACCTATGGTTTTTTCAGTGAATTTCTAAGGTTTTTTAAATGCTAATTTCTAACTATAATGTGCCTGAAACCTATGGTTTTTTCAGTGAATTTCAAAGGTTTTTTAAATGCTAAATTCTAACTATAACATGCCTGAAACCTATGGTTTTTAAGTGAATTTCAAAGGTTTTTTAAATGCTAGTTTCTAACTATGCCTACAGAGGTAGGACATGTGAAGAAAGAAGAAGAAAAGCGCAGAAAAAAGGAAGACAAATGCAGAAAGGGGCAACAGAAGTCCAGAAAGACGAAGAAAAGTGCAAGAAGAAGGAAGAGATGTGCAGAAAGAACCAACAGAGGAGTAGAAAGTACTCCTGTGCCCCCAACTTTTGCTGATGGGTACTGGTGGTAACTAACTCTGTCTCTGGTGATAAAAGACACTTAGAATACAGTGAAAACACCTACATACACTAGGGAACACTATGCGTTGGGGTACCCCTGTGATTAGCGTGACCTCCTCTGTATTTGCCATGAGTTAGTGCCTGGGTCATTGGATGAGTACATGGGTACTGACTGGATGATTAGAGTACTGCAAGGAGAGTGGATGGTGAATTTATAAGTGCTTGTGTTTTGGTGGAGTGATTGGATAAGTACATGGTGCTCGCTGGTTGATTGGAGAAGTGCATGGGTAGTGACAGGGCGATGGCTGGACTGCATCAGTAGTGCTCAGGGCAAGTTGGAGGATTAATTCCCCTTGAATCCTGAGGGTCCCTATTCGATAAAAGCCATGGCGGTGGCGGTCCTCAGGGCTTGGGCCTTGGAGGCCCCCCAACATTAAAAAACAAGCCCCTGAAGGTGGCGGTCCCCGGGGCTGCGGGGGCCCCGCGGGCCCTGCATATATTTGTTGGCAATGCCCCCGGGACCTGGCCCACCCGGGGGTCTCAATTAAATGAAGCGCGGTAACCCGCGCTTCATTTTTTTTAAAATTTCGGCGGGATTCGCGACCCCAGCGCGAATTTCGCCATTCTTTTTTTAAAAAAAATGTTTTTTTTGGCCCTGAGCAGGCCTAGGGGGTCAGGGTGTTTCTACCCTGCCCCCTTTTCTTCTTTTTCACCTTTGTTTCCCTGTTTTCTTGTGACTCGGTTCTACCGAAGTCACAAGATGGCTGCCAACACTTCCTGGTTTGGAGTGTTGGCAGCCAATTAAAATGAAGCTCGTGGTCGGGAGGGTTCGTGGATCCACCGCGCCTCTAGATATCGATATTTGTTTTTTTACAATTTCTCAGCAACTACCGAACGGATTTACACCATTTTTAAAAAGGTCGCTTTCTGAGCCAAGCAGTTCTCAAATAGCGACAAAGCACTTTTGAATTATTTGTTATCTCTATGTTTTTTTATCCAGTTGATCACTTGATTAAATGTTACGCTTAGGGGAGAAAATGTGGTGTTACCAAGTTGGAGTTTCTGCTTTAGCTCGTCATTCTGTGATTCTGGTCAAATCACTTGGGGGCATATTATCAACGGCCAGCGATAATTATCGCTGGCCGTGATTAGCGACGTATTCCCTAACGCAGGCTATCTCTGGAATTTATCGCCCTGGTAGCGCGTTATTAACAACGCGCTTCTCCAGGGCGATAAAAATTCCAGAGATAGCGAGGTTATCGCCGTTTTGCAGGGAACATCGCTGGTTTTCCAGCGATGTTCCCTGCAAAGCGGCGAGACTCTTGCTGATACGACCCTGTGGTCGTATCAGCAGAATCCACCCCTATGTTAGGGATGGCTAAGTCAGGATTTTAGCAGACGTTAGATTTTGGCGAAAACGGCCGTTTTCGCGAAATCTAACCTCTGCTAAAATCATGTGGGCTGCCTTGTAAATATCGCAATGTGAACATCAGCGATATTTGCAACGTAGTCCATCCGGGTACGCCCACTTTGCATCTCATTAGAGATGCAAAGATGGGCGTTGGAGGAAAGAGCGATAATGCAAGGATTCACGCGATAGCGTGACCTTGCTGATTAGGCGATAAAATTATCGCTGCTTTTCGTCCGAAAACGGACGCAAAAGCGGCGATAATTGTTTATCGCCTCGTTGCTAATATGCACCTAGATCTCCCCATGCCTACAACCAAAATGAGTTTGTCCTTGTATGATGTAACCAATGCTCATGTAAAGCACTCCAATATCTGACCAGCCTGCACTATATAAAACTGCAAAAAAACAAAGGATAAAAAGTGTTTTCCACACTTCTGGCATTGGGCTATATGTGGGCTACATCTGGGTGATATTTGTGCTACATTTGGGCTAATTTTTCTCTGGTGGCCATCTTGGGAGACTTTAATTACATTCATTAAACTTTATTCGATCTGATTTAGAAACATAGATCATAAAAGTGTACATAAAAACATTAAATCCTCTTTCTTAATACAATACAGTGAGAATTAATTAAAACCAGTAGGTAAAACGGGTGTTACAAAGCCCGGTTCAGAGCAACTTCAGGTTAACAGAATAGTAAAGTTCAATGTTTCGCAAGATCAATCTCATGTACTTCGTGCAAAATACGCAATAAGGGGTCCAAGTAAGATGCAACGCTCCAATACCTGACCAGTTTGCACTATATAAAACTGCAAAAAACTAAAAATAAAAAGTGTTTTCCACACTTCTGTCATTGGGCTATATGTGGGCTACATGTGGGTGATATCTGTGCTACATTTGGGCTCTTTTTCTCTGGTGGCCATCTTGGGATACTTATTTGTTATGAAGTTTCCTAATTTCCTCATTTACTGCAGTCTCCTCAGTAGGAAATGCTTTCAGTTTTTTACTTTGATTCCATCAAGAAGGCATTCAGATGTGTCACACATTTGCCATAAATTCAGAATGTTAGCACTCTAGTTGCTCATTAGATCACTGTAGTAAAGCTACTGCTCACCAGGGAGTTAACTGGAAGTCTACTGCTGGTATTGAAAATGATTGTTTCAGTCTGCATGTCAGAATTTTCTAATGAAATAGAAGAGGATTTGAGATCACACTTAAAACATGCCCTAATTTTTCTTTCTGCAGAACTAACCATAATTTCTATGGCAAAATGAACCCCTCATTTTTTTCCTTTTTAAATTAAATGTTTTAAGTGTTACCGGTTTATTCCAATCAAGATGGCTTCAGGTGTGCCATAATTTTTTCATAAGTAAGACTGTTAGCGCTCTAGTTGTTCTTTAGAACACTCTGGGCAGCTGCAATAGAACACAAAGGAATCAACTGGCAGGCTGCTCCTGTTGAAATATAACAGGAAGATATTTGAGATCTCACTTAAAACATGTCCTAATTTTTCTTTCCACAGCACTAACCATAATTTCTATGACAAAATGAACCCCATCATTTTGTTCCTTTTTAAATTAAATGTTTTAAGTGTTACCAGTTTATTCCAATCAAGATGGCTTCAGGTGTGCCATACTTTTGTCATAGGTAAGGCTGTTAGCGCTCTAGTTGTTCTTTAGAACACTCTGGGAAGCTGCATTAGAACACAA
This sequence comes from Calotriton arnoldi, assembly GCA_963921515.1. Taxonomy (NCBI): domain Eukaryota; kingdom Metazoa; phylum Chordata; class Amphibia; order Caudata; family Salamandridae; genus Calotriton; species Calotriton arnoldi. The sequence goes on from CAWUFW010013854.1 coordinate 124,910, forward strand.
AGGAATCAACTGGCAGGCTGCTCCTATTGAAATATAACAGGAAGATATTTGAGATCTCACTTAAAACCTGTCCTAATTTTTCTTTCTACAGCACTAACCATAATTTCTAAGACAAAATGAACCCCATCATTTTGTTCCTTTTTAAATTAAATGTTTTAAGTGTTACCAGTTTATTCCAATCAAGATGGCTTCAGGTGTGCCATACTTTTGTCATAGTTAAGGTTGTTAGCGCTCTAGTTGTTCTTAAGAACACTCAGGGAAGCTGCAGTAGAACACAAAGAAATCAACTGACAGTCTCTGCCCTTGTTGGATTTTCATGTTTTACTGAGAATGTCAGACTTCATTCTCACATGACTGAGAAAGATAATGTGAATTTACAGAAAATATCCTCTCATTTTAGCTTCTGGAGCACCTTCCAAACCTCTGTGGGACAAGCATGAGAAAAATGTTTTCTCTCAAACATGATTCATGAAATCCCAGCAGAAGGTTTTTCACAGGGTAAAATATCCCTAGAACACATCACAATTCCTAAAATTAGTATGGTACCATCAACAAATGAATTCTAATGTAACTAAAGTCTGTTATCACCCTTTATAGTTCTCCTTTTGGTGACCCTCAAAATCTTCTATTCACTACAATGCATTTCATTGGGGTGCTATCATGTATATTGGTCCCAAGATGGCGGCCAACACTTCTTGGATGAAGTGCTGACAGCCAATCAGATCTCACGATGACATGTGTGGTTAGGCTCCGCCCAGATATATAAATTAAAGTTCTTTTTCCTTTAATATTAAAAAAATTACTGAACGGATTTACACCATTTCTGAAAAGGTCGCTTTCTGAGCCAAGCAGTACCTTTATGCCAAATTTGGGGTAAATCCGTTCAGTAGTTTTCACTGTAGCCTTGCACAAAGTTCCCTATGGGAAATTGATTTTTTGACTCTTATTTTTTTAATTTCTCAGCAACCACTGAACGGATTTACACCATTTAACAAAAAGGGCTCTTTCTGAACCAAGGTCTACCTTTTTGCAAAATTTGGTGTAATTCCGTTCAGCAGTTCGGGCTGTAGCTTTGTCTAAAGTTTCCTATGGAAAATAACATGGAGAAAACACGTTTTGGGACCCCCTTTTTTTCTCGGCCCTTGCTTGCCGAATCACCCCGAAACTTTCAAGATAGGAGCAGACCGCAGCGCCCCACGAGTTTTGAAAATTTCGCGAAGATTCATCGACCGGCGCCAAAGTTATTGGGAATAGAATGTTGTGAATTTCCTATGGAAAATAGGTTCTAACTATAACTACCTTCTGGCGACCGCCAGTAGGTAATATATATATATATATATATATTCACTGAAAAACCATAGGTTTTAGGGACAGTTATAGTTAGTTGGACATTTCACTCGTACAAAACCATAGAAATTCCTCCGTTATAGTTAGTTCAGCTAACTATAACTCGCGCCCCGCAATGCACTGCTGATAACGTCACATATTACATCACTCATGACATGGTCAGTGACATCACTGATGACATCACTGATGACATCACTGATGACATCTCAAATGACATCACTGATGACATCACTGATGACATCATCCAGTGACTGTGTGTTTCTGTAAAGTTTAAATATGTTTAATATATATAGGGAAAGGCGTATTGAAGAATGAGTGGGTGTATAAGTGTCTGAATGGATGATTTAGTACGTGAGTGACTGACTCTACAAGTGAGTGATTAAACGTATCTTACTGAATGCATTGGTTAGTGACAAAACTGTGTGAATGTCTGTATCCCTCTGTTTGTTGGTATGTAAGTGGATGCATGGATTTGCGAATAGCTACATGAGTGTCTATATGGGTTATTGATTGGTTCTCTGAGTATCTGTATGGCTCCCTGAGTGTTTGTGTGGGTGGGGTGTGGGTGACTCTGTACATAGATGTGTGAGTGGGTGATTCACTGGGTGCATGATTTCAAGAGTGCATCTGTGATGGACTGCTTGGGTGGGTGAGTGTGTGTATGGGTGTGTTAGTGAGTGAATGTATATCTCAGTGGTACATGTGCGAGTAACTACATATGTAAAAGGCAGTATATATGTGTGTTAGAGTATTTAAATGGCTATAAGTGAGAGTGTGTGATAGTGAGAGTGGCTTTATGGATGCGTGTGTGCTTGTATCAGTTATTGTATAAGAGCGTAAGAATGTGCTAGTATTTGTATGAGTAAGTGAGCTGGTGTGTGTATAACTGTATAGGTGAGTAAATGGGTGTGTGATTAATTTTTTGCACTAGGTGTGTGAGTACCTCTATGGATGAGTGGCGGTGTGTGAGTGTTTATATAGGTGTATGAGTGCAGATGATAGTCCTGTACTGAGTGACTGTAAGTATGAGTGACTGTACGGGTGAGTGAGTGGATGTGTGTGTAGACCTAAGAATCAGTGAGTGGGTATGTAGTTTTTGGTGTTGGAGTGTCTATGGTTTTGAGAATGGCAGTCTGTAATTTAGAGTGGGTGTATCAAAAGTTATATTAGGGTGTGAGAAGATGCATGAAATTATCACATGGATGATGTCATCAGTGATGTCATTTGAGATGTCATCAGTGATGTCACTGACCATGTCATGAGTGATGTAATATGTGACGTCATCAGCAGTGCATTGCGGGCGTGGAGTTATAGTTAGCTGAACTAACTATAAAGGGGGAATTTCTATGGTTTTGTACGAGTGAAATGTCCAACTAACTATAACTGTCCCTAAAACCTATGGTTTTTTCAGTGAATTTCAAAGGTTTTCTAAATGCTAATTTCTAACTATAACGTGTCTGAAACCTATGGTTTTTTCAGTGAATTTCAAAGGTTTTTACATGCTAATTTCAAACTATAACGTGCCTGAAACCTATGATTTTTAAGTGAATTTCAAAGGTTTTTTAAATGCTAGTTTCTAACTATGCCTACAGAGGTAGGACATGTGAAGAAAGAAGAAAAAATGCACAGAAAGAAGCAAAAGATGTGCAGAAAGAACCAACAGAGGAGCAGAAAGAGGCCTTGTTGCAAAATCATCCTGTGCCCACAGACGGGTACTGGTGGTAACTGACTCTGACTAACCAGAGCCAGTGCTATGCTAAAAGACACTTAAAATACAGTGAAAACACCTACATACACTAGGGAACACTATGCATTGGGGTACCCCTGTGATTAGCATGACCTCCTCTGCAAGTCCCTAGTACATAATAGGGCAGGGGGATTAAAACTAACTCTTAAAACGCAGCTACAGGGGCGCGTTTGCACAGTGGTGAAGGAGGGGGCCTGAGGTGACATGTGTGCAAACGCGCTCCGTGGCGCGTTTTAAGCTGCGGGATTAAGTCCCCTTGAATCCTGAGGGTCCATGGGGCCCAACTAGCCCCCCAGGTACCTACAGTTAGGACCACAGAGCTGAGTTGCAGAGAGGCGTTCTGAGGCCACGCACCTTTTTCACCTCTCTGCAACGCAACTCTGTTGTGCTTACTGAAGGTACCTGGTGGGCTAGTTGGCCCTCAGGGTCCCTCAGGATTCAAAGGGAATTAATTCCCCAACTTAAACGCACCACAGGGCGTGTTTGCGCACATGTCACCTGAGGCCCCGCCCCTCCCTTCACCACTGTGCAAACGCGCCCCGTGGAGCGTTTTAAGTTGGGGGATTAGGTCACCTTGAATCCTGAGGGTCCCTGGGGCCCAACTAGCCCACCAGGTACTTCCAGTAAGCACCACAGGCCTGCGTTGCAACGCCTGTAACAAATTGTGCAGTTGTGTTTAGGTAGTGATGAGGGTCGTGCTGGGGGTAGTGTTTTAGGGTTTAGGGTAGTGCAGTGGTGTTTGTGTAGTGTAGGGGGTCATGCTGGGGGTAGATTTAGGGTTTAGGGTAGTGCAGTGGTGTTTGGGTAGTGTAGGGGGTACTGCTGGGGCTAGTGTTTCACGGTTTAGGGCAGAGCAATGGTGTTCAGGCAGTGTAGGGGGTTGTGTTGGAGGTGGTGTTTCAGGGTTTAGGGCAGTGCAGTGGTGTTTGGGTAGTGTAGGGGGTTGTGCTGGGGGTAGTGTTTTAGGGTTTAGGGTAGTGCAGTGGGGTTTGTGTAGTGTAGGGGGTCGTGCTGGGGGTAGTGATTTAGGGTAGGGCAGTGGTGTTTGGGTAGTGTAGGGGGTACTGCTGGGGGTAGTGTTTTAGGGTTTAGGGTAGTGCAATGGTGTTTGGATAGTGTAGGGGTACTGCTGGGGGTAGTGTTTTAGGGTTTAGGGTAGTGCAGTGGTGTTTGGGTAGTGTAGGGGGTACTGCTGGGGGTAGTTTTAGGATTTAGGGTAGTGCAGTGGTGTTTGGGTAGTGTAGGGGTTCGTGCTGGGGTCGTTTTTTAGGGTTTAGGGTAGTGCAGTGGTGTTTGTGTAGTGTAGGGGGTAGTGTTTTAGTGTTTAGGGTAGTGCAGTGGTGTTTGTGTAGTGTAGGAGGTCGTGTTTTAGGGTTTAGGGTAGTGCAGTGGTCTTTGGGCAGTGTAGGGAGTCGTGCTGGGGGTAGTGTTTTAGGGTTTAGGGTAGTGCAGTGGTCTTTGGGTAGTGTAGGGGGTCGTGCTGGGGTAGTGTTTCAGGGATTAGGGTAGTGCATTGGTGTTTGGGTAGTGTAGGGTGTCATGCGGGGGTAGTGTGTCTTAGGGTTTAGGGCAGTGCAGTGGTGTTTGGGTAGTGTAGGGGGTCGTGCTGGGGAGAGTGTTTCAGGGTTTAGGGCAGTGCAGTGGTGTTCGGGTAGTGTAGGGGGTCGTGCTGGGGGGAGTGTTTTAGGGTTTAGGGCAGTGCAGTGGTGTTTGGGTAGTGTAGGGGGTCGTGCTGGGGTGGTGTTCTAGGGTTTAGGGCAGTGCAGTGGTGTTCGGGCAGTGTAGGGGGTCGTTCTGGGGGTGGTGTTTTAGGGTTTAGGGCAGAGCAGTGGTGTTAGGGCAGTGTAGGGTGTCATGCTGGGGCTGGTGTTTCAGGGTTTAGGGCAGTGCAGTGGTGTTCGGGTAGTGTAGGGGGTCGTGCTGGGGGTGGTGTTTCAGGGTTTAGGGCAGTGCAGTGGTGTTCGGGCAGTGTAGGGGGTCGTGCTGGGGGTAGTGTTCTCAGGGTTTAGGGCAGTGCAGTGGTGTTCGGGCAGTGTAGGGGGTCGTGCTGGGGGTGGTGTTTCAGGGTTTAGGGCAGAGCAGTGGTGTTCGGGCAGTGTAGGGGGTCGTGCTGGGGGTGGTGTTTCAGGGTTTAGGGCAGTGCAGTGGTGTTTGGGCAGTGTAGGGGGTCGTGCAGGGGGTGGTGTTTCAGGGTTTAGGGCAGTGGTGTTCGGGCAGTGTAGGGGGCGGTGCAGGGTGTGGTGTTTCAGGGTTTAGGGCAGTGCAGTGGTGTTCGGGCAGTGTAGGGGGCGTGCAGGGGCTGGTGTTTCAGGGTTTAGGGCAGTGCAGTGGTGTTCGGGCAGTGTAGGGGGTCGTGCAGGGGTGGTGTTTCAGGGTTTAGGGCAGTGCAGTGGTGTTCGGGCAGTGTAGGGGGTCTTGCTGGGGCTGGTGTTTCAGGGTTTAGGGCAGTGCAGTGGTGTTCGGGCAGTGTAGCGGGTCTTGCTGGGGCTGGTGTTTCAGAGTCTAGGGCAGTGCAGTGGTGTTCGGGCAGTGTAGGGGTCTTGCTGGGGCTGGTGTTTCAGGGTTTAGGGCAGTGCAGTGGTGTTCGGGCAGTGTAGGGGGTCGTGCTGGGGGTGGTGTTTCAGGGTTTAGGGCAGTGCAGTGGTGTTTGGGCAGTGTAGGGGGTCGTGCTGGGGCTGGTGTTTCAGGGTTTAGGGCAGAGCAATGGTGTTCAGGCAGTGTAGGGGGTCGTGCAGGAGGTGGTGTTTCAGGGTTTAGGGCAGTGCAGTGGTGTTTTGGCAGTGTAGGGGGTCGTGCTGGGGGTGGTGTTTCAGGGTTTAGGGCAGTGCAGTGGTGTTCGGGCAGTGTAGGGTGTCGTGCTGAGGGGTGGTGTTTCAGGGTTTAGGGCAGTGCAGTGGTGTTCGGGCAGTGTAGGGTGTCGTGCTGGGGGTGGTGTTTCAGGGTTTAGGGCAGTGCAGTGGTGTTCGGCCAGTGTAGGCGGTCTTGCTGGGGGTGGTGTTTCAGGGTTTAGTGCAGTGGTGTTCGGGCAGTGTAGGGGGTCTTGCTGGGGGTGGTGTTTCAGGGTTTAGGGCAGTGCAGTGGTGTTTGGGCAGTGTAGGGGGTCCTGCTGGGGCTGGTGTTTCAGGGTTTAGGGCAGTGCAGTGGTGTTGGGAAGTGTAGGGGGTCGTGCTGGGGCTGGTGTTTGAGGGTTTAGGGCAGTGCAGTGGTGTTTGGGCAGTGTAGGGGGTCGTGCTGGGGCTAGTGTTTCAGGGTTTAGGGCAGAGCAGTGGTGTTCAGGCAGTGTAGGCGGTCATGCTGGGGCTGGTGTTTCAGGGTTTAGGGCAGTGCAGTGGTGTTTGGGCAGTGTAGGGGGTCGTGCTGGGGGTGGTGTTTTAGGGTTTAGGGCAGAGCAGTGGTGTTCGGGCAGTGTAGGGGTTCGTGCTGGGGCTGGTGTTTCAGGGTTTAGGGCAGTGCAGTGGTGTTCGGGCAGTGTAGGGGGTCATGCTGGGGCTGGTGTTTCAGGGTTTAGGGCAGTGCAGTGGTGTTCGGGCAGTGTAGGGGGTCGTGCTGGGGGTGGTGTTTCAGGGTTTAGGGCAGTGCAGTGGTGTTCGGGCAGTGTAGGGGGTCTTGCTGGGGGTGGTGTTTCAGGGTTTAGGGCAGTGCAGTGGTGTTCGGGCAGTGTAGGGGGTCTTGCTGGGGGTGATGTTTCAGGGTTTAGGGCAGTGCAGTGGTGTTCAGGCAGTGTAGGGGGTCTTGCTGGGGTAGTGTTTCAGGGTTTAGGGCAGTGCAGTGGTGTTCGGGCAGTGTAGGGGTCGTGCTGGGGATGGTGTTTCAGGGTTTAGGGCAGTGCAGTAGTGTTCCGGCAGTGTAGGGGGTCGTGCAGGGGTGGTGTTTCAGGGTTTAGGGCAGTGCAGTGGTGTTCGGGCAGTGTAGGGGGTCGTGCTGGGGGTGGTGTTTCAGGGTTTAGGGCAGTGCAGTGGTGTTCGGGCAGTGTAGGGGGTTGTGCTGAGGCTGGTGTTTCACGGTTTAGGGCAGTGCAGTGGTGTTCGGGCAGTGTAGGGGGTCGTGCTGGGGCTGGTGTTTCAGGGTTTAGGGCAGTGCAGTGGTGTTCGGACAGTGTAGGCGGTCGTGCTGTGTTTTGGTGTTTCAGGGGTTAGGGCAGTGCAGTGGTGTTCGGGCAGTGTAGGGGGTCGTGCTGGGGCTGGTGTTTCAGGGTTTAGGGCAGTGCAGTGGTGCTCGGGCAGTGTAGGGGGTCGTGCCGGGGGTGGTGTTTCAGGGTTTAGGGTAGTGCAGTGGTGTTCGGGCAGTGTAGGGGTCGTGCAGGGGGTGGTGTTTCAGGGTTTAGGGCAGTGCAGTGGTGTTCGGGCAGTGTAGGGGGTCGTGCAGGGGGTGGTTGTGAGAAGTTGGCCTGGTATATGCTGTCCACTAATTATAGTGGGCACCTTGCACCAGTCCAAACAACCCCTTATTGGAGATAGGTTAAAGACAACCTTATTGAAAGCTATCCTAGTGGTAGCTATGGAGAGCAGCCTTCAGGCTAAGTCTTGAAGGAATGTAAAGCAGCTTGTTTTACCAGTCTATAATCTCTTGAGTGACCAAATGAAAGAGCACCACACCAGGTATATATTCAAAATATATGTATTTATTGCTAAACACACCCCTCTAGTCTCTTTATGAGGCTAGAGTTCGAAGTACATAAGTTATAAGTTATTAAATCACAGTAATAGCACAAATACACGTTTGGGCCCTAGGGGCGTACCAAACCATATACCAATAAAGTGGTATGCGAACCACGACTGAACTAGACACTAGGCCTAGAGCCTCTAGAAGTGCTTGGACCACAAGGAACCACCCAAGGTAGTGACACAGGGGACCTACGGGAGACGCGTGCAGTGTAAATACACAACCGCGATACGCCGTTGACTTCTATGGAGAAAGTCGGGATCGGGAAAATAGAGAAAAGGGACACTTAAAAGAGGACTAGGACAAAACCCTTTGAGATCTAGGACTTTGAAGAGTCTCTACCCACGGGAGCACCGGAGTACTCGTGTTACCTCACCCAGGGAAGCCGGGTGCATAGGTGCCTTTCGGGGTCGGGTTTCGTCGTCGATTCGAATGGCGATCTGCTGCAAAGTGCTGCTGGCGGCCAAGAGAAAAGTGTCCGGGTGGATCCAAGAGTGGATCGGAGTTCTGAAGAACCTGAAAGCAGAGGGGACAGAGTCTGGGTCACTAGCCAGTGACCAGGAAGGCGATGGACAGATGCCCACCGATGTCGAGTGCTTCAGGTGCATTGACGGTCATCTTGACTCTTCAGCCACGAGGTCCAGGAGGCGTTGTCGGTGACCAGGAGCAGGATTCGGGCTGGTACACAATGTCTGTCGAGTGCTGAGGTGTCGGCGACCGGATTGGACCCAACAAGCCTTGGCAACGGCAAGTCTTGGTGAAGATGTAGATCGTCGATGGTGCAGACCAGCAAGGTCTGTGGAACTCACCCAGCAAGGGTAAGTGAGGGCAGGCCTGGAGCAACCAGGATGCCAAGTAAGAAAAGGATTGGCTTTCATTAAGGGCTACTAGCCAACGGGCTAGCGACCGCGAAGGAGCCTCGTGACGCTGCACGTGGATCTGGCTTACAGGACACTCGTGGAGTGGGGGCCAGTGATCTTCGGTGCAGGTGGTGCTGGAGGCTAGGGCTACTCGGAGCCCAAAGCACGACTTCTTGGGAGACCCAGAAGAGGATGCACTTGCAAATGTGCTCGGTGTCCAGGGGTCATGGTCTCAAGTCACCCACGATAGCCACGGGCCTCAGCTTTGCTGGGGACTCAGGGTAGCCTTGGGGAAGTCTGAGAATCTACCTCTGGTGATGCGATGACTTCGGCGTCCGACTGGAGCTTCAGAAATGCGAACCGGACAGATGCTTCTTTGGTGCCTGCCAAGCAGGGGAGTCACTCCTTGACCCCAAGGGAGATTCTTCTGTCCTCTAATCGTGAGTAGAGCATCGAAGGTCCAGGATTCAGTTTCAGAGTTTCGTCCAGGGATAATCTAAAGTCCTAAGGACTGGGTTCCTACCTTTATTCTAAAAATAGGGGTTGGACTACTCTGTGGCCCCACCTATGGGTGGGTCAGGGCAGAGGGGTGGCTACACCCCTTTCCCTTTGTCCAGTTCGCGCCAAAGCAGGGGCTGCAAGCCCTGATCCGGTTTGAACTGGGGTATGCACAGGGACACCAAATGTGCCCCCAGTGCAGGACTTCAAAGCACCCGAAAGTGCTCCCGCCCAGCCCCAATACACATTATCCTGTCTGGGGAGGTGGTCACACCTCCCTGGGACAGGAAACCTATTGTCCAGGCCTCCCCTGCCGGAGTTTCGTCCAGCAGCAGGAGGCCAGACTCGTGTCTGTGGCAGCAGCATCCATTTTGTGATGCCAGGGCTCTGGAAAGAAGTTACCGGACTAGTCAGAGTTAACATGTCTTTCCCTCTAGAAGGGTGGAATGCTACCCCCGCCACCAGGATTGGCGGGGGGTAGTATTCCAAGATGTTTGACACCAAACACGACATGTTTAGGTGCAGCCATTCCAAAGTTAGCATTTTACCGCGAGGATATAATGCGCTTAAGAGTATATGGTCAGGCTGCACTACAAACAGCATCAGAGATGGTCTCCGAACGCTGCAGAGGGGCCCTGCTCATGCAGGGGCACCCTCTCACATAGGAACCACGCACTCTGCCTTTAGGATTGATAAGGCCTGCCTTAGGAGTGACTTATAGGTTTATATGTGTGTATGTATTTTGTGATATAGGTAACCTATATCACAGTAAGGGGTGCATGCACCACCTTACCCAGGCTGCAGTAGCAGACCTGTGGTGTCAGTTTGGATGGCCTTCCAGGGGTGGCATAATACATGCTGCAGCCCCTGGCAGGCCTCTGAGGTACCTATGCCCTTGGTACATAGTATACCATATACTAGGGACTTATAAGGGCACTCCAGATTCCAATCAGTGATGTGCCTAAGGCACATGGAAACCATTTTAGAGAGGAAGCAGCTAGGCTGGGGTTCTGATTAGCAGGGCCCCAGCCAGACTAATGTCGAAAAACAGTGAAGCATCAGCAAAAAGTGGGGGTACCCATGTGAAGCAGATCCTACTCTCCTACAGTGGTGTTTCAGGGTTTAGGGCAGTGCAGTGGTGTTCGGGCAGTGTAGGGGGTCTTGCTGGGGGTGGTGTTTCAGGGTTTAGGGCAGTGGTGTTCGGGCAGTGTAGGGGGTTGTGCTGGGGGTGGTGTTTCAGGGTTTAGGGCAGTGCAGTGGTGTTCTGGGCAGTGTAGGGGGTTGTGCAGGGGGTGGTGTTTCAGGGTTTAGGGCAGTGCAGTGGTGTTTGGGCAGTGTAGGGGGACTTGCTGGGGGTGGTGTTTCAGGGTTTAGGGCAGTGCAGTGGTGTTCGGGCAGTGTAGGGTGTCGTGCTGGGGGTGGTGTTTCAGGGTTTAGGGCAGTGCAGTGGTGTTTGGGCAGTGTAGGGGGTCGTGCAGGGGGTGGTGTTTCAGGGTTTAGTGCAGTGCAGTGGTGTTTGGGCAGTGTAGGGGGTCGTGCAGGGGCTGGTGTTTCAGGGTTTAGGGCAGTGCAGTGGTGTTCGGGCAGTGTAGGCGGTCGTGCTGGGGCTGGTGTTTCAGGGTTTAGGGCAGTGCAGTGGTGTTCGGGCAGTGTAGGGGGTCGTGCAGGGGTGGTGTTTCAGGGTTTAGGGCAGTGCAGTGGTGTTCGGGCAGTGTAGGCGGTCTTGCTGGAGGCTGGTGTTTCAGGGTTTAGGGCAGTGCAGTGGTCTTCGGGCAGTGTAGGGGTCTTGCTGGGGGTGGTGTTTCAGGGTTTAGGGCAGTGCAGTGGTGTTCGGGCAGTGTAGGGGGTCGTGCTGGGGGTGGTGTTTCAGGGTTTAGGGCAGTGCAGTGGTGTTCGGGCAGTGTAGGGAGTCATGCTGGGGCTGGTGTTTCAGGGTTTAGGGCAGTGCAGTGGTGTTCAGGCAGTGTAGGGGGTCGTGCTGGGGCTGGTGTTTCAGGGTTTAGGGCAGTGCAGTGGTGTTCGGGCAGTGTAGGGGTCGTGCTGGGGGTGGTGTTTCAGGGTTTAGGGCAGTGCAGTGGTGTTCGGGCAGTGTAGGGGGTCGTGCTGGGGCTGGTGTTTCAGGGTTTAGGGCAGTGCAGTGGTGTTCGGGCAGTGTAGGGGGTCGTGCTGGGGCTGGTGTTTCAGGGTTTAGGGCAGTGCAGTGGTGTTCGGGCAGTGTAGGGGGTCGTGCTGGGGGTGGTGTTTCAGGGTTTAGGGCAGTGCAGTGGTGTTCGGGCAGTGTAGGGGGTCTTGCTGGGGGTGGTGTTTCAGGGTTTAGGTGCAGTGGTGTTCGGGCAGTGTAGGGGTCTTGCTGGGGGTGGTGTTTCAGGGTTTAGGGCAGTGCAGTGGTGTTCGGGCAGTGTAGGGGGTCTTGCTGGGGGTAGTGTTTCAGGGTTTAGGGCAGTGCAGTGGTGTTCGGGCAGTGTAGGGGGTCGTGCTGGGGATGGTGTTTCAGGGTTTAGGGCAGTGCAGTGGTGTTCGGGCAGTGTAGGGGGTCGTGCTGGGGGTGGTGTTTCAGGGTTTAGGGCAGTGCAGTGGTGTTCGGGCAGTGTAGGGGGTCATGCTGGGGGTGGTGTTTCAGGGTTTAGGCCAGTGCAGTGGTGTTCAGGCAGTGTAGGGGGTCGTGCTGGGGCTGGTGTTTCAGGGTTTAGGGCAGTGCAGTGGAGTTCGGCCAGTGTAGGGGGTCGTGCTGGGGCTGGTGTTTCAGGGTTTAGGGCAGTGCAGTGGTGTTCGGGCAGTGTAGGGGGTCGTGCTGTGGGTTGGTGTTTCAGGGTTTAGGGCAGTGCAGTGGTGTTCGGGCAGTGTAGGGTGGTCGTGCTGGGGCTGGTGTTTCAGGGTTTAGGGCAGTGCAGTGGTGTTCGGGCAGTGTAGGGGGTCGTGCTGGGGGTGGTGTTTCAGGTTTTAGGGCAGTGCAGTGGTGTTCGGGCAGTGTAGGGGGTCGTGCTGGGGGTGGTGTTTCAGGGTTTAGGGCAGTGCAGTGGTGTTCGGGCAGTGTAGGGGTCGTGCAGGGGGTGGTGTTTCAGGGTTTGGGTAGTGCAGTGGTGTTCGGGCAGTGTAGGGGGTCATGCTGGGGTGGTGTTTCAGGGTTTAGGGCAGTGCAGTGGTGTTCTGGCAGTGTAGGGGGTCGTGCTGGGGGTGGTGTTTCAGGGTTTAGGGCAGTGCAGTGGTGTTCGGGCAGTGTAGGGTGTCGTGCTGGGGGTGGTGTTTCAGGGTTTAGGGCAGTGCAGTGGTGTTCGGGCAGTGTAGGGGGTCGTGCTGGGGGTGGTGTTTCAGGGTTTAGGGCAGTGCAGTGGTGTTTGGGCAGCGTAGGGGGTCGTGCTGGGGTGGTGTTTCAGGGTTTAGTGCAGTGCAGTGGTGTTTGGGCAGTGTAGGGGATCGTGCAGGGGTGGTGTTTCAGGGTTTAGGGCAGTGCAGTGGTATTCGGCCAGTGTAGGCGGTCTTGCTGGAGGTGGTGTTTCAGGGTTTAGGTGCAGTGGTGTTCGGGCAGTGTAGGGGGTCTTGCTGGGGGTGGTGTTTCAGGGTTTAGGGCAGTGCAGTGGTGTTCGGGCAGTGTAGGGGTCTTGCTGGGGCTGGTGTTTCAGGGTTTAGGGCAGTGCAGTGGTGTTCGGGCAGTGTAGGGGGTCGTGCTGGGGCTGGTGTTTCAGGGTTTAGGGCAGTGCAGTGGTGTTCGGGCAGTGTAGGGGGTCGTGCTGGGGCTGGTGTTTCAGGGTTTAGGGCAGTGCAGTGGTGTTCGGGCAGTGCAGGCGGTCGTGCTGGGGCTGGTGTTTCAGGGTTTAGGGCAGTGCAGTGGTGTTCGGGCAGTGTAGGGGGTCGTGCTGGGGCTGGTGTTTCAGGGTTTAGGGCAGTGCAGTGGTGTTCGGGCAGTGTAGGGGGTCGTGCTGGGGGTGGTGATTCAGGGTTTAGGGCAGTGCAGTGGTGTTCGGGCAGTGTAGGGGGTCGTGCTGGGGCTGGTGTTTCAGGGTTTAGGGCAGTGCAGTGGTGTTCGGGCAGTGTAGCGGGTCGTGCTGGGGCTGGTGTTTCAGGATTTAGGGCAGTGCAGTGGTGTTCGGGCAGTGTAGGGGTCATGCTGGGGGTGGTGTTTCAGGTTTTAGGGCAGTGCAGTGGTATTCGGGCAGTGTAGGGGGTCGTGCTGGGGGTGGTGTTTCAGGGTTTAGGGCAGTGCAGTGGTGTTCGGGCAGTGTAGGGGGTCGTGCTGGGGGTGGTGTTTCAGGGTTTAGGGCAGTGCAGTGGTGTTTGGGCAGTGTAGGGGGTCGTGCTGGGGGTAGTGTTTCAGGGTTTAGGGCAGTGCAGTGGTGTTCGGGCAGTGTAGGGGGTCGTGCTGGGGGTGGTGTTTCAGGGTTTAGGGCAGTGCAGTGGTGTTCGGGCAGTGTAGGGGGTCGTGCTGGGGGTGGTGTTTCAGGGTTTAGGGCAGTGCAGTGGTGTTCGGGCAGTGTAGGGGGTCCTGCTGGGGTGGTGTTTCAGGGTTTAGGGCAGTGCAGTGGTGTTCAGGCAGTGTAGGGGTCGTGCTGGGGCTGGTGTTTCAGGGTTTAGGGCAGTGCAGTGGTGTTCGGGCAGTGTAGGGGGTCGTGCTGGGGCTGGTGTTTCAGGGTTTAGGACAGTGCAGTGGTGTTCGGGCAGTGTAGGCGGTCGTGCTGGGGTTGGTGTTTCAGGGTTTAGGGCAGTGCAGTGGTGTTCGGGCAGTGTAGGGGGTCGTGCTGGGGCTGGTGTTTCAGGGTTTAGGGCAGTGCAGTGGTGTTCGGGCAGTGTAGGGGTCGTGCTAGGGGTGGTGTTTCAGGGTTTAGGGCAGTGCAGTGGTGTTCGGGCAGTGTAGGGGGTCGTGCTGGGGCTGGTGTTTCAGGGTTTAGGGCAGTGCAGTGGTGTTCGGGCAGTGTAGGGGGTCGTGCTGGGGCTGGTGTTTCAGGGTTTAGGGCAGTGCAGTGGTGTTCGGGCAGTGTAGGGGGTCGTGCTGGGGCTGGTGTTTCAGGGTTTAGGGCAGTGCAGTGGTGTTCGGGCAGTGTAGGGGGTCGTGCTGGGGCTGGTGTTTCAGGGTTTAGGGCAGTGCAGTGGTGTTCGGGCAGTGTAGGGGGTCGTGCTGGGGCTGGTGTTTCAGGGTTTAGGGCAGTGCAGTGGTGTTCGGGCAGTGTAGGGGTCGTGCTGGGGCTGGTGTTTCAGGGTTTAGGGCAGTGCAGTGGTGTTCGGGCAGTGTAGGGGGTCGTGCTGGGGGTGGTGTTTCAGGGTTTAGGGCAGTGCAGTGGTGTTCGGGCAGTGTAGGGGGTCGTGCTGGGGCTGGTGTTTCAGGGTTTAGGGCAGTGCAGTGGTGTTCGGGCAGTGTAGGCGGTCGTGCTGGGGCTGGTGTTTCAGGGTTTAGGGCAGTGCAGTGGTGTTCGGGCAGTGTAGGGGGTCGTGCTGGGGCTGGTGTTTCAGGGTTTAGGGCAGTGCAGTGGTGTTCGGGCAGTGTAGGGGGTCGTGCTGGGGGTGGTGTTTCAGGGTTTAGGGTAGTGCAGTGGTGTTTGTGTAGTGTAGGGGGTCATGCTGGGGGTAGTGTTTTAGGGTTTAGGGTAGTGCAGTGGTGCTTGTGTAGTGTAGGGGGTCGTGCTGGGGGTAGTGTTTTAGGGTTTAGGGTAGTGCAGTGGTGTTTGTGTAGTGTAGGGGGTCATGTTTTAGGGTAGTGCAGTGGTGTTTGGGTAGTGTAGGGGGTCGTGCTGGGGGTAGTGTTTTAGGATTTAGGTTAGTGCAGTGGTGTTTGGGTAGTGTAGGGGGTCGTGCTGGGGGTAGTGTTTTAGGGTTTAGGGTAGTGCAGTGGTGTTTGTGTAGTGTAGGGGGTCATGCTGGGGGTAGTGTTTTAGGGTTTAGGATAGTGCAGTGGTGCTTGTGTAGTGTAGGGGGTCGTGCTGGGGGTAGTGTTTTAGGGTTTAGGGTAGTGCAGTGGTGTTTTTGTAGTGTAGGGGGTCATGTTTTAAGATGCAACGCTCCAATACCTGACCAGTCTGCACTACATAAAACTGCAAAAAAACTAAAAATAAAAAGTGTTTTGCACACTTTTGTCATTGGGCTATATGTGGGCTACATCTGGGTAATATTTGTGCTACATTTGGGCTCTTTTTTCACTGGTGGCCATCTTGGAAGACTTCTTTGTTATGAAGTTTCCTAATTTCCTCATTTACTGCAGTCTCCTCAGCAGGAAATGCTTTCAGTTTTTTACTTTGATTCCATCAAGAAGGCATTCAGATGTGTCTCACATTTGCCATAAATTCAGAATGTTAGCACTCTAGTTGCTCATTAGATCACTGTAGTAAAGCTACTGCTCACCAGGGAGTTAACTGGAAGTCTGCTGCTGGTATTGAAAGTGATTGTTTCAGTCTGCATGTCAGAATTTTCTAATGAAATAGAAGAGGATTTGAGATCTCACTTAAAACATGCCCTAATTTTTCTTTCTGCAGCACTAACCATAATTTCTATTTCAAAATGAACCCCCTCATTTTGTTCCTTTTTAAATTAAATGTTTTAAGTGTTACCGGTTTATTCCAATCAAGATGGCTTCAGGTGTGCCATACTTTTGTCATAAGTAAGGCTGTTAGCGCTCTAGTTGTTCTTTAGAACACTCTGGGAAGCTGCAGTAGAACACAAAGGCATCAACTGGCAGGCTGCTCCTGTTGAAATATAACAGGAAGATATTTGAGATCACACTTGAAACATGTCCTAATTTTTCTTTCTACAGCACTAACCATCATTTCTATGACAAAATGAACCCCATCATTTTGTTCCTTTTTAAATTAAATGTTTTAAGTGTTACCAGTTTATTCCAATCAAGATGGCTTCAGGTGTGCCATACTTTTGTCATAAGTAAGGCAGTTAGCACTCTAGTTGTTCTTTAGAACACTCTGGGAAGCTGCAGTAGAACACAAAGGAATCAACTGACAGTCTCTGCCCTTGTTGGATGTACATGTTTTACTGAGAATGTCAGACTTCATTCTCACATGACTGAGAAAGATAATGTGAATTTACAGAAAATATGCTCTCATTTTAGCTTCTGGAGCACCTTCCAAAACTCTATGGGACAAGCATGTGAAAATAGTTTTCTCTCAAACATGATTCATGATATCCCAGCAGAAGGTTTTTCACAGGGTAAAATCACCTTAGAACACACCACAATTCCTGAAATTAGTATGGTACCATCAACAAATGAATTCTAATGTAACTAAAGTCTGTTATCACCCTTTATAGTTCTCCTTTTGGTAACCCTCAAAATCTTTGATTCACTACAATGCATTTCAATGGGGTACTATCATGTATATTGGTCCCAAGATGGCTGCCAGCAATTCCAGGATGAAGTGCTGACAGCCAATCAGATCTCACAATGACATGTGTGGTTAGGCTCCGCCCAGATATATATGTGATTTTACTTTTGATTTTCTCAGGAACTACTGAACGGATTTACACCATTTAAGCAAAAGGCACGACACTGAACCAAGGGCTACCTCTTTGCCAAATTTGGTGTAATTCCGTTCAGCAGTTCGGGCTGTAGCTGCGACTAAAGGTTCCTATGGAAAAATGAATGGGGAAAACACGTTTGGGACCCCCTTTTTCTCGGCCCCCGCTTGACGAATCACCCCGAGACTTTCAGGATAGGAGCGGACCGGAGCGCCCAACAAGTTGGAAACTTTCGCTGAAGATTCGTCAACCGGCGCCAACGTTATTTCAAATAGAATGTTGCGGATTTCCTATGGAAAATAGGTCCTAACTATAACTATCTACTGGCGACCGCCAGTAGATAATATATATATCTACTGGCGGTCGCCAGTAGATAGTTATAGTTAGGACCTATTTTCCATAGGAAATCTGCGACATTCTATTTGAAATAACTCTCGTGCCGGTTGACGAATCTTCGCGAAATTTTCAAACTTTATGGCCCGCTCCGGTCCGCTCCTACCCTGAAAGTCTCAGGGTGATTCGTCAAGCGGGGGCCGAGAAAAAGGGGTCCCAAAACATGTTTTCCCCATTCATTTTCCCATAGGAAACTTTAGACACGGCTACAGCCCGAACTGCTGAACGGAATTACACCAAATTTGGCAAAGAGGTAGTTCTTGGTTCAGAAAGAACCCTTTTGTTAAATGGTGTAAATCCGTTCAGTAGTTCCTGAGAAAATCAAAAGGAAAATCACATATATATCTATGGCCGAGTAGGGTCCGCGTACCCTCCCGACCACGAGCTGCATGCTAATTGGCTGTCAAGTGGCTGTCAACACTCCAAATCAGGAAGTGTTGGCAGCCATTTTGTCCCTCGGTAGAACCGAGGGACAGAAACAAGTGCGCAAGCGCAAAAGGGGGCAGGGTAGAAACACCCTGACCCCCTAGGTCTGCTCAGGGGTCCCACAAGGACCCCCTGGGCAGAAAAAGCATTTTTTTTTAAATCGGCAGGATGCGCTCAGGGTGCGCGGATCCTGCCGATTAGAAAAAAACCCAGAAGAAACAAGTGCGCAAAACGCACAAAGGGGGCAGGGTAGAAACACCCTGACCCCTAGGTCTGCTCAGGGGGTCCCACAAGGACCCCTGGGCAGAAAAAAGCATTTTTTTAAAATAAATCGGCGGGATGCGCTCAGGGTGCGCGGATCCCGCCGAGAAAAAAAACGAGCGCGGTCTCCGCGCTTCGTTGTTAATTGGCCCCCGGGTGGGCCAAGTCCCGGGGCATGCAGGGGTTTCTTTTTAATATGTGGGGGGCCTCTAAGGCCCCCAAAGCCCCGGGGACCGTCACCCCCGGGGCTTAAAAAATAATGGTGCGGGAGGGCTCTTTGCCCTCCCGCTGCCCGGGGACCGCCACCTCCCGGGGCTTCTTTTTAAAATGTTTTAACCTGTGTGGGGGGCTCCAGCCCCCACACGCCCGAGGACCGCCACCTCCCCGGGGCACTAAGAAATTTAAAATGGGGGTCCGTTTGGACCCCGAAGCCCCGGGGACCACCACCTCCCCGGGGCTTTCTAGATGTGGGGAGGGGGCCGCGCGGCCCCTCCTGGAGCCTGTGGTGGCCCTGGGGACCGCCACCCCCAGGGCCAGCTCCTGCAGTGTCCCGGGGTGCCTACCCCCGGGACACTGCTGTTTGCAATGACAGGACGGGAGCCTCGCGGCTCCCGTCCTGTCATTGCAAACTGCTTTGGATATTGAAGCGAGAGCAGGAAACCTGCTCTCGCTTCCAATATCCAAACAATTGCTTTCCACATGGGGAGCAGCATCTTAGCTGCTCCCCATGTGGAAAAGCAATGCCGGCTCCCGTAGGACACGGGGAGCCGGCGGGACTGTGGGGGGTTTGGGGACCCCCCCACAGTCCCCAACGAGAGGCCAGGCCCCGGGGATGGGGTCCCCGGGGCCATAAGTGGCCAGGGAGGGGGCCACGCAGCCCCCCTCCCCTAAAAAAAAAATATAAAAAATATTTAAAGGCCGGCCCCGGGGGATGGGGTCCCCGGGGCCTTAAATGGCCTGAGGAGGGGGCCACGCAGCCCCCTCCAAATTTTTAATAAAAAAAAGAGGGCTTGCCCCGGGGATGGGGTCCCGGGGCCAATACAGGCCCAGGGAAGGGGGCCACGCGGCCCCCTTCCCGTTTTTTAAATTTTATTTAAAAAAAAAATCCTCAGGCCCCGGGGATGGGGTCCCCGGGGCAAAAGTGGCTGAGGGAAGGGGGCCACGCAGCCCCCTCCCAATCAAAAAAAAAAAGACCGGCATCGTGCCGGAGGCCCCGCCCCCTCCCTGCAGCAGTCTGCAAACGCGCCCCCTGGCGCGTTTTGAGAAGGGAAGTAATTCCCCTTGAATACTGGGGGTCCCTGGGGGCAAACTAGCCCACCAGGAACCTCCAGTATGCGCCAGGGGCTGCGTTGCAGAGAGGTGTACAGAGGCCACGCCCTTTTACACCTCTCTGCAACGCAGCTCTGTGGCGCTTTTGGAAGTACATGGTGGGCTAGTTGGACTCCAGGGACCCTCAGGATTCAAGGGGACTTAATCCCCCAACTTAAAACGCGCCACGGGGCGCGTTTGCACAGTGGTGAAGGGAGGGGCGGGGCTTCAGGTGACATGTGTGCAAACAGGCCCCGTGGCGTGTTTTAAGATGGGGAATTAAATCCCCTTCAATCCTGAGGGTCCCTGGGGGCCAACTAGCCCAACAGGTACGTCCAGAAAGCGCCACAGAGCTGCGTTGCAGAGAGGTGTAAAAGGGGTGTGGCCTCTGTACACGTCTCTGCAACGCAGCCCCTGGCGCATACTGGAGGTTCCTGGTGGGCTAGTTGGCCCCAGGGACCCTCATGATTCAAGGGGACTTAATCCCCCAACTTAAAACGCGCCACGGGGCGTGTTTGCACAGATGTCACCTCAGGCCCCGCCCCTCCCTTCACCATTGTGCAAATATTCCTCTAAAATCAGCCGAAATACGAATTCCGATTTACTCACCTGTTATCAGGAGAGACCTCAGTGCTGCATCTTTCAGCCCAGTACTGGTCCTGAAAAGTAATTCTAACCGTACTTACCAGTAACTTGAATTTCCTTCCATAGGCTAACATTGACTGTTTTCACTTGGAAATTCTTCTAAGTGTGCAGATTTTGGAACTTTATAATATTCCTCTAAAATCAGCCGAAATACGAATTCCGATTTACTCACCTGTTATCAGGAGAGACCTCAGTGCTGCATCTTTCAGCCCAGTACTGACCCTGAAAAGTAATTCTAACCGTACTTACCAGTAACTTATATTTCCTTCCATAGGATATCCATTGTCTGGTTTTCAGCTGAAAAGTTTCAAAGTGTCGATTTTCGCAAACTTACAAATATTCCTCTAAAAATCGCCTGTATGACTTAAATTCGCATTCTATTCAACTGTTTATCAGGAGATGCACTCAGTGCTGGATCTCAGGATCCAGCACTGAGTCCAGAAAAGTAATGATAACACATACTTACCTGCTAACGTGAATTTCCTCCCATAGGATAACATTGGCTGATTCTCACTGTGAAAAGTCTTCTGTGCAGACTTTTGAAACTACAATAATATTCCTCTAAAAATCACTACTGTAACCAAAATCCGCTTTTACTCAACTGTTTATCAGGAGATGTCCCAGTGACTGCATCTAGGATCCAGTCCTGTGGTTGAAAAGTAATTCCATAACCAGTAACTAATTGCATTTAACTAGAAATTCACATTGAGCTCAATGTTGCATTGTGTTTCAAATTGTGTTGCCCATTGCAACAACTGTAACTACTGTACTTAAAAGTCTATTGCCTATTTGCAAAGTCATTTAAACTAAAGTAAATCATTCTGAGAAAGTATATTTTGTAATGTAATGTATAATGTAATTACAATGTAATTTAAAAGTAAAATATCTAAAAATAAATAGTTTAAAAAATGTAGTAAATCAGTATCAAAAAAATAAATGTAACAATTAATACATTTAAAAATTGTCATTTACATAAACCTTTGAAATTCACTAAAAATACCATAGGTTTCAGACATGTTATAGTTAGGAATTAGCATTTAAAAACATTTGAAATTCACTGAAAAACCATAGGTTTCAGGCACGTTATAGTTAGAAATTAGCATTTAAAACACCTTACAAATTCACTGAAAAAACCATAGGTTTTAGGGACAGTTATAGTTAGTTGGACATTTCACTCATTACAAAACCCGTGAAATTCCCCCGTTATAGTTAGTTCAGCTAACTATAACTTCTGCGCTCCCGCAATGCACTGCTGATGACGTCACATATTACATCACTCGTTGACATGGTCAGTGACATCACTGATGACATCACTGATGACATCTCAAATGACATCACTGATGACATCACTGATGACATCATCCCCGTGATAATCTGATGCACCTCCTCACACCATGACTTAAACGCATTCTTTCAACTGTTTACAGGAGATGCACCAGTGCTGGATCCAGGATCCAACACTGAGTAAGAAAAAGTAACGATAACACTACTTACCTGCTAAGTGAATTTCCTCCCATAGGATAACATTGGTGATTCTATGTGAAAAAGTTTCTAAGTGTCAACTTTTTAAAATACAATAATATTCCTTAAAAATCACTACTGTAACCAAAACGCTTTTACTCAACTGTTTACAGGAGATGTCCCAGGACTGAATCTAGGATCCAGTCCTGTGGTTAGAAAAGTAATCCATAAAGTAACTAATTGCATTTAACTAGAAATTCACATTGAGGTCAATGTTGCATTGTGTTTGAAATTGTGTTGCCCATTGCAACAACTGTAACTACTGTACTTAAAACTCTATTGCCTATTTGCAAACTATTTAAACTAAAGTAATTCATTCTGAGAAAGTATATTTTGTAATGTAATGTATAATGTAATTACAATGTAATTTAATAAATAAAATATCTAAAAATAAATAGTTTTAAAAAATGTAGTAAATCAGTATCAAAAAAATAAATATAACAATTAATACATTTAAAAATTGTCATTTACAAAATCTTTGAAATTCACTGAAAAAACCATAGGTTTTAGGGGCGTTATAGTTAGAAATTAGCATTTAAAAAACCTTTGAAATTCACTGAAAAAACCATAGGTTTCAGGCACGTTATAGTTAGAAATTAGCATTTAAAAACCTTTGAAATTCACAGAAAAAACCATAGGTTTCAGACACGTTATAGTAAGAAATTAGCATTTAAAAAACCTTTGAAATTCACTGAAAAAACCATAGGTTTTAGGGACAGTTATAGTTAGTTGGACATTTCACTCGTACAAAACCCGTGAAATTCCCCCGTTATAGTTAGTTCAGCTAACTATAACTCGCGCCCCACAATGCACTGCTGATGACGTCACATATTACATCACTCATGACATGGTCAGTGACATCACTGATGACATCACTGATGACATCTCAAATGACATCACTGATGACATCACTGATGACATCATCCACGTGATAATCTGATGCACCTCCTCACACCCTAATATAACCTTTGATACACCCACTCTAAATTACAGACTGCCATTCGCAAAACCATAGACACTCCAACACCAATAGCTACATACCCACTCACTGATTCTTAGGTCTACACACATCCACTCACTCACCCGTACAGTCACTCATACTTATGGTCACTCAGTACAGGACTATCATATGCACTCTTACTCCTATATAGACACTCAAACACCGCCACTCATCCATAGAGGAACTCACACACCTAGTCAGTCATGCAAATAATTAAACACACTGCCATTTACTCACCTATACAGTTATACACACACCAGCTCACTTAATCATACAAATACTAGCACATTGTTACGCTCTTATACAATCACTGATACAAGCACACACTCATCCATACAGCCACTATCACAATCACTCACTCTCGCTTATAGCTATTTATATACTCCAACACACATATATACTGCCTTTCACATATGTAGTTACTCACACATGTACCACTGGGACATACATTCACTCACTAACACACTCTTACACACACTTACCCACCCATACAGTCTATCACAGATGCACTCTTGAAACCATCCACCCAGTGAATCACCCACTCACACATCTATGCACAGAGTCGCACACACCCCTCCCACACAAACACTCAGGCACCCATACAGATACTCAGACAACCATTCAATAACTCATATACACACTCATGTAGCTATTCACAAACACATGCAGTCACTTACACAGCAACAGACAGACGGATACAGACATTCACCCAGTTTAGTCACTAACCCATGCATTCAGTAAGATACGTTAAATCACTCACTTATAGAGTCAGTCACGCACCTACTAAATCATCCATACAGACACTTATACACCCACTCATTCTTCAATACGTCTTTTCCGATATATATTAAAAATATTTAAACTTTAGAGAAACACACAGTCACTGCATGATGTCATCAGTGATGTCATTTGAGATGTCATCAGTGATGTCATCAGTGATGTCACTGACCATGTCATGAGTGATGTAATATGTGACGTCATCAGCAGTGCATTGCCGGGGCGTGAGTTATAGTTAGCTGAACTAACTATAACGGGGGAATTTCACGGGTTTTGTATGAGTGAAATGTCCAACTAACTATAACTGTCCCTAAAACCTATGGTTTTTTCAGTGAATTTCAAAGGTTTTTTAAATGCTAATTTCTAACTATAACGTGTCTGAAACCTATGGTTTTTTCTGTGAATATATATATATATATATATATATATATATATATATATATATATATATATAATCTACTGGCGGTCGCCAGTAGATAGTTATAGTTAGGACCTATTTTCCATAGGAAATCCGCAACATTCTATTTGAAATAACTCTTGTGTCGGTTGACGAATCTTCGCGAAAGTTTCAAACTTTATGGCCCGCTCCGGTCCGCTCCTACCCTGAAAGTTTCGGGGTGATTCGTCAAGCGGGGGCCGAGAAAAAAGGGGGGTCTCAAAACGTGTTTTCCCCATTCATTTTCCCATAGGAAACTTTAGCCACGGCTACAGCCCAAACTGCTGAACGGAATTACACCAAATTTGGCAAAAGGTAGTTCTTGGTTCAGAAAGAACCCTTTTGTTAAATGGTGTAAATCCGTTCAGTAGTTGCTGAGAAAATCAAAAGTAAAATCACATATATATCTATGGCCGCGTAGGGTCCTGCGTACCCTCCCGATCACGAGCTGCATGCTAATTGGCTGTCAACACTCCAAATCAGGAAGTGTTGGCAGCCATTTTATCCCTCGGTAGAACCGAGGCAGAGAAACGAAGTGCGCAAAACGCACAAAGGGGGCAGGGTAGAAACACCCTGACCCCTAGGTCTGCTCAGGGGGTCCCACAAGGACCCCTGGGCAGAAAAACTCATTTTTTTTTTAAATCGGCGGGATGCGCTTAGGGTGCGCGGATCCCGCCGATAAAAAACTGCAAGTGCGCATAACGCACAAAGGGGGCAGGGTAGAAACACCCTGACCCCTAGGTCTGCTCAGGGGTCCCACAAGGA
Source organism: Calotriton arnoldi (assembly GCA_963921515.1). NCBI lineage: Eukaryota > Metazoa > Chordata > Amphibia > Caudata > Salamandridae > Calotriton > Calotriton arnoldi. The sequence continues at coordinate 149,005 of CAWUFW010013854.1, forward strand.
CCCCTGGGCAGAAAAAAGCATTTAAAAAAAAAAAAAATCGGCGGGATGCGATTAGGGTGCGCGAATCCCGCCGTAAAAAAAATTCGAGCGCGGTTTCCCGCGCTTGATGCTATTTTGCCCCTGGGTGGGCCAAGTCCCGGGGGCATGCGGGGGGTGGGTTTATAGTTAATGGGGGGCCTCTAAGGCCCCAAGCCCGAGGACTGCCACCCCCAGGGCTTTCTAATAAAAATGGTGCAGGAGGGCACTGTGCCCTCCCGCAGCCCCGGAGACCGCCACCCCGGGGCTTCTTTTTTTAAATTTTAAATACCAGTGTGGGGGCTCCAGACCCCCACATGCCCGAGGACCGCCACCTCCCGGGGCACTAAAAGTTTAAAATGGAGGTCCGTTTCGGACCCTCGAAGCCCGAGGACCACCACCTCCCCGGGGCTTTGCAGAAGTGGGAGGGGGCCGCGCGGCCCCCTCCTGGAGCCTGTAGTGGCCCTGGGGACCGCCACCCCCCAGGGCCGGCTCCTGCAGTGTCCCGGGGTTTCTACCCCCGGGACACTGCTGTTTGCTGTCTCCCGTCCTGTCATTGCAAACTTGCTTTGCTTCATTGAAGCGAGAGCAGGGAAACCTGCTCTTGCTTCAATGAAGCAAAGCAGATTGCTTTTCCACAAGGGGAGCTGCATGTCAGCAGCTCCCCTTATGGAAAAGCAATGCCGGCTCCCGCAGGACGCGGGGAGCTGGCGGGACCGTGCAGGGATTGGGGACCCCCCCCACGGTCCCCAACGAGTGGCCAGGCCCCGGGGGATGTGGTCCCCGGGGCTATTAGTGGCCTGGGAGGGGGGCCATGCAGCCCCCCTCCCCAATAATAAAAAAAATGTTTAAAAAATAAAAAGGTGAAGGCCGGCCCCGGGGGATGGGGTCCCCGGGGCCTTAAATGGCCTGAGGAGGGGGGCCACGCAGCCCCCCTCCAAATATTTTAATTATAAAAAAAGAGGGCATGCCCGGGGGATGGGGTCCCGGGGCCAATAGAGCCCAGGGAAGGGGGCCACGCGGCCCCATTGCCAATTTGTTTTAAAAAAAAAAAAAAATCATCAGGCCCTGGGGGATGGGGTCCCCGGGGCCAAAAGTGGCCAAGGGAAGGGGGGCCATGCAGCCCCACTCCCATACAAAAATAAAAAGAAAAAAGACCGGCATCGTACCGGAGGCCCCGCCCCCTCTCTGCAGCATTCTGCAAACGCGCCCCCTGGCGCGTTTGCAGATGGGGAATTAATTCCCCTTGAATACTGGGGGTCCCTGGGGCCAACTAGCCCAACAGGAACCTCCAGTATGCGCCAGGGGCTGCGTTGCAGAAGGTGTACAGAGGCCACGCCCCTTTTTACACCTCTCTGCAACGCAGCTCTGTGGCGCTTTTGGAGGTACATGATGGGCTAGTTGGACTCCAGGGACCCTCAGGATTCAAGGGGACTTAATCCCCCAACTTAAAACGCACCACGGGGCGCGTTTGCACAGTGGTGAAGGGAGGGGGCGGGGCTTCAGGTGACATGCGTGCAAACAGGCCCCGTGGCGCGTTTTAAGATGGGGAATTAAATCCTCTTCAATCCTGAGGGTCCCTGAGGCCAACTAGCCCACCAGGTACCTCCAGTAGCGCCATGGAGCTGCGTTGCAGAGTGTTGTAAAGGGGCGTGGCCTCTGTACACCTCTCTGCAACGCAGCTCCCTGGTGCATACTGGAGGTTCCTGGTGGGCTAGTTGGCCCCTAGGGACCCTCGGGATTGAGGAGGAATTAATTCTCCAACTTAAAACGCGCCACAGGGCGTGTTTGCAGACATGTCACCTCAGGCCCCACCCCCTTCCTTCACCATTGTGCAAATATTCCTCTAAAATCAGCCGAACTACGAATTCCGATTTACTCACCTGTTATCAGGAGAGACCTCAGTGCTGCATCTTTGAGCCCAGTACTGATCCTGAAAAGTAATTTTAACCATACTTACCAGTAACTTGAATTTCCTTCCATAGGGTAACATTGACTGGTTTCACTTGGAAATTCTTCTAAGTGTGGAGTTTTGGAACTTCATAATATTCCTCTAAAATCAGCCGAACTACGAATTCCGATTTACTCACCTGTTATCAGGAGAGAACCCAGTGCTGCATCTTTTAGCCCAGCACTGACCCTGAAAAGTAATTCTAACCGTACTTACCAGTAACTTGTATTTCCTTCCATACGAATCCATTGTCTGGTTTTCAGCAGAAAAGTTTCAAAGTGTCGATTTTTACAAACTACAAATATTCCTTAAAAATCGCCTGTATGACTTAAACGCATTCTTTCAACTGTTTACAGGAGATGCACCAGTGCTGGATCCAGGATCCACCACTGAGTAAGAAAAAGTAACGATAACACTACTTACCTGCTAAGTGAATTTCCTCCCATAGGATAACATTGGTGATTCTATGTGAAAAAGTTTCTGTCAACTTTTAAAAATACAATAATATTCCTTAAAAATCACTACTGTAACCAAAACGCTTTTACTCAACTGTTTACAGGAGATGTCCCAGGACTGAATCTAGGATCCAGTCCTGTGGTTAGAAAAGTAATCCATAAAGTAACTAATTGCATTTAACTAGAAATTCACATTGAGCTCAATGTTGCATTGTGTTTGAAATTGTGTTCCCCATTGCAACAACTGTAACTACTGTACTTAAAAGTCAATTGCCTATTTGCAAAGTATTTAAACTAAAGTAAATCATTCTGAGAAAGTATATTTTGTAATGTAATGTATAATGTAATTACAATGTAATTTAAAAAATAAAATATCTAAAAATAAATAGTTTAAAAAAATGTAGTAAATCAGTATCAAAAAATAAATATAACAATTAATACATTTAAAAATTGTCATTTACAAAACCTTTGAAATTCACTGAAAAAAACCATAGGTTTCAGACATGTTATAGTTAGGAATTAGCATTTAAAAAACCTTCGAAATTCACTGAAAAAACCATAGGTTTCAGGCACGTTATAGTTAGAAATTAGCATTTAAAAAACCTTACAAATTCACTGAAAAACCATAGGTTTTAGGGACAGTTATAGTTAGTTGGACATTTCACTCGTACAAAACCCGTGAAATTCCCCCGTTATAGTTAGTTCAGCTAACTATAACTCGCGCCCCCGCAATGCACTGCTGATGACGTCACATATTACATCACTCGTTGACATGGTCAGTGACATCACTGATGACATCACTGATGACATCTCAAATGACATCACTGATGACATCATCCACGTGATAATCTGATGCACCTCCTCACACCCTAATATAACCTTTGATACACCCACTCTAAATTACAGACTGCCATTCACAAAACAATAGACACTCCAACACCAATAACTACATACCCACTCACTGATTCTTAGGTCTACACACATCCACTCACTCACCCGTACAGTCACTCATACTTATGGTCACTCAGTACAGGACTATCATATGCACTCATACTCCTATATAGACACTCAAACACCGCCACTCATCCATAGAGGTACTCACACACCTAGTCAGTCATGCAAATAATTAAACACACTGCCATTTACTCACCTATACAGTTATACACACACCAGCTCACTTACTCATACAAATACTAGCACATTCTTACGCTCTTATACAATCACTGATACAAGCACACACTCATCCATACAGCCACTCTCACAATCACACACTCTCGCTTATATATGTAAATGTAAATCCGTTTTTGTAAAGCGCAACGACTCACCCTTTACAGGTCTCAAGGCGCTGGGGGCCATCGTGGAAATTAAGTGAGCTATTGCCCAGAGTCACACGGTGCTGAGCTGCGCTGACGACGGAGCCGGGGATCAAACCGTGAACCCTGTGCTCCGAAGTCAGCTGCCCTGGCCGCTGCACCACACCTCTCCTATAGCTATTTATATACTCCAACACACATATATACTCCAACACACATATATACTGCCTTTCACATATGTAGTTACTCACACATGTACCACTGGGACATACATTCACTCACTAACACACCCATACACACACTCACCCACCCATACAGTCCATCACAGATGCACTCTTGAAACCATGCACCCAGTGAATCACGCACTCACACATCTATGCACAGAGTCGCACACACCCCACCCACACAAACACTCAGGCACCCATACAGATACTCAGACAACTAATCAATAACTCATATAGACACTCATGTAGCTATTCACAAACCCATGCAGCCGCTTACACAGCAACAGACAGACGGATACAGACATTCACACAGTTTAGTCACTAATCCATGCATTCAGTAAGATACGTTTAATCACTCACTTATAAAGTTAGTCACGCACCTACTAAATCATCCATACAGACACTTATACACCCACTCATTCTTCAATACGCCTTTCCCTATATATATTAAACATATTTAAACATTACAGAAACACACAGTCACTGGATGATGTCATCAGTGATGTCATTTGAGATGTCATCAGTGATGTCATCAGTGATGTCACTAACCATGTCATGAGTGATGTAATATGTGACGTCATCAGCAGTGCATTGCGGGGGCGCGAGTTATAGTTAGCTGAACTAACTATAACGGGGGAATTTCACGGGTTTTGTACGAGTGAAATGTCCAACTAACTATAACTGTCCCTAAAACCTATGGTTTTTTCAGTGAATATATATATATATAGTAATAATTATAACTTTAACTATTATAACATATTTTAAAAAAGAAATTAATATGCAGCCGACTTCAGAGAGTCACTTAATAATAAAACTAAAAGGATCAGCTATACTGGTTTCTGTATAAACACATCCCAATTTTGAGAAAACCACACCCAAAACAGTCACTTTTATCCTGTGGAACTGTTTTGTTGTACCTTCTGGAGAAAAGAAAGCCAGTGCCAGATAAGTTAATTGTGAGCTGAGTGGGAAATAGCTTTGCAAAGGTACTATGGAAAAGTACAGTTACAGCACATTCTCGATGTGGAAGGACATCAAGAGCAACCATAAACATGCATATTTAGGAATGGTGAAGGAGAAAGCAACATATTTTACTGACGTATGGGGATCATCATCTACTCCCAACCAACCATGTGCAAATATCACCATTGCAGTAACTTGCGCAGAGTTTAAAGAAATGGTTTTTCACTGTTCTAAATGCTAACAACTTGTTTTGAAAGAAAATGATAGTCTTATCACCATATTGGAGAACATGAAGGGACACTGTCCTTAATTTCTTTTTGTTTCAATCTAAAAGCACAAGGACATGTGCTAATGTTAATGTTGTTAAAGACACTGGAAGTTCCTCAAGTGACAGAGAAGCAGGAAGATGTAGCATCAGCCAACCATCTCTGAAAATTAAAACTTCATCAACCAGCATTGAAGTTTAAATAATGGTTGTCCCAAGATGTCATTTGAAAATATGAAGACATAATTTTCTTGTTGAAGAAACAGAAGAGTCTCCTTTGTTAATTGTTCTCCTTTTTCTTACTGTAAAGGTAAACATATAATTAGGTACCTACATTACTGCAATAAAACATTCCTTGTATCTGTGATAAAAGAGAGAAAACATAAAGATATGTTAATGTTACATAGTATAGATTTACATAGTAAAGTTTAAGTTTCTGAAATATAAATAGTTTTGTTAATAAAGAAACATTACAGAGCTGCAAATCTCTAAAGCAATTAAACATGCATCTTAAAATTTCATTCTTATTTTTTTGATGTTCTCAGATTTCACACTGGTACACCTTCAACAATGTACTGTATGAAGTTTCATCGTTGAACATCAGGAAAAAACAATCACATAGATTGTAGAAAAAAAAGCAGACTTACACAGTATAACACTGTAAGTATATCATACTATGCATGCACTCACTACAAACCGTTAAAAGTTTTTAAGTACACAGTGTAGTGTCCTGAAGTTATATGTACTCCTTCATGAAAGATGATAGCTAGTGTTGTGTACATTCTTGCAAAAATTGAAATTTGTCCAGTCAGCTTTAAAGTTTAAAACTTTAAAGTTAAAATGTCAGTTTCTATTTTTGATCCACCTACTCTACATTATTGAAGCATCAATAAAATGTATTTACAACTTCTGTGTATCTGTAACATAGACATATAATCAGATCTACAATTTGGGCAGGTCATGTTCTGGTTTGCATTTCTTATCAGGTTGTCAAATGGTACAGTTTTCGAATCTGGTAATGTTAAATAGATGAGCCTGTCAGAATTTATATTAGTAGTAAATATAAAAGAGCAATCCACACAATCATGATCCCATTTGTAACTTAGGCCAAATAACTCTTTAATATTCACTGCTTCTTGTTCCAAAAGTCCAAGTATAACCATAATAAACTCTTGTGCGTCTTGTTGAGAGTTCTGAGATATTTATTTATTTATTTATTTATTGAGTTTTATATAGCGCTGGCTAGACCCGGAGGTATCAGAGCGCTTTACATGAGGAAGAAACATTGTTTCAGAACATGGTTACATCAGTTACTGGAGCTTAGTTGCAGGAATTACATGAGTACAAAAGCATAGCATAAACATGAGGAAAAAATAGGCAAGGGGAGAGAAGAATAGGGGAGAGAGGGAAGGAATAGGGGAGGTGGAGGAGAATAATGGGGGAAGAGGAGGGGAGGGTATAGGAGGCACAACGGGAGACGAGGAAAAACAGTGTCCGACGTCCGGCTGGGTAGGTGACGGCCGAGGGGTGAACCAGAGCCAAACTCCTCTATAGCTGCGTGGGACAGCTCCACCGGTCTTCGGCCAAAGGTTGCTCGGGCACCTGCAGTACATACAGAAGGGTTATAGTTTCCGCCTAGGGGGCATAGTCCAAAAGTTCCATTGAGCGCGCCAGTCACGGTGTACGGTGCTGTGCTCCCAGCGGTAATGGGGTAAGAACCCAGGCCTCCGCTGTGTGAGACTCCTTGTCGCTGTGGACTCTCTCAGAGGGGTCTCTGAGACTCCAGGGCATAAATGCTGGATCCCTCCCCAACAAGGGGAGAAGGAGTGCTTTGGAAAGGGGCCCACTCATGGTGGCCATTATTAGAAAATTGGTGTGTCAGATGTCCCCAGAGGCGGCCATTTCGACCTAATTTTGCTTCAATAGACTGAACTAGCTGGTCCGGCCAGGCTGAGTACTGCTGGGCTGTGTCCGTGGGCTTGTATACACCAGGGAGGCGCAGGATTTCACAAGCCTCCTTGCTAAGAGGGTGCTAGCTGACAGTACGTGCCCCAGATGGCAAGCATTACATCAGGACATCCGCCAGTCAACTGCTCGACGAGGTGCGAGCCGCCATCTTGAGGTCAGGCAGAGTCAGGCGTGGAGTTAACGGTCATTGAACTCCCGCTCGAGTGTCCACCGGGCCGAGTCCCCTGTGGTCCCGCTACACCACACTCCCTCCAGGCTGGCCCATTGTTGCTCCTACCTTCCTCGCCGCATTGGAAGTCCTCACACGTGTGCCTCGTGGCGTAGCTCACGGTCCCTGCCGCGTTCCTCCGAGGTCTTGCGCCACCCGGAGAGGCTCACCCCGTCACAGGCATTGGCTCCGAGGGTCGTACAGGGGAGCAGTCGTGCCAGTGGTTCACTCGATCTTCCCGCGGGGGTGAGCCAGCAGTCATTTCGCGCTACAGACCTGGCGGCCGCCATCTTGCGTGATAATAGTACAGATCCACTGATTCCACTACATGTTGTATTTCTGAAGCAGAATATAGTCCAGTCCTACTGCTACGTAAATGTTGCAGCAAAGGATATATTTCTGAGCAGAACCTGCTGTGTCCTTTATGGTCAATTGCATTTACTAGATGTGGTGAATAAAAGGCTACTTTCAGAACTACATTAGCATAGCAGTTGATACAATTTCTTTTTTCCAACTGAAACCCTACAATTTCTCCTTCATTTTGCTGTTTTTTCTTCTTGTTATCCTCATCTTTATCTTTCTTTTGCTTCTTTTGCAGAACATCCATTGATTGCTTACTAAGTTTGCCCTTTTTCTTTATTTATTTATATAAGTTTTATATAGCGCTAGCTAGACCTGAAGGTGTTAGAGCACTTTACATGATCAGGAGCGAATCCAGTGAATCAGGAACGCAATAAACATATGAGGCGAGACACAGCAGATAACGGTACACAACACAGCACATTAACAAACAAGCCAATAGCCGACTAAGACATGAGGTTCAGACCTGAGCACGAGATAATAGACCAAGAACAGTAGACAGAATTAAAGTATTTGTTGAGGAGGAGGAGTTTCAGGTCTCTTTTGAAGCCAGGGAAGGAGGGGTTGCGTTGCAGATGGCTAGGTAGAGAGTTCCATTTGCTCGGAGCATTTCCAGAAAAAGAGCGAGACTTGGTAGATGATTTCTTTAGATTGGGAGGTAGGAGCAAAAGTGCATTGTAGCTTTTCAACGATCTAGAAGTCCCTGCTTTCATAAGCTTGTTATCTAAGTAGTTTGGTGAATGTGAGTGAAGGGCTTTGTGGATGATACAGGCAGTCTTGTAAGTACATCTTCCTTCGATAGGAAGCCAATTGAGATTCTTGAGAGCAGGAGTGATGTGTCCAAACCATTTGACATCAGTAATGAGCCGGGCTGCCATGTTTAGAACTGATCTAAGGGGTGCGAGGTGAGATTTCGGCGCTTAGGACAGATTGTCTGTTTCTCATAAATAGATACTATCTTAAGTGAGGAGCATATTCACTTCTCAACCGATTACACTCTCTAACACAACCAGTATGAGCACTAACATTGTTTTCATCAAAATCAACTATAAACAAACCGGACAATGTTCAAAACTCGCAACAATGCAACATATGACATACCTTCTTGGAATGCACTACTCCCAACTTTAATAAGAGCTGCATCTACACTTAAACTTTGAGATTTATGGAAAGTTACAGCATACGCTAGAGAGAATGGGAACTGGTGCCGCCTCACATATAAGTCTTTCACAAGCAAAACCATGCAACACACTGGCCAATCTATTTCACGCCATCAATCTGATCAAATTTTACAGCTACATATTAAATTTCATTCCTATTTGGAAAATTATTAAAATCAATTACTTTACCCGTTGCACTATTTAGTAAGCCCTTAAATTTCACCACAAAATGACTCTACAATTTCGACAAAAATGTAAACACTTTTCTAAGTCAGCAGTCCTAGATACAGATTTTTCTAAAGAATCCAATTTTGTTTGCAATTTGCCAGTCTTTAGTATCATTTCTCCATGGTGTGCCATTTTGTCAATAGCTGTTAGTTCAAAAAAATTTTTTTTCCAGTTTCAGTAATTCTTCATTCAAATTGTTGCACTCTTGAAGTGTAGGCATTAAACACAGTTTTGATTTTCCATCTTCAGTCAAATCGAACTTGAGCTATGCTGCTGTCTTTTTTAAATTTTTTAAAATATTTTTTGTATTGAGAGGGTTCATCCATTTCAAAATCCTAATAATTACATAGCATAAAAGGAAAAACTATTTTTAAAGTAAGGACATCATTACAAACCTTTTTTCATTAGAGAATGACTTCGAAAATTCAATTTGATTTATCTCAACTTGATAAAAAACAATTCATTATTTTACATTTTACATTCTACATGTTTGTCGATAATAATGCTAACCGAATGATCTTCATGCATTTCTCTTTTCTGATTCCTTGATTCTACATAATTTGGACCACCAACGTTGGAATTTCCTCAGATTGCCATTTTTGAAGAATTAAGGATCTCGCTATTAAAACAATAATATATAATCGTTTCTTTTGTGAAATTTAGTTCAGATGAGTACCCCAAGACCACTGTCTTGAACATATAAAGGGGACTGCAATTTTAGTGTGTAAGAACAGTACTGATCGATCTCATCCCAGAACTGTCATAATCTTGGATAGACCCATATAATGTGGGTCCAATTCCCCCCTCCTCCACAGAGCACCTAAAACAATTTGTGGAAATCTGCGGGTTAATTTTATGGAGGAGGGCAGGAGTTCTGTATAGCAGCCACCTGGTATAGAATTGCATTCTGCACAAATGCGCCCCTTTTAACAGGGTAAAATTAAGCTCATTTATCCTATCCCAAGTTGCAGTAGATACCTGGAGATTTTCTTTGGACTGCCATTTATCATGCACCTTCTCACAGAGCTTAGCTGCCCTATAGTTGCGTAACGAGGACACCCAGGAACTAATTGATTTACGGGTCATAGATTCTATCAGGCCCTCAATGAGTTTTATAGTTGCAACTATGTCTCTGGGATTCATATCCCGTAAGAAATGTCTAATCCTAATAAAAGACCATTGCATCATTGCTTTGAAATACTTAATGCTAGGCTCTACTTCCCTCCAACTTTTCCAATTTTCATCCAAAAAATCCCATATCTTACAATATTACTCTACCACCTAGAAGCAACAATTTTATCTATAAGAGGATACTCCCCAATATATACATCTGTTAGGTAAGTCCCTCCATTAATCAAGGGGATGTCATAATTCCTAAACAATTGCTGCCTACAATTCATGGTCCACTGTAGAATCTAATCTCTCACTTTTTTAGGAACTTTTGTAAGGCGTAAAAAATCAACAATGTCATATTCCTGGAAAATCAAATCTAAGAAAAAAATATCAAACCTGCTCACATTTGAGAAATTAAAAAACCTGTTTGTGGTATGTGCAAAATATTATTCTTTCAAATCGGGGAGGGCCAGCCCGCCTTCTCTCACTGGCCTACACAATATATCCATTGTTAATCTAGATGTTTTGTTAGCCCATAGGAAAGCCGAAAAAATTCCCTGCATTTTTTTTTAATGTAATCTGCACAGCATTAGGAATAGCAGCAAACAAGAAATTGCACCAAGGTATGATTGACATACGAATCAGAGCAGCACAGCCCATTATTAACAGGGCTATATTGTTCCATTTTAAAAGCAGCCCCTTATTATGGGAACGTAATTCAAAAATTAGAGATTGTTAACATTTTCCGAGACATGTATTCCAAGAAACCTTTTGGGCCTTGAGTTAACTGAGGAATGAAATTCAGTTAATTAAGTGTCTAGTGCAGTATTGCAGAGTAAAATCTTTGTTTTTAATTTATTTATCTTATAACCTCTGAGTAATTGGTACTCTTGGAAAATTCAAACACGTTCTTTTGGTTTGCTAAGTTGGGCTTAAGAAACAAGGCTATATCATCAGCATAAAGTTTTATACAGGTCATCCCTTTCAGCGGTGATACTGTATCAGCATTCGAACGGACAGCTATTGCTAATGGCTCTATAAAAAGAACAAAGAATATAGGTGACAGAGGACAACCTTGTTTTATACCTCTGTTAACTTTACAAGTACTGATATTACTTGAATTGATGATTATTTGCGTTGAAGCCCCTGTATAAAAGCAAGAGATCATTTTAATACATTTATTGGAGAACCCAAGCTTGCAGAGGATAGTAAAAAGGCTTTCCCAACACACTGAATCAAAAGCCTTCTTGCCAGCTGTGCTGGTGTCTTGTTAGAGGATAATATTTTTCTGATAAGTCAACTTTGTAAGGTACTCTTACCTTCCTTGGTCAGAACTCCAACTCTAATGTCCTTCAGAATATTTATATATATCTCATCAGATGCTTGAAGCATATTTTTTAACAGATCCATGCCTTGTATTAGAAATTCAACCATATGTTTACATTTCCAATACTTCCTAATGAATTATGTGTTTGTTTATGGACAGGGGTCTTGAAAACAGGTTGTCCCTTCACAGGGGTTAGCTGCAGGAGGTCTCCAAACACAATTAAATGATTTCCTCCAAAGAAAACATCATACTCTGTTCTTAAAATTTGTTGCATTCGTAAGTGAATGAAAGCAAGCATTAAGTTTGAGACCATGCTTACCTCATCAATGATTAACAGCTTTGTTTTCTTCAAAACTCTTACCACCTCATGGCATGCTTCACCAGATAACTTCTGGTATTCCAGTTTATTGTCATGTTCTACAGGTAGCATTAGTAGCTTATGTAGAGTAATTCCTTTAATATTGTGTGCAGTTGTCATCTGTAGGTAAGCGGTCAGCACTTTAATTAAAAAGCTTTTCCCAGTTTCACCTTGATCACTAATGTATAATAGAATTGGTCTGAAGGAAGAACAACTGCATTGTTTGTTCTCATGGAGAAATCGATGTTCTACTTTCTCTTTCCAAGTCAGAATCCTCTCCAATGCCTATAACTCCAAGGAACTCTTCGCCATCATACAGGAATTTGTCAAACCCAACAGTGAAACAACTGACTCTCCCTCCCTCCCAAGACTTCTGCAATAGACTCAGCTCCTTCTTTCACGTCAAGATCAAGATGCTCTATGACAACTTCAACAACCAAGACCTCTGCACCACCCCAACCCCCAGCGACGCCACCCAACAGACCCTTCTTACCTGGACTCCACTAACGACAGAAGACACCCTAAAGACCGTGAAGAGCATCCTTTCTGGAGCACCTTCTGAACCCTGGCCGCTGCACATCTTCCACAGGGCCGCCACAGCCATTGCACCAGAGCTACGTCAAACCATCAACTGCTTCCTCGAGACCGCCACATTCCCCGACAACTGGAAGCACGCCGAGGTCAACCCCCTCCACAGACCCGACGGAGTTCAAGAACTGCAGGCCCATCTTACTGCTCCCTTTCGCAACCAAGGTCATCAAAAAGGCTGTCAAAACCCAGCTAGCACACTTCAACAATATCCTAGACACTTCTCAATTCTGATTCCGCAACAATTACAGAACAGAGACAGCCCTCCTCGCCACCACAGACGAGATTCACGCCCTCCTCGTCCAAGGCCAAACGGCAACCCTCATCCTCCTGAACCTATCAGCAGCCTTCGACACTATCTTCCACCGCACACTATCCACCAGACTCCACGACGCAGGCATCCAAGGAAAGGTCCTGGACTGGTTACGATCATTCCTCACAGGCAGAACACAGAGAATGAGACTCCCTCAGCCCCACCCTCTTCAACGTCTACATGGCCCCCCTCACAACCATCGTCAGAAACCACAGGCTCAACATCCTCTCCCTCACCAGAGAACCAGACATCACCAGGCATAACTTCCAAGAAGGGATGAAAGCCGTCGCAACCTGGATGAGGAACAGCTGCCTGAAACTCAACTCGGCGAAAACAGAAGTCCTCTTCCTCGGCCTCACCCCCTCTGCATTGGACGACACCTGGTGGCCCTCCACCCTCGGAAACTCACCCACCCCAACGGACCATGCACGTAACCTCGGCATCATACTAGACTCATCCCTCACCATGAATCGCCAGATCACCACCATCTCCTCCGCATGCTTCAACACCCTCCGCATACTACGCAAGGCATTCAAGTGGATCCCCCCCGACTCCCGGAAAACAGTCACTCATGCACTCATCACCAGCAGACTGGACTACTGCAATGCCCTCTATGCTGGAATCAACAAAAAACTCCTCTGCAAACTCCTGACGGTCCAGACTAATCCTCTATATCCTACGGCACAACCTCATCACCCAACACCTCCGGGACCTCCACTGGCTCCCCGTCAAAAAAAGAGTACCTTTCAAGCTGCTCACGCACGCCTACAAGGCCCTCCACAACACCGGACCCCAATACCTCAACAACCGCATCTCCTTCCACCCCCCCAAGAGAAACCTCCGCTCAGGCGACCTCTCCCTAGCCACCGTCCCACACTTCTACAGGACCAGAGCAGGTGGAAGGTCCTTTTCCTACCTCACAGCCAAGACCTGGAACGATCTCCCCCTTCACCTCCGGCGAAGCCTGACACTGCACTAATTCTGGATGGACCTCAAGACCAGGCCCCAACGGAGCAACTCACACCCACCCCTCAGCGCCTTGAGATCCTAACGGGTGAGTAGTGCACTCTACAAAACCCTGATTGATTGATTGATTTTACTTCCATATAAATGCCTTTCTGTTCATTGTTGAGTTGTGCAAGCAACTGTTCCAGATCTTCAGTTTCCGGTCAAGTGTGTTCCATTACAGTTTCCACCTCATTCATTGTTATTGTAGCTTTATTTTGAATAATAGGTGCCCCAAGAGAATCTTGACTAAGTGGTGGAGAACGTTGACTGCTTTCAGAACTTTCCCTAGCTACCTCTGCAGCAATTCCTTCTTCTTGTTGAATCTCATCACTCAACATTTGCATATCATTTGTAATTTAGAATTAAGAATTTCATTTGGCACATGTTTTCCTACTTGCCGAGCTCAACCTGTGTGAGCATTCATAAGAACCGATCTCCCTATGTGACAACATTTTTAAACTGAAGCTGTACAACGTTTTTGTTAGATTCTTTTCTATACTAATCTGTTGCTACATCTCTTTCAGCTCAGTCTTCTCCGATTTTGTAATGTATGAAGTGACGTATCGAGCAACAGCAATAGAGTTGTCTGCAACAAATTGGATGTCCATATTTGCATTCCATATTTTGAGAATGACTGCATTGTAATCATTAATGTATTTGGACGCATCTGTTCTTCTCAGATTGTATGCGTTTTTCGGTGACTTCTGTGTTACTGTATGTCTCACTGCAGAAAAAAGCTGTTCACTCTTCCTTGTGAAATAACAGGTCATGGGAATCCAAAATGACATTGCATGTAAAATTTTCCTTTAGCTCTGTATTTTCTAAGGCAGTATTTCCCACATCTATGAGTTTGAAACCGCAGAATTTGTTGTCTCCGGCCTTTTTCAGTAGTGTGCTTCGGGATGGCATATGTCACATACTGTTCTATGAAAGAGAGCACACACTCATCACTCTCTGTTCCAAATTTTGGAGCATCTTTTATCCATAACAGCATGTGAGTATGAGGAGCACCTCTTGCTTGGTACTCTTTACGCCTAAAAAAATCAGTTACTTTACCAAGAGGAGGATTACTTTTGTTGCAGATGAAAGACAGCATGGTTTGAAATATGTGGTTATAATATCTGCAAACATTAGCTGGATCCAAAGAGCAAAGCTCTCCTGCTGTCTTTACATTAATGTCCTCAATATTTGAATTTGGCTCTCTCAAAAATGCAAGCATATCATCCCATGTGTATTCAGTACTACAAAGTGCAACAAACCAAGTAGGTGCTCCCAGGTTTCTCAACATGCATTTTAGTTCTCCATGATGAGAATACCTTACTCATTTGTCCCCTGTTGGCATGCCATCAAATTGATTAGGTTATATTCCAAGTTTTTATCTTTTTCTTGAACTTTATCAACAAATTCCCTTTCAGACAAATTTTGAAGATTTGCTCCTGTCTTCAATATATAATTCACAGCATAAGAAAGTCCAGACAAGTCACTCTCAAACAGAAGATGAGATATATATGGAATGTACTGACGAAATCTTGGATCCTCTGAATATAATCGCGTTGAGCGGTATTCAGCTGCTGGTAGCTGTACAGGGCGGTCATCATAGCGTCCACCTACTCCAGTGGGAAATAGTTGCAGGAAACAACGAACCTCTAAGATTTTTTCTCAAACACTTAAGGGACTTCTTTTTGCTTGCTTCATTTAAAACAATTCAATGGCATCACCAATTAGTTCTTTAGAATGCATAGGGTGGATGCTATAGTGTTCATAAATTTCGTCTGATATAGCTCGATCCACTTTTTCATTCTGTCCACAGGATGGTAAGGTATCATCCTCTATGCAATTTCAATTTCAGCAACATCAACATTTCTATAGAAAATATTTTTTTGAACAAGGTATAATGTTGGTTTTTTAACTTTATTAACATCTACTAACTCTTGCCAGATTATTTTATTCTTTGTTGGAACCTGATTTACTAAAATGATACGTGGTTCTTCTATCTCTCTATCTGCTCCCATAGTTTCAATATTCTTTTTAAAATCTAAAGGTAAATACACAACTCTTCCTTTTGGTCCTCTCTGGAGCTCAGTTAGAGGTAATTTCTCTGTCTTCGGAGCCATATGAACTATTGCTTGAAAAGAATGTAAGTGTTGTACAAGAATTGATTCATAAACATTCAGGGGCTTATTTACAAGCCCCTTGCGCCACCCGTACGTCACTTTTTCCATGTTAAAAATGACGCAAACGTGGCGCAAGGAGCTTGTAAATAAGCCCCTCAATGCTTTAAGCTCTTGTGAAAAGGATACCAATTCTAACTTGTTATGTATACCTCTAGCTGGCATTTCATTATTCTCTAATTTGTCATAGCAGTACCTACAGATAATCTGTTCTGTGGAGAAATCAAATATTTCCTTAACAAATAAATATGCACCAAATTGTTGCCACTTATCATTGTTATCTTTTTCAATTTTAGAGTACACAACTACATCTTGAGTTTGCATTTTGTAGTGAGTGCGTCAACAACAAATACAAACACAGTTTTGTTTTTGGAGGAAACTGTGTTAAACTTTGCAATGTCTTGAGCAACGTTTTCATTTGTAATTTCTGTATCTTGTCCTTCTACACCTCCAACTACCAACTCTTCATTTTCCCTAAACTCTTTTCTGGACCAAACCACTGAAACTGAATATCTTCACAAACTTTCTCTACCTCTGCTAATGTCCCACAGAATAAAGTTCTATTCTTCTCTCCTAAACTTAAAGCAGGAGTTTTTACATAGTAAAGTCTTTTATACTAAGTTCACATTTTGGAGTGGTGAACAGCTAACATCCAGAAATGATGAAACGTGCTTCTACAAACTTTCCTTGAAAGACATGCCAGGGAACGTTCTTGTAAATTACTATATTTCCTAACTTTGCATGGATCTAATCCTTGCAAAACTGAAATGTTCTTTTTTCAGACGTCTGCATGGAAAGTCACGTATGAAATGTTGTAATAAATCAATTGATTCCTGACAAATACTACAAATAGTACTACAATTCCATTTGTATACCGGGGCCTGTCTATGCCTTCCTTTCACCTCTTCAGCTATCACTTCCTATACATGCCTACAAACCATCTCCTCTTTTGCAACAGGAGTACCATCATTCACTTCAAAACAACGACCACTTAAATCAATAGCATGCACTACTGTATTCTCTTGGAAATAGCTCTCCTCATTGAAATAAGGTTCTGTACTAGATGTATGCTTCCATTCACCTTTAAAAATGTTGTAAAAATTTGTTCTCTTAATAAGCCTTTTTCTAGCACTTCTTTTCTTCATATACAACACTGTTTTGTCTAGTGTCCTCATTCTAATCAATATTAATATAAATACCTTCTTCAAAGCAAATGCTTTCTCTACAACATTCTCAATAATTTGCTTTTGCTTAAATGCATCACTTCTCCTCTTACATTTTTTCATTCTTTTCTGCAAATTTTGTATTACCCTAGTCCAAAACATTTTAGCTCTTAACTCTTTAAACTGTTTCTGTCTCCATGACAAACTCTCTGATTTCTTAGAACATTTCCTACTTTGTGAAACACGTACTCCTTACTTTTTTCCAGTTGATGTGCAAAATCAGATTTTAGTTAAGACTGTACTCTCGTTCTGCAATTTACAACATATACTTCTTTGAGAAACTGCTTAGTACTCTTACCAGCTTCTCTTTTTTTCCTATGGACATTCTCCAACTTATTTTGTTTTTCTGTCTCGCTTTGAAGTTGATAATACTATTTCTTTCTTTTTTGTGTTTTGTCAGGCATTGTAGTTCTTCTTTTTCAAAACTGTATACCTAGAAAAGTAATAAATAATCCATTAAAGTCCAGATTAAATCATCTAAATAATAATTCACTAAGTAACTCGTTAATGGATGAAACAATTGAACATATTAAGAGAGGGTGTGAGAGCCTGTGCATTGGTATGTGAATGGGTATAACAGTATCTGTATAGATATGTGACAGGTTGCTAGAGTATCTCTATAGGTATGTGAATGGTTGTGACAGTGTCTGTATAGGTATGTGAGAGGGTTTGACAGTCTATGACAGTCTATGAATGGATATATGAGAGGGTGTGAGAGTCTGTATATTGGTATGTAAATGGATATAAGGGTCTCTACATGGGTATGTCAGAGTGCATGAGAGACTCTGTATGGCTTTGTGAATGGTTGTGACACGGTCTGTATGGCTATATGAGAGAGTGTGAATGTCTATCTATGGGTATGTGACAGCGTGTGAGAATTTCTGTATGGATATGTGAATGGGCATAAGGGTTAATGCACGGGTATGTGAGAGGATGTAAGGGCCTGATTCACAGAACTAACTTACGATAAAATCCTAATCTTACTACCATTTTGGTATTCACAGAATGAACTTACTCATTTTGGTATTCACAGAATGAACTTACTCATTTTGGCATTCACAGAATGAACTTACTCATTTTGGTATTCACAGAAGGAACTTACTACCATTTTGGTATTCACAGAATGAACTTACTACCATTTTGGTATTCACAGAATGAACTTACTACCATTTTGGTATTCACAGAATGAACTTACTACCATTTTGGTATTCACAGAATGAACTTACTCATTTTGGTATTCACAGAAGGCACTTACTCATCAATGAGTAAGTGCCTTCTGTGAATACCAAAATGTGTAAGTTACACAAAATGTGTAAGTTACACAAAATGAGTAAGTTACACAAAATGTGTAAGTTCACACAAAATGTGTAAGTGCCTTCTGTGAATACAAAATGAGTAAGTTCATTCTGTGAATACCAAAATGAGTAAGTTCATTCTGTGAATACCAAAATGGTAGTAAGTTTAGGATTTTGTCGTAAGTTAGTTCTGTGAATCGGGCCCTAAGAGTCTATCTGGGTATGTTAGAGGGTGTGAGAGTGTCTGTATGGGTATGTGAATAGGTGGCAGACTGTCTGTATGCATAGGTGGATAATAAAAAGGTCTGAATAGGTATGTGACAAGCTGACAGTCTACATATGAGTATGTAACAGAGTGTGACAGTCTGTCTATAGGTATGTGACAGGTTGTCAGAGTCTCTGTATCAGTATGTGAATGGGCATACCAGTGGCTGTATCAATATGTGAGAGGGTGTAAGAGTGTCTGTATGAGTATGTCAATGGATGTCAAGCTGTATATGTATGTGAATGGAAATAAAAGAGGTATCAATGGGTATGTTAAAGGGTGTGAGAAACTCTCTATGGATATGTGAATGGGTATAAGGGTGCCTGTATGGGTATGCAACATGGTCTGACAGTCTATGTATGGGTATGTGAGATGGTGTGAGAGTCTGTCTATGGGTATCTAAATGGATATCATGGTGTCTACATGGGTATATGAGAGAGTGTGAGAGTCTCTGTATGGGTGTGTGAATGGTTATGACACTATCTGTGTGGGTATGTGAAAGGTTGTGACAGTCTATGTATGGGTATGTAAAATAAATGTTACAGTCTCTCTATGGGTATGTGAGAGATGTCAGAGTCACTATGTTAGTATATATATGGACATTATGGTATCTGTATGGGTATGTGAGAGTGTGTAAGAGTCTGTATGAGTATGTGAATGGGTGTCACTGTCTGTATAGGTATGTTAATTGGAATAAAGGAGAGCTGAATGGGTATGTGAAAGGGTGTAAGTGATGCTCTATGGGTATGTGAATGGGTATAAGGGTATGTGTATGGGTATGTGAAAGGGTGTGAGAGTCTCTGTATGGGTATGTAAATGGATATAAGGGTGCCTATATGGGTATGTGAGAGGGTGTGACATTCTATGTATGGGTATGTGAGAGGGTGTCAGAGTCTCTGTATGGGTCTATGAATCAGTATACGGGTGTCTACATGGATATGTGAGAGGATGTGAGAGTCTCTGAATGTGTATTTGAATGGGTGTCACACTGTCTCTATGGGTATGCGAATGGGAATAAAGGAGAGCTGAATGGCTATGTGACTGGGTGTCAGAGACTCTCTATGGGTATGCAATTGGATATAAGGGTGTCTATATGGGTATGTCAGAGGATGTGAGATTATCTCTACAGATATGTAAATGGTTGTTACAATGTCTTGCTGGGTATCCTTCTAGAAATGTTCTTATCTACTTTATAGTGGTTGTCCCTACATCACAGTGTCTGCTTAGGATCTCTCAGTACTTATCTGTATGTCATACCTGCATGATGGGCTATTATGTTGTGCCTCTGTCTATAAGTGTGTTACTGTATATATAATTGTGCACTTTAATTTCTCACTATACAATCCAGTATCTGCACATGTCCTACTATATAGTTCAATTTCTGTCTTGGTACCTCAGTTTACATTTTACTATTTACCTAGTTATCTAACTGCATACATCAATTTCTCTCTGAGTGACGTACTGTACACATCAACCTCCTTCTCACTCTGTAAATCTATGCATCACTATACCATTTGCTCTGATATTGTATGCATAGCTATATCATTATGTGTGAAAAGTAAATATATTTAACTATACCTTGCTGTCTTAGCAAAAGCATCAGTGTGAACCCGCTGATCTTAATCCATATATCCGTTTGTATATAATTTCATAACTATATACATAATAAACTACCTTAAAATCTCACTGAACATTAACATTTCACTCCTTGTGTCACTCCCTACATTGGTGCATAACTGTGGTTTTTTTTTCATCACCACTTTTCATTCATAGTTCCTGATCAATACACTTTACTTTATTTTCATTTTCTATTCACTTTCACTATTTCCTTTTATTTTTCACAAACATCCTG
The DNA here is from genome assembly GCA_963921515.1 of Calotriton arnoldi. NCBI lineage: Eukaryota > Metazoa > Chordata > Amphibia > Caudata > Salamandridae > Calotriton > Calotriton arnoldi. Next base: position 169,628 of record CAWUFW010013854.1, read on the forward strand.
CTCACTATCGTCCACCATACTCACACTCAGTCCTTCTCTATCAACGTTTTTTAATGTTACACCTTAATACACATACCTGTTAAATGTGATTGTTGGTGAGTATTTTTCTTTCTCAGTATCAGGTTGTCAAACTTGTCTCAAGAAAGCACACAAACACCAAGCAGAAGTATGGTAAACTACTCTCACACAAGGCAACCATTAATAGCACCATATTTAACTTTGCTTTCAAGGTTACAGTGACTGAAAACAAATAGAAACACTGCTTTCATTTTATTACATTTCCTAACTAATCATACAGCTCTCCTAAATGGTCACATTTCTTAACCCTTTGTTTGACTCCCTAAAGAGAGCCCAACTTGGTAGCGAGTTTGCGCAGTATCCGCGGATTCACGAAGGGATCCGAGAGTCTCAGCGCGGCCCCCCGTGTAACCTCGCGGAGAATAAATGAATCTGCGCGGCAAACCAAAATCTTTTTTTAAAACTATTCCTAAACACTACCACTCACACACCACTTCCTACAAATCCCTAACTTTAGACCCAAACAATTCTTAATCACTGTTTCTTTCATGAAGAATGTCTCCTCACATTGACATTCTAGCCTTTTTTTGGTCCCTTCCCCCATACTCCTGTAGCTCTGTCTCCATGGTGATCAACAATGTAACATTCTCTGCTAGCAGTAGGTCTTTGTCTGTGGACGGTATATATGGACAATGTGGTAGTAGTCCGCAATTCTTCATTGGCAACAGACTGACCAACAATTTAAATACAGCAACCAAACTAGGATCTCAAGAAAAAAATGAGTTAAATAGCCAACCTTGCACCTGAATACACTGACATCTATACTGTACTCCACCTCAGGTACCTGGATATAGGCATATATCAGGGTCAAGATCTATATGTAAGCCCTATCACATGGCCATGTTGTTGCTCAATCAATCATGGTTCTTATAGAGCACGGATAAATACCTGTTAGGGTCTCAAGGTGCTGGGAGGGTTTCTGCAGTTCAGTTGAAGAGCCAGGTCTTGAGGTCCTTCCTGAATTGAGGCAGTGAAGGTGATTGTCTGAGATGTAGAGGTAGAGAGTTTCAGGTCTTCATCAGGAGGTAGGAGGAGGATCTTACTCCGGCTGTGGTCTTGTGGTTCGTGGGATATTGGCCAGAGCCAGTTGGGCAGAGCAGAAATGTCTGGTGGGTGTGTAGAAGGAGAGGCGGTGGTTGAGGTATGCAGGTCCGGTGTTGTGGAGTGCTTTGTAGGCGTGTGTGAGGAGCTTGAAGGTGATTCTTTTGTTGATCGGGAGCCAGTGAAGGTCTCTCAGGTGACCGGAGATGTGGCTGTGGGCCTGATATGCCCCCAAGGGGGGCCAAAAGACTGTGGCTATTTTTTGAGGGGGTGGGGGCATTGGTATGACCATTCTGGGCAGCCCCCACCCCTCTGTATAGAAAAGCCAGCGTAATCGCTAGCGCCTAGTGGGCTCTCTGCCCCCATCTGCCTCCTGGGGGGGCAGATAGTCTGTGGCATTTTTTTGGGGGGTGGGGGTATTGTCATGCCCATTCTGTGCAACCTTCAATCCGGAACTTTGAAAAAAAATAATCTGTGGTGCAAAGTGGGCTTTCTTCCCCCCTGGGGGGCAGATAAGGTGCTATTGTCCCCATCTGCCTCCCGGGGTGGCAGAAAGACTGTGGCAATTATTTTTTGGGTGGGGGATATTATATAGTAGGACATGTACAGATACTGGGCGATACCCAAGCAGGGATCCACCCACTAGGCCCCAAGGGAGGGGGGAGCGGCCCCTTGGGCAAGGGCCTTTGCTCCCCCCATATTATGTCTTTATGCCCCCCTGGTGGGCAGATGGGGCAGCAGCCCCCAATCTGCCCCCTAGGGGGGCAGAAAGCACCCTAGATGCCATGGATTATATTTTTTAGGTCAGGGGGGATGCCTAGAATGGGCATGCCAATGCCCCCACCCTCCCCCCAAAAAATTCAGAAGTCTTTCTGCCACCCCAGGAGGAAGACAGGGGCAATAGCCCCTGATCTGCCCCCGGGAGGGGCAGAAAGCCCCCTAGACACTAGGGTTTTTTTCCCCAAAGTTCAGGGTTGGGGGCTGCCCAGAATGGGCATGCCAATACCCCCAACCCCACCTAAAAAATGCCACAGTCTTTCTGCCCCCTCAGGAGGCAGATGGGGACAGTAGCCCCTGATGTGCCCCAGGGGGACAGAAAGCCCACTAGACACCAGGGATTATTATTTTTTATACATAGGGGTGGGGGCTGCCCAGAATGGGCAATCCAATGCCCCCACCCAAAAAATAATTGTCACAGTTTTTCTCCCACCCCCGGGAGGCAGATGGGGACAATAGCACCTTATCTGCCCCCAGAGGGGCAGAAAGCCCACTTTGCACCACAGACTATTTTTTTTCAAAGTTCCAGACTGGAGGCTGCACAGAGTGGGCATAACTATACCCCCACCCCCCCCAAAAAATGCCACAGACTATCTGCCCCCCCAGGAGGCAGATGGGGGCAGAGAGCCCACTAGGCGCCAGGGATTTCGCTGGCTTTTTTATACATAGGGGTGGGGGCTGCCCAGAATGGTCCTACCAATGCCCCCATTCCCTCAAAAAATAGCCACAGTCTTTCGGCCCCACTTGGGGGCATATCGGGGCAACAGCCCCCGATATCTCCCCCCCCCAGGGCGGCAGAAAAGCCCACTAGACTTTTTTTTTTTTTTGCAACATGCTTAGCTGTGGATTTTAGGCCCTAGCACAGCCGGCACCTAGGGAAACCTAGCAAACCTGTACATTTTTCAAAACTAGACACCAAGGGAAACCCCCCCAAAAAAATGCCACAGTCTATCTGCCCCCCCAGGAGGCAGATGGGGGCAGAGAGCCCACTAGGCGCCAGGGATTATGCTGGCTTTTTTATACATAGGGGTGGGGGCTGCCCAGAATGGTCATACCAATGCCCCCATCCCCTCACAAAATAGCCACAGTCTTTCAGCCCCCGATATCTCCCCCCCCCCAGGGCAGCAGAAAAGCCCACTAGACTTTTTTTTTTTTGCAACATGCTTGGCTGTGGATTATAGGCCCTAGCACAGCCGGCACCTAGGGAAACCTAGCACACCTGTACATTTTTCAAGACTAGACACCAAGGGAAATCCAGGATGGGGTGACTTGTGTACCTCTCCCCAGGTTCTGTTACCCAGAATCCCTTGCAAACCTCAAATTTTGTAAACAAAAAACACAAAAACATTTTCCTCACATTTCTGTGATGGAAAGTTTTGGAATCTGTGTGGATCCACAAAATTCCACCCACCCCGCATTCCCCAAAGTCTCACAATAAAAATGGTACCTCATTTGTGTGGGTAGGCCTAGTGCCCGCGACAGGAAACGGGCCAAAACGCAACGTGGACACACCACATTTTTACTGTGAAAACTGACCCTTTTTTTGCAAAGTGCCTAGCTGTAGATTTTGAACAGTACCTCTGCCGGCACCTAGGGAAAACTCAGAAACCTATACATTTTTGAATGCTAGACACCCAGGGGAATCCTGGATGGGGTGACTTGTGTGGCTCCCACCAGGTTCTGTTACCCAGAGTCCCTTGCAAACCTCAAATTTTGTCAAAAAACCCCACATTTTCCTCACAGTTTTGTGATGGAAAGTTCTGGAATCTGTGTGGATCCACAAAATTCCACCCACCCTGCATTCCCCAAAGTCTTTCGATAAAAATGGTACCTCACTTGTGTGGGTAGGCCTAGTGCCTGTGACAGGAACCGGGCCAAAACGCAACGTGGACACACCACATTTTTTCTGTGAAAACTGACCCTTTTTTTAAAAAGTGCCTAGCTGTGGATTTTGAAAGCTAACTCTGCTGTCACCTAGGAAACCTAGCAAACCTATACATTTTTTAAAACTAGACACCCAGGAAAATCCAGGATGGGGTGACTTGAGTGGCTCTCACCAGGTTCTGTTACCCAGAATCCCTTGCAAACCTCAAACTTTGTAAAAAAACACATTTTCCTCACATTTCTGTGATGGAAAGTTCTGAAATCTGCGAGGATCCACAAAATTACACCCACCCCGCATTTCCCAAAGTCTCCCGATAAAAATGGTACCTCGCTTGTGTGGGTAGGCCTAGTGCCGTGACAGGAAATGGCCCAAAACCCAACATGGACACACCACATTTTTACAGTGAAAACTGACCCTTTTTTTGCAAAGTGTCTAGCTGTGGAATTTGAACCTTAGTTCTGCTGGCACCTAGGGAAACCTAGCAATTACATTTTTGAAAACTAGACACCCAGGGGAATACAGGATGGGGTGATTTGTGTGGCTCTCACCAGGTTCTGTTACCCAGAATTACTGGCAAACCTCAAACGTTGTAAAAAAAACACACATTTTCCCCATATTTCTGTAAAGGAAAGTTCTGGGATCTGTGTGGTTCCACAAACCTCCACCCACCCCGCATACTCCAAAGTCTCTCGATAAAAATGGTTCCTCGCTTGTATGGGTGGGTCAAGTGCCCGCGGCAGGGAAGGGCCCAAAATATATTGTGGAGACATTAAAATTACCTATCACAAAACAACATGGTTTTGCAAAGGGGCTCACCTGGGTTTTTGGCCCCGCGCTCGGCGGCCATCTAGGGAAACCTACAAAACCCAGACATCTTTGAAAACTAGACTTCTGGGGGAGTTCAGGGAGGTATGGCTTGTGTGGACCCCCCAAGGTTTTCCTACCCAGAACCCCCTGCAAACCTCAAATTTAGCTGAAAAAATAAATAATTTCTCAAATTTCTGTGTGGGAAAGTTGTGGGATTACCGGGCTGACACAAATTTCCTACCACCCAGCCTTCCCCCAGGTCTCCCGATAAAAAATGTACCTCACTCGTGTAGGTGGAACAAGTACTCGCGACAGGCAAGGGCCCAAAACGTATTGTGGAGACATCAAAATTACCTATCACAAAACGGCCTGGTTTTGCAAGGGGACATCATCTGGGTTTTTGGCCACGGGCTCGGCGGCCATCTAGGGAAACCTACTAAACCCACACATTTCTGAAAACTAGAGACAGGGGGGAGTCCAGGGAGGCATGGCTTGCGTGGATCCCCCAACGTTTTCCTACCCAGAATCCCCTGCAAACCTCAAATTTAGCTGAAAAAAATCAAATTTGTCTCTAATTTCTGCATGGAAAAGTTGTAGGATCACCGGTCTGACAGAAATTTCCTACCACCCAGCGTTCCCCAGGTCTCCCGATAAAAATGGCACCTCACTCTTGTGGATGGGCCAAGTACATGCAACAGGAAAGGGCCCACAATGTATTGTGGAGACATCAAAATTACCTATCACAAAACGACCTGGTTTTGCAAGGAGGGGCACCTGGGTTTTTGGCCCCAAGCTTGGCGGCCATCTAGAGAAACCTACCAAACGACATCTTTGACATAGTTTGAGGTTTGCAAGTGATTCTGGGTAACAGAACCTGGTGAGAGCCACACAAGTCACCCTCTCCTGGATTTCCCTGGGTGTCTAGTTTTCAAAAATGTATAGGTTTCCTAGGTTTTCCTAGGTTTTCCTAAGTGCCCGCAGAGCTAGAGTTCAAAATCCACAGCTAGGCTCTTTGAAAAAAAAGGGTCAGTTTTCACAGTAAAAACGTGGTGTGTCCATGTTGCGTTTTGGCCCGTTTCCTGTTGCGGAAACTAGGCCTACCCACACAAGTGAGGTACCATTTTTATCGGAAGACTTTGGGAAATGCGGGGTGCGTGGAATTTTGTGGTTCCATGCAGATTCCAGAACTTCCCATCACATAAATGTGAGGAAAATGTGTTTTTTTGACACAGTTTGAGGTTTGCAAGGGATTCTGGGTAACAGATCCTGGCGAGAGCCACGCAAATCACCCTATCCTGGATTCCTCTGGGTGTCTAGTTTTTAAAAATGTATAGGTTTGCTAGGTTTCCCTAGGTGCCGTCTGAGCTAGGGCTCGAAATCCACAGCTAGGCTCTTTGAAAAAAAAGGGTCAGTTTTCACTGTACAAATGTGGTGTGTCCACGTTGCGGTTTGGCACGTTTCTTGTCACAGGCACTAAGCCAACCCACTCAAGTGAGGTATCATTTCTATTGGAAGACTTTGGGAAATGCGGGGCAGGTGGAATTTTGTGGATCCATGCAGATTCCAGAGCTTTCCATCACATAAATGTGAGGAAAATGTGATTTTTTTTTACAAAGTTTGAGGTTTGCAAGGGATTCTGGGTAACAGAACCTGGTGCGAGCCACTCAAGTAACCCCATCTTGGATTCCTATGGGTGTCTAGGTTTCAAAACTGTATAGGTTTGCTAGGTTTGCCTATGTGCCGGCTGAGCTAGGGTTCAGAATCCACAGCTAGGCTCTTTGAAAAACAAGGGTCAGTTTTCAATGTACAAATGTGGTGTGTCCATGTTGCGTTTTGGCCCGTTTCCTGTTGCGGGCACTAGGCCTACCCACACAAGTGAGGTGCCATTTTTATTGGAAGACTTTGGGAAATGCTGGGTGGGTGGAATTTTGTGGATCCACGCAGATTCCAGAACTTTCCATCACGCAAATGTGAGGAAAATGTGTTTTTTTTACAAAGTTTGAGGTTTGCAAGGGATTCTGGGTAACAGAACCTGGTGAGAGCCACACAAGCCACCCCCTCCTGGATTCCCCAGAGTGTCTAGCTTTCCAAAATGTATAGGTTTCCGAGTTTTCCCTAGGTGCCAGCAGAGCTAGGGTTCAAAACCCACAGCTAGGCACTTTGCAAAAAAAGGGTCTGTTTTCACTGTAAAAATGTGGTGTGTCCACGCTGCGTTTTAGGCCGTTTCCTGTTGCAGGAACTAAGCCTACCCACACAAGTGAGGTACCATTTTTATTGGAAGACTTAGGGGAACACAGAATTTTAGAGGAACTGTTCTTACCTTTTGACTTTGTATGCATTTCTGCCTCCCAAATGTAAGACAATGTGTAAAAAGAAGTCACTTTGAAAAATGTCCTATAATTCACATGCTAGTATGGGTACCCACAATTTCAGAGATGGGAAAATAGCTACTGCTTCTAAACTCTATATTTTGTTCCCATTTCATAAATAGATAGGTGTCCTTGATACCTATTTTTCACTCTTTATATTTTACCAAATGAATTGCTATATACCCAGTACACAATGAAAAACTATTGCAAGACACAGCTCTGTTATTGTCTCTGGGTTACTCGGGTTCTTGGTGAACCTACAAGTCCTATATATCCCCACAACCAGAAGTGTCCAGCAAATGTAACGGTATATTGCTTTTAAAAATCTGTCATACTTAGAAGAAGTTACAGGTTAAAACATTGGCACAAATGGCTGGTTTTTTCAACTCATTTTCAATTTTTCTTATTTTCAACTGTTTGTTTCTAAAAAAAAACACTGAAGGATCTACAAAACTGACCCCTTGCTGAATTCAAAGTGTTGTCTACTTTTCAGAAATGTGTAGCTTTACTGGATCCATGATTGTTTTTAAACCCATTTCTACCACTAACTGGAAGGAGGTTGAAAGCACAAAAATTAGCAAAAATAGGCTATGTCCCAGTAATATGCCAAAACTGTGTAAAACAATTTGGTTTTCTGACAAACGTCTGTCTGTTCCTGAGGCTGAAAAGGAGGGGGGGACATTAATTTTCACAGGCATTTTATAACGGCGCTAGACCAAATAGCGTGATCAGTATAGGTTTTACAAAGTCAAATGCGGTGCTACAGGTGGGGGGAAATATCCCTTAAACCCCCAGAGCGGGACCCGGAGGTCCGAAGCAATACAAAACAACAAATCCTATGCACACGCAACACAGTATAAGAAGTGATGAGACACTGTTCTTGTAATTCACAAATGAGAAACTAATTCTTGGACTGTTGTGGTTCGTTTTTAATGTAGTGTTCTTGCGCAAAACCAGCCAACACTTGTTTCGTCAGTGGGTAGTAACCCCCTTGACTTCTTCAGGGCTGGAGAGCAACACAGAAAGTAAAACATGTCATCAGTTGTAAAGGACGACAATGGATGTACAGACAAGAAACATATTTTCACACACCCGTATTTAGAGTTACAGTTCCAGGTGTGCATCAAACCCGTAGGATGTCAATGAAGACAGCAAGAAAAATGAGAAGAAATGAGAAAAACACCCCAATGAAACCAATCCGAATTCCACATTAAAATCAAAACAGTTCTCCAGATCAGACACATATCAATTAGGATTAGTAGTCACGTATCCTACTACGGATAGACAGCGCAAAGGTAGGACAATTAGGGGAAAGGACTGTAATGATATAGAAGATGGACGACAGAAAATCATTAGACAGAATGTCTATTGTGTACCAAGTGCACCCGAAACAGAGCTGGACCAAGAAAATAAATCATGAGAGACAAATGCATCCCTAGGCAAACCAAATGACGTACACCACCACCAAGTGTGAGCGGAGTACTGTGCTCACCCCAAATACCAACGCGTTGTAATAGACCATGTTACGGAAAAGAAACCCAAATCCTTATTACCCCGGTGCCAGTGAGAATCGAGCAGTGCTACATAAGGAGACAGCTGAGACAGCTTGCACTTATTGTAAGTAAAAACCGCATACCTTTCTGCAATACTAACTGGTGATTTCAACCTATGGAACAAACCATAATACACGTTCCAGTAAGAGAGAGGTAATCCAGATAATATGGGTCTCACAAAATACATGCCTATTATAACAGAATCAAGCCAAAGTTCTTCAGGACGCTCACCTCTCCACCGGTGATACTTCCGACCCGGTTGGTCATGTGACAAACTTTGTTCCTGTGTAGTTAAAATAGTTCCAAGTCTGAAAGTATGAAAGGAAAGCACGCCCAATCATACATCTGTTCTATAGAATTCCCCTAGAGAGTTGAGCTAATCGCCACTGTATTTTTAAACTAGAGGCTGTTCAAACGCCACTCCTGTTCAACATTAGGTTGTTCAGCAAGTGACCTCCTATTCAAAATAGCAAGAAGTTCCTTACCTCCGATCCAGAGAGTGTCTGGTCCGAGGCCTCTTAACACATACGTTTAGCCCCTGGTGCGGCGCTCTCAATATGAGCGCCAAACGGACACAATCAGGCGGCGGAGTAAGCCGTCTGGTTCAACCAAACTTCAAACTGTAACAACATTAAAAAGAAGGGATAGAGCCAGTTAATATCTACATAAGCTCCTTCAGTGAGAACCAAAGTCGCTCACTATAGCACAGATTCAGTATATCTGTCTGCCTGAGAAGTATCACTCACCCGTGGTGAGTACGCCAAAACGTCCCGTGTAATCTCGGGATCTCTGTCAACCGGATACGGTTGTGTGAGAGGCCCAGAAGTTTATTTAAGCAAAACCCGCGTATAGACGCTAGACCGTATCTTGCTACCATACACCACCATCTTGGGAGTAACACAGACTCCTCACGAGGGGTTTGTGAGCCACGGTACCGGATCAGTGACTAAATATCGAGGGACAGAATATCGACTGTCCAGAATATCGATGCCAAAATATCGAGGGACAGAATATCGAGTCCCTATCTGCAAACAGGTAAGTACTGAAATATCGAGTACAAAATATCGATGTTTAAAATATAGTTAACTAAAATATCGAATTTTTTAAATGTATTAAAAATAATATAAAAGGAATTAAATAATAAACACAATTAAATAAAACATAGTTAAAATAATGTAAAAAAGCGTAAAATGTAAAAATAATAAATGTAATGTAAAAAAAAACATATTAATTATTTTTTAACATATATATTTACTTAATAATATTATAAAATAATTATTAATCTTAATTATAAAATATTTAAAACATTATTAAAAATATATTTACATATATATATATAAATAAACATATTATATAAATATAAAAATAAATATATAATAATTTGAATAATTAAAGTTAATTTTTTTATGTTAATTAATAATTTACACTACATTAAATATAACAAAATTAAAAACTTTGCATAGCTAAGGGAATAAAATTAGTATTCACACTCCAACAACTGCAAAAGTAGGGAATTTGTTGGATAGCGGGTGAGTAAAAATTACTATTCCTACTCCAGCGAGTGGAACAGTAGGGAAAGTGTTGGATAGCGGGAGTCTAAAAATGACTATTCCCACTCCAGTGAGTGGAACAGTAGGGAAAGTGTTGGATAGCGGGAGTGTAAAAATTACTATTCCCACTCTAGTGAGTGGAGCAGTAGGGAAAGTGTTGGATAGCGGGAGGGTAAAAATTACTATTCCCACTCCAGTGAGTGGAACAGTAGGGAAAGTGTTGGATAGCGGGAGTCTAAAAATTACTATTCCCACTCCAGTAAGTGGAACAGTAGGGAAAGTGTTGGATAGCGGGAGGGTAAAAATTACTATTCCCACTCCAGTGAGTGGAACAGTAGGAAAAGTGTTGGATAGCGGGAGGGTAAAAATTACTATTCCCACTCCAGTGAGTGGAACAGTAGGGAAAGTGTTGGATAGCGGGAGGGTAAAAATTACTATTCCCACTCCAGTGTGTGGAACAGTAGGGAAAGTGTTGGATAGCGGGAGTGTAAAAATAACTATTCCCACCCCAGTGAGTGCAACAGTAGGGAAAGTGTTGGGTAGAGTAGGGGAATAATTGAGTAGACCCACTCCTACAATATAATTAAAATTAATTAACAAATAATTAATTAATAAAAATATATTTACCTTCCAATATTTTCCCCTATAAACGTCACCTCCAATAGTGTAAAAAATTAATGACTCAACATAATTAATTAACATTTAATTAATTAGCTAATTACAATTAACAATCAAATTAATAACAATCATATCTAAATTAATTAACACAATTAACACTATAAAATAACTTTGAATAAATAATATTTAAAAATTATTAAACTTTGAATTACATTTAACTTAATTCCCACCCTACTCCCCTATCAACACTCAACACACTACTAAAACAATGTACATAATTAACATATCAATAAATTAATTTTTAATAATTAATATGTAATTAATTACTAATTAATAAAAAAATAAACAATTTACATAATTATCAATTAATTAAAGCCCAGAACAGAAGGGGAGCCCAGAACAGACCTTTCTTTGACTTTTTGCACAGTTCGTGATGTTTTTATTCCAAATGGGATTCCTGCCCTGAACTTTATTGCTATTTTGCACACCTATTTCCTCATCCTATTGGAGTCTTCAACTGCGTGGGTTAAGGACTACAACCCCCACGCTGCAACGCGCCGCGCAGGCCAGTGTGTCATCACCCACATCATCACCCAGTGTCAAAGGGGTGTATTTAACTCGGCTGGGGCTCACACAGCGCGGGAGCCCAGAACAGATCTTTCTTTGCCTTTTTGCACAGTTCGTGATGTTTTTATTCCAAATGGAATTCCTGCCCTGAACTTTATTGCTATTTTGCACAGCTATTTCCTCATCCTATTGGAGTCTTCAACAGCGTGGGTTAAGGACAACAACCCCCACGCTGCAACGCGCCGCGCAGGCCAGTGTGTCATCACCTGCATCATCACCCAGTGCCAAAGGGGTGTATTTAACTCGGCTGGGGCTCACGCAGCGCGGGACGCGCCCGGGCATAGCCCGGGCCAAGGGCGGGCCCGTCTGCGCCCGTCCGAGACCAGTCGGGGCCGGGCCGGAGCATCCATCTAACATTGGGCCCAGCGGTGAGACTTTGTGTTACTCTTAAGATCATCGCTAGGGAATACCAAATTGTCGAAACGATAAGTTGCACTGACATAGTTTCTACCACTATTCCGGAGTAGTTGATCGGAAAGCATTGAGTGATGAGTAAGGGAAAGCAATTAGTAGGGAAGGGGGTTGTGGGTACGCTAGATGCTTTTCTGACGAGAGCAGAATCTGCACTAATACACGAAATAGAGTTGACCGAGCGGCGACTTTCGCTGGACCCCCTGGTAAGGATAACCCAAGCACCCCTGTTAGGCATAGATGTAAATGACTCAGCCACTATGATGGCACAGAATAGGGAAACGTCATTAATCCACGTATCTTTGGATTCAACTCCCACGGTAGTCAATGCTCTGGATGGCAGTTTAGGACAGAAGTTTCCTAGTGCGGAAAAGCAAACAACTGTAAGGACACGGGGACAGAAGTCTAAAGCTAGCCAGGTTAGACCACAACAACCACCCGCCAAGAAAAGAAAAAGACAGGGCGTAACTAGACAGGCAAATATTGGGGGCAAAAATCAAACAATTGTTCCTATAGTGGCCCCCCGCAGATAATTTCTCAGTCAGGGGAGACTAATGCCCCAATTAATATCACCCGTGATGTAAATGTTGGAGAGCTTTGTATTAAAATAAGGGAAATTTTTACTGACTTATTGAAGCCTGTCCTTAATAAGCTGGATAATATGGAGGGCCGGCTACTTAACATAGAGAAGCAATTGAATTCCCAGACAATTACAACGAGTGTGAGTAGTAACATCCCTTCAAACAATAATGCCCACCAGTTGGTAGGTGCTCAAACCCCTGTATGCCAGGCGAGTGGGTCTAGGGTTAAATATGATAAAAACCAATCACACACAGGGCGGTTCACACAAATTGCCACAAATACTTCAGAGCGACCTTTATATCCGGGAACGGTGAAAGACAAGGTGGCAGAGAATCAAAGGGAGGACCTACTGCATTTACAGAGAGAGCATAATGGATATGATTTTCAAGGCCGACATGTTGGTACAAGAGGTCAAGGAGATAAAATTAATACCTTTTCAAGTTTGCAATATCCATCGCGGCCTTTATTAGAAGCTCCAAATACCCTACATTTACCTCCAGATGCAACACCTATAACTGTGATACTGGTTAATGTTCCGCCACTTCCACCTGGAGAAATAGAAAATTGGTCGGCTTTAAGAAATAAGGATCTACATTTTTTATCAGGGAAAATGGGAATTTATAATAGCCTTTTTTCGGAATTTAGAATGGCCCGGCGTATTGCTTGGGTAGGCCATTCTAATAAAACCCTGATTGGTGATTGTATAGTGTTGTCTTTCTCTTCCCCACAACTGGTCCGAAACATAATGGAAAGAGTAGGTAATTGGCCAGTAAGGAGTAAGGGGATTAGTGTGGTTCCGTTGGGTTTCTTTTATCATCCTCCTAAACCAGCATGGTCTTATAGAGATGAGGGATTTCTAAATGTTCCCCTGTCAAATATTTATACTGTACCTACTTCTAATCATTTTGAGCCTCTGAACAATTTGGAGGAGATAGATTGACTGTGTAATGTATCCACCTTGAGTTTGGGAGGAGAAGTTTCTTATGATTATTTATCCAATGGCAAGCAGAATAATAGGAGTGTATTATTTACTGATGGGCTAATAATTCCCCCACCTCCCTTAGGCCAAGAAACGATCTCAGGTGAAATACCGGTTCCTGTAAACATAATGGTTGAACAGGTGGTGGGTAGCAAACCATATACTGAACCTAGGGGTCTAGTTGATAATAGCCCTAACTGCTCAATCCATCAGAGTAAGAGAAGCACTGTGTTTCCTCACTCTCCCATGATGTGGAACATCTGCTCATGGAACATAGCTGGGTTGCGTTTAAAGATTGATAACCCAGAGTGGTCGAAATTTATCCAAGGTCAGGATATCATAAGTCTTCAGGAAGCATGGTGCACTGAGCCGATACATATTAGTGGTTTTAAAACATTTTACACTCCGGCTGTAAAAAGTAAGGGGGGTAGACCAAAAGGAGGACTCTGCAACTTTATTTCAAATTGCTTGACCTTGGATAAAATTATATTTTACCAAGGAGACTGTTAATACCATATTATAGAAGTTGTATGTAGTACAACACACTCTGTGATTATCATAAACTTTTATAATAATGCCCCCATTGAAAATCTTAGTACCGTGATAAAAGAACTGAGCAGGAAACTGAATAATATATCTAAAGCAGGAGGAAAAGAATGTATGATAATTGTCCAGGGTGATTTTAATTGTCCCCCCTGTGTATTTATTGACCCTAGAATGTGTGGTTTGGACCAGGAGGCAGATGAAGCTTGTACCCATTTTAAACATACAAGAACTGGAGAAAATTTTAATGAATTTATGTTTATGTTTGATATGAGTATTGTAAACGATCTTTTAACTCCCCCTGTACCTCTGTCTAACACTTTCAATGGTCGAGGGTTTCAAACAATAATAGATTATATGTTGGTCTCCCAGTCTCATTCCTTAGGGATTTACTCTTTCAAGGTAGGGGAGATTGCAATAAGTGATCATTATCCTCTATGTTTAGGGATCATTCCCCCTTCGAATAATCACTCCAAGTATAAGAATAAAAGAGGTAATATTTTATCAGGTAATCTTGTTCTAAACCAAATAAATGGGTACTCTCTACGGTGGTCTAAGGCAGACCCCGAGGGACTCACAAAACAACTGATAACCAATAGTAAATCTGTTATGGACATTTGTTTAAATGAGAACTCTCCTTGTGAAGAGATAGTACAGTCATATATAGAAATCTCCAAGGAGGTGAAGAATCTCTTATGGGTACAGTTTGGGAAAAAACAAGAAAAGGAGGGTTGGTTTGATAAGAATTGCTCACGGGCCCACTCTGAGCTAAGGAAAGCTCTAATCAAGAAACCAAGGTCTATTTCTGAGGTAAGAACAGCAAGGTATGAATATAAGAGAGCATTAAAGTTAAGGAAAGGTGGCCTAAGGGATGAGGCCTGGGAAGCCCTGCAATTAGCTGCGCAAGAGAAAAATAATGTGGCTTTCTGGAGGGCAGTAAGATCACCTTTCTTGACCTCAGCAGAGGGTCCCTCAATAGAGATCGCAATCACTGAAGAGGAGTGGGTAAACTTCTTCTCCAAAGTTTATGATGAGAATTTGGTGGATGATTCTGAGAGTAGTTTGAATATTAGTCATCAACAGGTCCAGCCGTTGAGAGTATTACAGGTAACATTGGGGGAAGTGGTTAAGGCTCTATCTCGGAGTCAGGGTGGTAAAGCCCCAGTACCCGATGGGGTCCCAGTGGACTTGTTTAAATACAATGTCCATATTTGGGGCCCTTTAGTTACTCAGGTTATTAATGCAAGTTTAAAATCATCTCCACCAGGCTCATGGGTAGAATCAACAATAATCCCTATCTTTAAAAATGGGGAGAGAACTAATCCTGGGTGCCATAGGCCTATCTCCCTCCTTCATTCAATGGTGAAAGTGGTAGGGAGGATTGTTTTAGAATGGTTGGAAGTATGGGCAGAAGAGGCTGGTATCCTCTTGGATTTACAGTACGGCTTTAGAGAAGGGTTAGGCACTATTGAGCAAAGTCTAAATTTATCAATGTTAGTGGGAAAGTACATTAGGGCAAAAAACGGCCGCCTGTTTATGGCCTTCGTGGACCTAACGGCGGCGTTTGACTCGGTGAGACACTGTAAGTTATGGCAGACTTTAGTTACGATGGGTGTGGAATCGAATATTGTAGCTTTTTTACAGCAATTATACAGTGATGCGGTGGCTAGGGTCCGATATGGTAAGGGAGGTGAGTGTACAAGAGCTTTCCCCATTAGGCGGGGGTCAGGCAGGGTTGTGTTTTGGCCCCCTTCCTTTTTAACTTATATATTAACGGTTTAGGAGACGAGCTACTTAAGTGTGGCCAAGATTTTCCTCAAGTAGGAGGTCGTCCGATACCTACTCTTTTATATGCGGACGACGCAGTCTTGATGGCTCGTACGCAAAATGGTCTCCAACGGGTTTTAGGCAGTTTTAATGATTTTATGAAGAATTTGGGTTTAAATATCAACATAACCAAAACTTTCATTATGAACTGTGGACATAGGAAATTTAGAGGTAGGGGCAGGGAAATATTCTTAGAAGGCAAAAAGGTATCGCAAACTTTAAGTTTTTCATATCTGGGTATCCTATTCAATGATGATGATACCTGGGCAAAAACTATAATTGCAAAGAAATACGCGTTTATGAGAGCTACAAGTGCACTTGTCACTTTTTGTAAGAATCTGGGACGTAAACCACCGGGAGAGATACTGCTAATTTATTAGGCAAAATGCCTCTCAGCTGCTATGTATGGTGCAGGGGCATGGGGGTTTGCGAATACATATGCGATTCAACTGGTGGAAAACATTTTTCTACGTTTTATCTTGTCTGCACCGCAAAGTACCTCCACTTTTGCCTGCCATGAGGAATTTGGTTTAACATATGTTTCGGATCTTATTAAATTAGAACCCATTCTCCTCTGGCATAGGATATGGACAAAGGACCAGACAGAGTTAAATAGAACCATTATGCAAGACATAATGAAACTTGACGGGGTACGAACGATCCCTTGGATGAAGTATGTGGAAACTTTTTTACAAGTAATAGGTCACCCAGAGTATTATACTAACCCCAATCAAATGACCGGAATCTCTAGAAAGGATTTAAAATTAATAGGTCTAGCGCACTTGAGTGAAGTAAGATTAGCAGGTGAGCTTTCAAAACCTAGTGTGCTACATCACCAGCTAACACTCACTACTGAGGAGATAGAGCCCTATCTCTCTTTCGTGCCCAGTGGGTTTGATAGAATGTTGTTATTTAGGTTTAGACTGGGCACGATTCATAGATTAGTGTCATTCCCAGTAATGAATGACTGGTCTCATAAATTACCACCTTGCCCTTGTGATTCTCAATCATCACAGAGCACAATCCATGTGATGTTTTTTTGTAAATTCTATTTGAACCAAAGAAAAGTACTACTGATACCCGTAATAAGAGCATATGGCTTAAGACAGTGCCGCCCAGCACTAATTTGCTTGCAACACCTAGAAAATGCACCCATTGCGTGGAGGATTGCCCTATTTATTAAAAAAGCGCTCAGTCTTAGGAAAACAATGTGTTGAGAAAGAAATGAGCTAGCGGGAATGGCATGAGATTGATGATCTGTGCTACGGGTATATATCTTTTAATGTATTGTGGCCTGTGATTCTATTTAAAATACAAATTTGTTTGTGTGTGTTTTTATATGCTTTTATGATTGAATATGAACCAGGCGAACAAGGTTTTTTGATCGATTGAAGTGTACTTAAATCTTGGAAAACTATTGTAACATGAATGTTCGATTTATTACGGAACACATGATAGCAATGAACTTGTCTTTCCGAGATGCTAGGGGGCGGATCTAAATGAACTAGTTTTACATTCTGATACTTTTTACTCCTACTGTGTAATGTACTGTGATCTTATGTGCTTTTATGATTTTTAAAACAGAAATCGAATAAAGCTTTGTTGATGATGATGATGAAAAAAGATTATTATTCACTTTTTATATATTTAATAATAAATTAATTAACTTAATTAACAATAGTAATTATTAAACAAGAAATTATTAATTAATTAATTATTAATTTTTATAATTTAAATTAAATTACTTCCCACCCTATTCCCCTATAAACCCACAACCCGCTACGGAACTAATATACGCAAAAATTATTAAACAATAGTTATTATAAAACACTAAATTATTAATTAATTAATTATAAATTTTTATAATGTAAATTAAATTACTTCCCACCCTAGTCCCCTATAAGCCCACAACCCGCTACGGAACTAAAATACGCAAAAATTAATTCACATAAAATCCATTACCTTAAAAAAATTGTAACATACATTAAAAAAATATTATATATTTTTAACACATATAGTAACATATAAAACAATAAAAATAAAATTGATATAATAGAATTTGATATAATGACATTCGATATTACTTACCTATATGTCGATATTTTTTCCAACTATATTATGTCTTTTCTATATTCTGTCCTCTCGATATTTTGCACTCGATATTTTGTCCTTTTGATATTAAAAATTCGATATTTAGTCTCTACACCGACTAATTAAACAGTATACCACGTTCGTAGTGATCAAAGTTAGATAGATTTAGATGATAGGTAGTGAGGAAGGTAGGGAGTACAGCAAATGGGATTTCCTGAGCAGGTGGGACAGATCAAAATTGCACTTCATATTACGATTGTTGATCACAAACATATGTGGAAGACCGGAGCAGCTCATCATTATCATGGTCAGTACATCAAGACATATTTACACTATGAAAAGCAAAAGGAAAATTTAAACAGATTGAGCCACATTCAGAGCGGCATAATAGTTTCTAGACAGAGAAACTATATCAAGTCCTGTCACATTCTAGAAGCCCATTATTATTGTTTATGCCGTTTAAACCAATTGACTTTAAATCTTTGCAATTCATGTCGACATCTATCCCGCTAGTTACATACATAGTTAATAAGATAATATACAATATATAAGTTGGACTTCGCAATTTGAAATTCCTTTGTAATTACAGTAACTTCCCAAATAAGAGTCATGTTTGCCACAAATGATATATAGTTTATGCCTGGCAATAAGTCTCGTAATTAAGGCAAATTGGTTCCATCTATATATCGTGTGATACGCTATTCATGGTCACATAAGAGGACAGAAAGACATATAAGGGGGGTTTTTGTGCATGGCAAGTTTGAGGATCTAAGTCTCTACCGGTCAGTATTACCCCCATGTACAATGTTGCCTCTTGAAGACACCGCCACCATATTAGTGCCCTTTTCTGCCGGCGGAAAACTGGCGGACGGTCTTTCCATCCGCCGGGCTCCCCCCACCATCGTAATGTGGCGGGGGGGAAATGGCATGCGGGCGGAGGGGAATGGCGGGCGGATCGCCACCGCCATACGGGCGGTGGCGATCCGCCCATCATCGCAATGACCCCCCTAGTTCATAGGCCTTAAGGCGCATGATCCAGAACGCCTCTGAACGTCTAAGTCTAAGTTCCCGGTTCCCACCCCTTGGGCTCGGATTTGTTACATCTATTCCATAGAACACAAATTGTTTATGGGGGCCCTGTGAGGGGCACTCCCATATATGTAAAGCCATTGGGTATCTGGGGTCTCTTTGTTTAACAGCCCGGATATGTTCCATGATTCTCTCCTTTAAGGGTCTGATAGTGCTGATCACATACTTGCGTCCGCAAGCGCACTCCAAAACATAAACCGTAAATTTCGTGTTGCAATTAATATTGCATCTGATCGTATATGTCCTATTAGGACCTAAAAACTCCTTCTTATGGTTGGAAGCCCATCGACACACACCACAGGACCCACATTTATGGAAGCCCTGTGTACGTGGTGTCAACCAGTCGCTACTGTGCTGAGAGCAGGGGTAGCTAGGACTAAGCCTAATCCTCAGCGTTCTCCCTCTCCTATATGTGATTTGAGGTTGTCTGTGGGCATGTTTAGCTAGTGTGGTGTCTTCTGTTAGAAGTCTCCAATGTTTGCGTAGAATTTTGGATAGAGTCGCACTGTAGTCGTTGTAATCAGTAATCACTCTCACTATGTCACCTTTCCCAGTTACGGGTACCCTGTCCTGCAGCGTGACCTCCCTTCGTGTGTTCCTGATCCTCTGTTCCACTCTAGCCAAGTTCCGTTGTGTGTATCCTCTGTGTTTAAACCTGGACTTCATAGCCGAAAGACATTTCTCAAAATCAACCTCATTGCTGCAATTCCTCTTAGCTCTCATAAATCCCCAAAAGGAATAGCTTGTATTTGGTGGAAGGGGTGAGCACTTCCAGCATGTAGAATTGAATTGCAGGCCGTGTCCTTGCGGAAAAGGCGTGTGTGCAGTGTATTATTGCTGATGTAAATTTCAATGTCCAAAAATGTAATGCTGGACTCGCTGTGTTGATGTGTGAATTTGATGTCATAGTTGTTGGTGTTCAGGTAAGTACAGAAACGTTCCAGTTTCTCATGTGTGCCCGACCAGATGAGAAAACAGTCGCCTATGTAGCGACCCCAGAAGATAATTAAATCGCTGTCTTCTCTGCCGTTGTGTCCCCAGATAATCTCCTCCTCCAAACGCCCCATGAAGAGGTTGGCAAAACTGGGTGAAAATGTTGAACCCACGGCAATGCCCCTTTTCTGTCTGTACCATTGCTTGTCCACCAAAAAGACATTGTTCTCGAGTATAAGGTTCATCATGGCGAGTAACATGTTCGTGTGCTGCCACTGTGTTGCAGATCTCCTGTGTAGATGATGTTGTACCGCCCTCAAGCCTAGATCTATTTTAATGCTTGTGTAGAGCGATACAACATCCATGGTCACTAAAGTCATGCCAGATTCCCATGTGAAATCAGCCAAAGTACTCAAAATGTGTTTAGTGTCCCTTATGTAAGAGGGAAGATTCTGAACCAGGGGACAGAGAAAGAGGTCCACGTATTCAGCTAAGCGTTCCGTAGGTCCACCCATCCCCGACACAATAGGTCATCCGGGGGGAAGGGTAATTGCTTATGAACCTTGGGTAGTGTATACAAACATGGATATTGGGGTCTGTATACTCTCAGATACTTAAGTTCATCCTCATTAATAAGCCCGACTGTATGCCACTGCGTCAGTTGCTTGTTGATTTCAATGGTGAGCGGCCCTATGGGATTATGTGTAAGGCATTCATAGCACGTCGGGTCACAAAGTTGAGAAAGGATTTCTTGGTTGTAGTCCACCTTATTCATCACTACAATGTTCCCCCCTTTGTCTGCCTCTCTGATTATTAAGTCCCTATCAGATGAGAGTGTTCTAAGTGCCAGGCGTTCTCCGGGTAGGAGATTGTCAGTGTGTCTCAATTTTTTTTAGTCTTTTTAGCCTCAAATTTGTCAAGGTCTTCCAAAACCAACTTATGAAACATATCTATTGAGTTGCCCCCAGGTAAAATCGGTGTCTATTTGGATTTTGGTTTTAAACCACTGTCCAAAGTAAAGTCGTTATCAACATTTAATTCCTCTAAAAGGGTAGTCATATGTAATGGTGTGTCTTCAGTGTCTGTGAGGGAAAGAAGGAGATGCGTGTCGTGCACATCCTCAATTGTAAGAATATCAAAGAGTGAACTAGTTGGAATATTGGCACTTCTTTTATTTGGTGCTGGATAACAATAAAAAAACTTTTTAATTTTTACACTTCTCACAAATTTGAACAAGTCAATTTTTGTGTTGCACAAATCGCCCCCATCCTTAGGATTAAAGCTCAGACCTTTTTCCAGAAGGGAGATCATATCATCATTCAGTTGTTTTGATGAGAGATTGATAACCTCCACCCCCTTATCAGCCTTGTCTACTTGTTCTTCTCGTCCCCAGATCTTAATTTCCTTTTGTAATCTATCTGCTCCTGATCTTTTCCCTCTCCGAGTCCTCACTTACAATAAGTGCAAGCTGTCTCCTTATGTAGCACTGCTCGATTCTCACTGGCATCGGGGTGATAAGAATTTGGGTTTCTTTTCCGTAACATGGTCTATTGCAACGCGTTGGTATTTGGGGTGAGCACAGTACTCCGCTCACACTTGGCACTCAGGTCACCGATGGTGTACGTCATTTGGTTTGCCTAGGGATGCATTTGTCTCTCATGATTTATTTTCTTGGTCCAGCTCTGTTTCGGGTGCACTTGGTACACGATAGACATTCTGTCTTACGATTTTCTGTCGTCCATCTTCTATATCATTACTGTCCTTTCCCCTAATTGTCCTACCTTTGCGCTGTCTATCCGTAGTAGGATACGTGACTACTAATCCTAATTGATATGTGTTTGATCTGGAGAACTGTTTTGATTTTAATGTGGAATCCGGATTGGTTTCATTGGGGTGTTTTCTCATTTCTTCACATTTTTCTTGCTGTCTTCATTGACATCCCACGGGTTTGATGCACACCTGGAACTGTAACTCTAAATACTGCTGTGTGAAAATATGTTTCTTGTCTGTACATCCATTGTCGTCCTTCACAACTGATGACATGTTTTACTTTCTGTGTTGCTCTCCAGCCCTGAAGAAGTCAAGGGGGTTACTACCCACTGACGAAACACGTGTTGGCTGGTTTTGCGCAAGAACACTACATTAAAAACGAACCACAACGGTCCAAGAATTTGTTTCTCATTTGTGAATTACAAGAACTGTGTCTCATCACTTCTTATACTGTGTCGCGTGTGCATAGGATTTGTTGTTTTGTCTGTCTGTTCCTGAAAGCTGGGAAGATGGTGATTTCAGCACCACAAACTCTTTGTTGATACCATTTGCAGGGAAAAAACAGACGCTTACTTCTGCAGCACTTTTTTCCCATTTTCCCCCCAAAAAACAAAATTTAGCTGTATTTTGGCTCATTTCTGGGGCCCCCTCCTGGGGAATCAACAAACCCTGGGTACCTTTAAAATCCCCATGATGTTGGAAGAAAAGGACGCAAATTTGGCGTGGATACCTTATATGGACAAAAAGTTACAGGGGCCTAAGCGCGAACTACCCCAAATAGCTAAAAAAAAAAAGGCTTAGCACAGGGGGGGAAAGGCCTCGAAGCAAAAGGGTTAAAGCCCTCCCATTTTGCGATAAGTATCCAACATTTTCCAGCCACCCCCCCAGTCCCTTCCACATTTTCTAGAAAAACATATGCATACATATGCAGAGATCTTGTACTTGGGACGGGGAGCTCTGCACAGAAATGATAGGAGCAGTGAAGACCTCCACATGTAAGTTTGTGAATTTCATTTTGTAGTATGTGTGTAGTACTACTGTAGTATTACTAAAAGTGCTACAAAGTGCAGTTTGTGTCTAGGTCCCATTGTAAGCAAACAAAAACATTCCTTTTCTGAGGATTAACTTTAGGTGCACTATGTCTTTAGTTCTAACCACACTGGCTTCAGATAAAAAAGTCTCATTCCATTTACCTTCAAATTTATCATCAGTCATTTATGGTGCTCTTTGTAATTTAGTCATTCTGGAGGTAAGGATGTCTTCATTTTGTAGATTTGTTGTTAATAAATATTTCAATTCCAGTGATATTTTTTATTTAAGAAAATTAAATGACTCTTATCATTTTGAACACCCCTTATGATCTCTACTTCCATTTAGTAAAACACAAGGAATAGAGACTAGTATTTCTCGTACTTTAAATGTTAAGTGAAGTATCACCACCTAGAATACATGTAAAATGTAACTGAGACATGTGAGCGATGTGCTGTATTAGGGTGCAAGGACCCTACAGAGATCCAAAGGGTTTGTGTGTAAGTAAACGAAAAAAGTTCACCAGAAACAAGGCCTTGTTCTATCAACACATCTGATTTCAGAAAAAATGAGATTAACACATTTTGCATTGTAGAGAACAGTAACTTTGTTAGGAAGGCCTCTCTTACAGTTCTGACTCCACAAAAGGCAGATATGGGACAAGATCCAACAGAGAATTATTGTTGTTGGGATTACAAAAAGGAGTATAGAGAAGCTATGCAAGGCTGATACGATCTCTGGTCTCATACAAAGGAAAACTTTGCTATAATGAGGGAGGAGGCAGCTGTAAAAGGAAGTGCACCAAACACTGAAGTCCCTTCAAACCTGTCATGGAGCTGATAGACAGTAGGCGGCGTGAGCAGCACTGATACATCACTTTGTGAACCGTATGAATACAAGGGAGGCACATCAATCTTCATACGCACATGCAGAACTAAGAGGCACTGTTAGCGCTTTTCTTTGTGCAAATTTGGGACCCATAAAGCGTTATCAGATAAATGGAAGTTCACAACTGAGGCTGGTCAACAGTCAACATAATTAACGTGAAGCACATTGGGCTCCACAAAAAAGACAGAGTGGTTTAGTTTTCAAACCATAAAGGTTTTTAAAGGATAAAAGTTTACAGAAGTCAAAATTATCAAGTTAATGACAATGAATAATCAGTAAACAAATGCAAAGTTAATATGGAGTTCAGATCAATCGGTCATATAAGTAAGAAGACGAACGATCATAAAGTCGCCTCAAAGGAACAGCTAAGAAAATTCAATTCTCTCATAAAGAGAGAATGCTTAGGGGCATGTTTATAAAAATGTGGCGCAGCGCAGAGCAGTAAGTCACCTTGCTGTGCTGCATCACAGGGATAGGCCAAGTATGCACTGTATTTAAAAAAATACGACACATTCCTGTCCTTGTCCCTGTTCTTGCACTGTTTTGGCTGCCTAGCGCCAACGCTGGCACCCTTGCACTGTAGTGAAAGGGTGCTTGTGTTGCATGAAGGGTTGTTTTTGTGCCGGGAGAGGTACAAAAGCAATCCTGAGAGGGGAATTCCTCTTTCTTTGTGTGCTGCACAGTGCAGCACACATAGAAAGAGGAAGTAATGAGGAGAAATAAAGATATTTCTCCTTGTTACACCTCCCCTGGGAAGGCTTATTTTTTTGGTGCATTCCTTGGTTTACTAGTTCTGGTAAATCTGTGAATACGTCAAAAACCGTGGGAGTTGCTTAGGAACACACATGCAATGTTCATGGAAAGCCTTCCCAGGGCAGAATAATGCAATGAAATGCAACAATTAGTTCTGTGTTGTGTTACTTCAGATTCATGAAGCCACTCAGGGTCACACAAGGTGGCCTTGCATGGCTTCATAAATCTCATTTTGGACTTGTATCGCGCTTGCACTTCTTTCCATGGTCCAAGAGCAACGCAACTCCTGTCATAAATATGCCCACAAAACTCCTAATCTGCTCTGCTCTATTTAAAGGTCTGCTTAGTAAGCATTTTCTAAGCATTCTGCACTGTAACTTACTCTACACTAGCCTAAATCACACAATTCTGATATTTGCTACACCTACACATAATTCCCATAAAGTGATTCAATCAAGTTAGACTGAAAAGATACAGTTTTGAGCTCATTAGTTTCTCAGGATCCTCCATATTACCTCTTTGATCAACATCCTTCAAACTTGCATTTATCTGCAACAAAACATGATACATTGGACCAACCTGACTCTGCAGGAGCTTTCTCAGAGTCAATACCAATTATCACATTCCATTTCTTTTCCTGCGAAAGAAGGAAACGGAACACCATGTTCGACAGCTTTGGAATGAATCGTACCTAGAAATAAACGATCACATATCATGAAGCAAGACAGAAACCAATGTTAACCTTTTAAAATGCAGGCCTACATTAGCCATAGTCAATCTAAGCATAAAAAGACACACAGTTAGTAGCATTTGTGTGTTTACATGTTAATGTTGTTATAATGCAAAAACATTTAATATGAAAAAATCCCTTTCAACCCTCCCTCTGGGAGCCACCACAATTTGCACCTATACTAATTGAAATCTCCACTGTATGCAGAGGTTGTTGACTTTCGCAGCTTGAGTCTATATTTCTCTCATTTTTTAAATTTATGTAAAACTTACTTTTGAGGACTCAGACTTCCACTCATTGCCTCTGCCTTTTTTTCCTCCCTCTCGATTCAGGCAGCTGCTTCTCTCTAATGCACTTTGATCCTCCTTGCACAAATCATTTTTATCCCTCTTAAAAAATTAAATAGGCATGTAACGCAAATTATAATGATTAGTATATGGTTTAGTATTGTCTCTAATATTCCAACATCAATATCACTCAATTACTCACCAATCTTGAAAAATCCTTTCTTTATGGCCTCCCAGGCACCTCTATCTTTAACTCCTTCATCTCATGAGAAATGCAGACATATTCATAAAGAACTCGTTAATTTACCAGGTATCAGGTATGTGCGTGCAACACTGTTGGACTTGTAACATGCAGCAGACTCTGCCCTTCTTTTAGAGTAAGATTCAGTATTTATTGTGGTTAAAGCACCAGCTGTGTGAGTAGCGAAGCGATCTACCAGAGTAGACAGCTATCTAATCTTCAAATCATTTAAAACTATACCTACAGAAGGAATCATAGCTCGAAATATATCACCTACTACTTGTGAAGCACTGCACTTAGCTCTTTCATGTGTCACTATCCCCTTCTCATTTATGTCACCTACATCATTTACTTTAGGAAACACTAAAGCAAGGTAGCAAGTACCTACCTGGTTAGTTGGAAGCTGGAACTAGCATTTTACCATACAGAGTAGACTCCTGTAATAACAGGTTCTTATTCCCAAATAAATTGATCACCCATAACTTAGCTTTGTATGCAATGACTGCAAACCCCCATCTGTGGCCCATGCACCTGCTATCTGTCTCACAAAATACAACTTTCCCCTCTTCTTCAAATCCAAACTAAGGGCCTAATTTACATTTTTGACAGAGAGGGAACTATATTGAAATGTTGACGGTGTTCCCTTCCTATCAACATTGTGGTCCGCCCGCCCGATTTAAGTGTAGGCGGATCATAGGTTTAATCACGGCAGAGGCTACTCTATCTTCACCATAATTAAACTCCTCCAACATCCCGAGGGAGTAAGGGCTGTCAGAGGCAGACCTCTAATTCCGCTCACCTGATTTAGATGGGCAGATTTAGAGGTCAGTTTTTCTTGCCCATCATCACCAGGGGCACCCGGCCGGTAAAAGGTAGTGAAAATGGTTAAATGTTTCCCTTACCAGGGAAGAGGACTACCATGGAAGGGTGAGCATTTTCTTTTTTATTTGCAAAAAGAAAATCCCACTCAGAATTTTCTTCTTGAAAATATAAAATAAAAAAGTTTGGTGCAAGGATCCATCATGTTGACAGAGTTCTGCCCAAACTGCAAATAGCATTGACAGGAACGGCCGTGAAGGACGATCCAGGACTGAGGGGGGATCATACACTACTTGGGATTAGGACAGTACTAGCCAAGTAGGACATTGCCAGATGCTGGCGCTCCCCCTGACCTTCAACTCTGAAGAGCTGGAGGGTGCCAATGGACTGGTGCACGAAGCTGGAAAAAACTATTTACAAATCGATAGGATGGCCTAAAAAACATGAGAGGTATGGAGGAAATGGATAGCGCATTATGGCCTGGAGGGAAAAGTACCATGAAGTGCCTGTTTCAAAAAAGTATTATCTACTGTGATGCCAGTCTGTCATCTGTTATGTTGTTGTATAAGATGAGAAAATTGAATACAATTTTTCTTTAAAAAAAAATTCTGACTTGTAATCAAATGCAACCCAAATTCGGTGTCCAACCTTCCAATTTCTTATGTGCAGCATCTATGAAATCCAGCTCGAGATTTCCCTTTGTAAGCTCCTCAAATTGCTTTTAATTTAAAGATATTCAATTCACTAAGAGTGGTTTTTCCTGTCTGAAATTGTGATTCTGAATTTGTGATAGCAGCAAAAACAGATATATTTCTGGGGGAATCCCTCTGTTTGAGGTTGTGCTCCCTGAGGATTGTGGTGACAACAGACGCACCAGGGACAGTAATGACAACATAAGTACTAGTGATAATGATAGACCTGGAGCGGCAAGGTTTAAACCTCCCTCTGGGAAACCCTGGTCATCAGGTGAACTCACATTCACTCCCAGACTTGTCCCTTCTGCTGTAGCCCTGATTTGGGGCAGGTGGTTCCCTGCAGGTTGATGAACAACTTTGTATGGAGGTGGTCGGTAATTTAGCAAATCATCTAAAAATGTGTCATCCATTTCACTATCACTCTCATCTTCCCTATTGTCATTCTCACCTCCCTCTCATGCCTTCCTCCCTTCTGTTCTTTCCTTTGCTATATCAGGATACATACCTATGCCTTCTACCGCATTACTCTCTATCCCTGCTGTTTTGCATTCCATCTCGCCTCCATCAACCTATGGACTTCATTTCTTCTTTGGCTCTTCTATCTATCCTTGTAATGTGCAGCATGTTCTCGTGCATTCAATGCTTCAAATTGTGCAGGTCTTGGCTGGGGATTCATGTCATACATCAAACGTCTCAAGTTCTCAATTCTTTTCACATTGAATGTGCCATGCCAGGAAAACTTCGAGCACTTATTATTCACGGTGATCTTTTTCCAATGTTTGATCCAGATGCAAGAGTGTAACACAACCTTAATAGACATGTCAAGTGCAGATGTGCCTCTGGAGGAGTCTTCTCACCTTCACGGACAGGTATGCTCACATCATTTCTAAACATAGCTCTTATATTCTTAAAAAATGTTGTATTTGTTTCTTATGCAAATCAACAGAAATTGTAAACCTCAAATTGATTTGACTGGCAGTTCTCAACAAATTACAATGCTATACTCAGCGACACAGACATCCAATCCTAGCACAACAGCACTAAACTGACCAATCGCAGCACGGTACTCAATGAAGTACCAACCAATTCCAGCACAGCACACAAGCTAAACAACCAATCTCAGTGCAACACCTAATGACTAAACTCGTGGCACCACATAGCGACATTCACTTCACTCCGATCAGCTTTGCATAAGCAAAAAATATCAAAAAGCAAAACAACTCTTGTCTGTTTTCCAAAAGAAAATATAATCAACAATCACTCTAGAACTAGTACCCTCCTGGTATTACCAAACACTCAAAATGAGTCCTCGACCAGCAGCAACTGACTCAGAGTAGGGCACCTACTTACACGTGCAAAGGATCAACCGAACACCAATCTCCATTAGTGCAGTCTCACAATAGAAGTTTAATAAGTCCCTACCTTGGTGCTCCTGGTAGCTATGTCACTGAGCAAACAGGCATAACTTAGAAGCAATGTGTAAAGTATTTATGAAGGACTAAAACAGTAATAAAGTTGAAATGCAAAACTCCCAATGCTATGCAATGTAATAATATCCCAAACCTAATTTGAACAATAGAGTAAAGTGCAATAAACAAAATGATACCAAAATGACAAAAATCCAACAAGGGGAACAGGAGATATGATTTTTAAACTTTTTCAGTGAAGTTAGCTCCAAGAAGCACAAAGTGCCAATGAAAGTTAATGATCACAATCGAACAGGACCTAGGTGTAATTTGATGCTGTAGGCGCTAACCAGGTAATGCTAATGTCCTCCCATATCTAACAATACAGCCCAGATTTAGGCAGTCCATTTACCCACAGCAAATTCAAAGCCAGAAGTCTAGTAGAACAAAAGCTGAATTAATCAGCAACCAACAGTGAATATACAAGGATTGTTTTGGTTTCTAGGCTCTTCTCCGGTCTCAGACAGCAGATTCAGTGGGCCCGATTCACAGAACTAACTTAAGACAAAATCCTAAACTTACTACCATTTTGGTATTCACAGAAGGCACTTACTCATTTTGGTATTCACAGAAGGCACTTACTTACTCATTTTGAGTAACTTACTCATTTTGTGTAATTTACTCATTTTGGTATTCACAGAAGGCACTTACTCATTGATGAGCAAGTGCCTTCTGTGAATACCAACATTAGTAAATTACACAAAATGAGTAAGTTACTCAAAATGAGTAAGTTACTCAAAATGAGTAAGTAAGTGCCTTCTGTGAATACCAAAATGAGTAAGTGCCTTCTGTGAATACCAAAATGGTAGTAAGTTTAGGATTTTGTCTTAAGTTAGTTCTGTGAATCGGGCCCACAGTTCTTCTGACCTTCCACAGGTAGTGTTCTGACATGGGTGCCTGGAAATGGCACATTTATTCCTGGCATAAGCTAGTGGGTGGTAATGACTCCTGGGGAACCTCTAACCAATGGGGTAAAGGTTCCCGGGGCTAACCCTTCCCACTTTGGGCATTTTCAAGATGGCCGAAGTCTTTGTCCATCCTAACCTTCAGATCTGAGGGCAAGGGTGTGTGTGGGGAGTGTGCTATGGTAATCCTAATGTCCTCCCACATCTAACAAGAAAATCCAGTTTTAGGCAGTGCCTGTACCCCCAACAAACTGAGAGACAGAAGTCTAGTAGAACTAAGCTGAGCTTTCAGTAAGCAGACAGTGGATGCACACACATTCTTTTACATTCCGTTTTCCTCCTTTAAAATGTGGCCCCAATGTTATATGAAAAACCTAATCAGACCTGTGAAGCAGGCCTTGACACTGTAGCAGGATCTGACAATGTGATGTCAACAAGAGGCCCCCTGTGGTAGAGGTTGGTCTGGCTGGGGGGGTCAATGGAAGAGTACAGGCCTTGGGTTTAGCTATCCATGGTTGTGACAGTGACGGTCTCTTGAAAATTAATCAAATGCTTGGGCTATCCCAACAAGAGCACAAAAAGACCTCCCCACACCCTAGGCCTTTTGTCCCTTCACTAGGAGCAAATTCACACCTCATTCACTCCCATTCAAATGCTGGCTGGCAGAAATCGGAAATAAAAATGCTGATTTAACTTCCAGGGACTTCAGGCTGGGCAAAAGGGATGTTTTAAAAGTCATCTTTCCAAAATATTTAATACAAATACATCTTCATCAGTGAACAGGGCTTGTAATAAATATTCAAAAAGTCCAAAAATTAAATTTGTAGCTTATTCCTAAGCGAAGATAGCATTTATTAAACTTAATATTGCATCCCAATGCTTTCCAATGGAACAACCAACCCTGCTACAGTGAAAATCGCTTTGAGGTGCAAGTCACTTTGAGGACATTTTTAACGGTAACGTTTACATATCCTTCTTTTAAATACCATGCACCTTGCTTTAATGGCCAGTAGGGCGTACATAGAGGTAACTAATATTTATTTAAAAGGAGGGTTTAGGACTGTCAAGTTCAGTTATTTTGATAGATCACATTTTCAGTTTAAACCTGCACAGCCAGGCTTCTGGTGGCAGGTCTGCAGTCAAGTTTGTATTGTCATTGCAGTGGGAGGCACACTGAGTCTTGCAGCCCACTGGTGACATTTAACTTGCAGGCCCTGGATACACTGTGAGTAACATATACTAAGGACTCATAGGTAAGTTAAATATGCCAATCAGGAGTATACCAATTATACCATGCTGTAAGGAGGAGCACAAGCACGTTACCTATAGTATGCAGACCTAATGTGCACAGAGGTGTATAGCCAGCAAGAATGGGGATCAATAAAAAGGCAAATAATTCAGAGTGACCCTGCAGGAAGTGCAAATTTCCATTACAGAGTAACTAACACATCTTGTTAACAAAACCCTGACACAATTGAGGATGCCACCCAAGCCATAACAATAGCTTATACAGGATCCACAACTACAACCTCTGTTTGCGAGGTGATCCTCATTACAGCACACTACATTCCAGCCAGTTACTGCAGGGCAAAGTCATGTAGCCATGAGACAGCATCCAGAGAAATTCTGAGTGTGATAGGGGGCACTATTGATGGCACCTTTTCAGAAACTAGAAAAAAATGTGATGTGTGTGAAATAGAACCAACAAAAAGCTATGTGTGAATTGAGTAACAAGGTGCTGGTCTTCAATCAAAATATGTCAAATGACTATGAAACAATGGCACGTAGAGTGACTGAAATGTGACTGTACAGCACACTGTGCTTTCCAGTGGTGATGGCTTAAGTGACCTACGCCAACAACAAATCCATAGAAATAACTGGTAACAGGCAATGGCCCAATCTGTTGGACAACTTGTCTCATCTATATCCACACTCTGCCAACATAAAACCAATATGCAGGTGGAGTTAGTAAATCACAGTGGGCATTTGACAAGCTGCCTTGTGCAGGGAAATAATGTGCTATAAAACATTCTAGCTTTGAATGCTATTCTATGGATTGCACTGCCACTAGCAGATATTGAGTAGGCATCCAACATTAGCAGTGTGTCTGCTACTGAAGGTGGTACTGCAAACCACAGAAGGACCAGGATAGGTGATGCACAGGCAACACACACAATGCCCACTGAGGGGCCAAGGGGCATTTAGTACACACAATGTGCCTTTCTTTTTTGTTATATTCTACAAAAGTTATCCATTTACAGTACTCATACAGTGTTGAATTACTTTCTTTCTACTCATTTCATGTCTGCATGTGAATGAACATGATTTTTAATATAGTTACTTAGAGTTCCAGTGCCCTCATCACAATCCTCAACTTCTAGTTCCTGTGGAAGGCCCTTCCCCATGGCAATGTTGTGTTGCTATAACCTGACAACCAGGGTCAGACTGGAACAGAAAATAACCCAGAGTGCCAAAATAAAAGTGGCCCCCATTAGCAAATTCAATAGCTCAAAAAGTGGCCCAAATTTGCAAATCAGGGTAGTTTTGAACTTGTACATTCATTCTCTTTAGGTGTGTTGCAAGGTGTGGGAGGTTGCATGCATTTGTACTTGTTGTAGGTAAAGTTTGTGGTAATATCAGGGAACAGATTATTCAAATTGGCCCACCAGGCCATAAAACAGACACACAAAATCCCCAAAAAAACAGCTCTCAGGGTGGGCTGACAGGCCTTCCAATTGAGCTTTGCCCGGTTGCCTTATAGGCTAGGCCGACGTTGTTGACAACTGGTGGCAGGTTCATATTCCAATACCTCTGCATTCTTGTGCTCATAGCAGGTCCTCATGCCAGCTCCACCTGCAACAGTTCACCTGTCCAGCTTCCCCGCAGTCCACTACCCTCTGCTGTCTGTCTAACTGCTGCCCTCTGTTGTGCCTCCTCTGCTTGTTTCGTCCTCTGTTTTGCCTTTTCTGCTTGTTTGTCTGCCCTCCGTTTTGCCTTTTTCTGCTCATTTTTCTGCCCTCCATTTTCCCTTTTCTGCTCAGTTTTCTGCACTCTGTTTTGCCTTTTCTGCTCATTTTTCTGCCCTCTGGCCTTTTCTGTCAGTTTTTCTGCCCTCTGTTTGCCTTTTCTGCTTGCTCATTTTTCTGCCCTCTGTTTTGAATTTTTCTGCTAGTTTCTTTCCTCTTCCCACCGTTTTCTCAAGACTAGTCGCAAGGGGAGCTGGCAGGGTGGAGCCCTCACACCCCATCGCCCAGATACCTCCAGGGGTGACAGTGCCACGCTCTACAAATGCTGTTTGATAGATTGAATGATTGATCTATGAATATCCTTTAGGTCTGTTGTGTTTGTATGCTGGTTTGTATCTGCACTCACTCAGAGTCAGTTGATTGAGCTATGGTCTCATATTCCAGGAACATATGGCATGTGCATTCTCACCTGCAACACAGACATGCAGGGCCTGATTTATTATAGTTTTGCGTCGAACTTGTGCCATGCAAGGTGATGCAGGGAGACACAAAACATAGATCCAGATTTACGAAGCCACGTAAGGCCACCCTGTCTGGCCCTGCATGGCTTGGTAAACACAAGCCAGTGCAAGACATTGCCTTGCACTAAGCTACATGGTGGGGGCGTTACATGAGTGGATCATGGGTGGAGCATGGGTGGAGCATGGGTGGAGCATGGGTGTTCCCACGCATGCACCCATGCATTCTGATGCATTCCCAGATTTACCAACTCTGGTAGATATGAGAATGCGCCAGAATTGTATGCCTTCCCACCATAGGCGCTAAGTGGAGAAATATCCTTATTTCTCCTTGTTGTTTCATCTTTAGCACATTAAGGAAGAGAAAAATGCCTCTAAGGATTGCTTTTGTGCAGGAAGGTGACCTGGCAAATATGGCACATCCCTGCCCTCTCCCTTTCACACAGCGAGGCAAGTTGTCTTGCTGTGTTGCATAAAAGTATGATCATTCTGCTCATAGTGTTTAACACCTTCGCCGCAATCGGAATTCCGCCCAGGTGCTGGACATTCCGATCGCGGGTGTGGTCGTGACGAGCTCAGCTCGTCATGCGCACACGCCGACCGCGCAGAATGACGAGCTGAGCTGGTCATGAGCAACGAAGGGGTTAAAAGATGCAAGAAATGCTTTGGATCCTGTGTGCATGAAACTGCTTCCAAGACTTACCTAAGAGATAACCTTCACATAGGCTTCCTCTTACAAGCCGATAATAAAGGAGTCATGTGTACTCCCAGGAGACCATGTCACTAGGTCAGTGATAATGCATGCAGAATTACATAATCTTATTATAAATAGTGAATATTTGTCTCCTTCAAATTCTCTACAGATGCTCAGTCACTGAGGTGGTACATCAAGATGTGGGTGCCATTCTCATGTCTTGTCACATGTGGGAATAGAGCCACGACATAAAAACCTACCTTAGTGACATTAAGCTCAGCCTGGTGCTGTGGAATGAAATGTGGAAGTGAATACTGAACAGCATAGTATCCAGAAAATTCGTAAAGACTTTGTGAAATCCCATGTGCTACAGCCACTAGCGACTTGAAACAAAGCAGGCACAGCAGCTGCGGCCCGTGGAGGTAAGAGCGGGGGGGCGGTGGGGCTGGGTGGGGGGGAATTTTGACGGACAATGATGAGGGAAAATTAAATAAATAATACATTTTTTCTCGTCATCGTCTGTCGAAATCCCCCTACCCCCCAACTGGCCCCACCGCTCTTACCTGCACGAGCCACAGCTGAGGCACAGGGCACCTGCCAGTGGTCTTCATTACAAGTGCAGGGATAAATCCAGATCCCTGTGTAAACCATTGTTTGCGCATGGATCTGAATTCTGAGAGGTGGGATAATTATCATACCCTCACAGTTTTCCCTGAATAGATTCTAGCAGTTGACACCTGCAGAAATCTATCATGGAAAAAGGCCCGTAAAAACAAACACATGTTCAATGTTTTGTGTTAAATAACGATTCTGCAAGTTATGGCTTATTTGAAAGTTGAAATTTCATCACAGGAGATATTTACCACATATGGTTAAATACCTCATCCCGGAGTCATCGTGTCAACCACGTATTGTAAATACATCACCATTTTCTGCCTAACTTGAAATCAGGACCTAAGTGGTGAAATGGCCTCGCTACATTGCATTTCCCGACTTAGGATGGACTGAAGTTCATCAATCTACTCTAATGTCACGTGCTTACAAATTCTGTACTTCTGTGCATAACCCTCTTCCTCTGTCTGCTCAAATATTATCACTATTTTCTGTCTAAAAGTCCAATCAGTTCTCCTCCACTTGAGTGCACCTGGTTACCACCTGATTTCACTTCATGGTATTTTGCACAGGCACTTTGCTCCTTTTGTGAATATTCATTATTTGCAACTACTTCATACATAATATTTGTGCCTCGCTACTCAGAAATCATTTTTATGGAATCGCAAGCCCCAGTCATAAATAAAGAAATCGTTATTTTGTTCTTCGGTATGCTATTTTGAGAAGCTTTCGTTCATTGAGAGGGCTATGTGGTAGAAATTCAGTTTACGATCGACTTACATCTGTTCCCAAATCACGCGAAATTACGGTGCACACCATGCACAATAAATCGAAATTGCTATCCTCAGTTCCACACAACCTCGATCTCCGAGAGCATAACACAGGAAAGACACTGCCTGATTCATTAAATCCTTTACTCCATCAAAACACGCATGCTAAGGTGATGAATTAGCATGGAGAAATCCTTAAAACATTTTTAATACTATTCACTACAGAATACTATAAAATAGTCTTCAGAGAAAATAAAAACGCTTTGGACCAGATTTAGGTACCAGTCAAACAACGCAGCACAACACCCAAAGATGCTGCGCTGCGTGACAGGGAGAGAGCAGGAAAGCACCATATCTACAGAGATAGGGCACTCTCTTCTCCTCTACCTAGCACTGGCGCAGAGATTTGCTGCCGAGCGCCACGCACACACCTTTGCGCCATAGTGCAGAGGTGTCAGCGTGAGTCTAGCATAGGTATTGTACTAGGAGGGTACCCTTCCAGTATCAAATACTATGCTTAGACTAAATTTAAAACTGTTCCTAGTTTGTATGTGTGCTGTACAGTGCAGCACACATGCAAAGTCAGAAAAGAAAGGAGAAATGAAAGCATTTTTCCTTTTAATGCATGCTTTCGAGTGGCGTTAATTTTTGGCCCAAACCCTGTTTACTATTGTTAGTAGATAGTATTTTGCATCAAAAACCAAGGCTGGTTGCATGGGAACGCCCATGTGTCACCCATGGAATGCCCCATTGCTTCTAAGTAACACAAAACTTTGTTTCGCGCTGGTTTGCATTACTTTCAGACTACTTTTCAGCACAAAACAAGTTTTGCACTGGAAGGTAAATCTCAAATAAAATTTGTGCTGGTTTGCTCAACTTTTGTGACGCAAACCCAGTGCAAAATGTTAGTAAAAGTGGCCTTTCGACTCTAATTACCTTAGTATTTATTCACCCGGGAATTATTCAGAATCATTGATCATACTGAACCTTCCATGGCAGTCAACAACTTCAACACATTGCTATCAGCCTAATGTAATTTCAGTCCTAGCAAAATAACAATATCTTGCTACAGTTTTTAACAATATTCAACAAAATCTCAAACAAGTCACCTAATTATCCCCAGTTATCACAGCTCTGACGTTGAGAACACTGATCTCTACTTTTCCACTCAAACCATCACCTCTTTTACCAAACCTTACTTTAATAGGTATTGAAAGAAGCAGCTCTCATACAATGTGTTAAATAAACAAAATATTAGTTCACCTTCCTTCAAGAGATGATACATGATACAGAAATGACCAGCCCACACAATGCACCACCACGTGGATCAAAACAAGTATTATCTTCTAACTTAGTTAAAAGATCTTTGTAAAATCCTGGTAGGCCAACCAAAAACTGACATTAGCATCTGCCTTCTTGTATCCTTGCTTGAGTTTATCTTCTGCACCCCCACACGTACAAAAGAAACTATCATACTCAAAATCTGAGAAGACATCTTAGAAGAATCACACTAAAAAGACAAATGCTCAATTGTCCTCAAACTTGTTGCAGCCTATAATATGTTAGATGATCCAACTAGAGCATTGAAGGATTCTCCCCTATGACTGTAAAGTAACATCTAATGCTGCCCGTTCCTCTTAATCTCAAGCTAGCTTAACATGCTCAACCATGTCTTGACCAAAAACCCAGTTCTACCTATGCCTAGAAGGAATGACTAACATCAATTCTAATACATGTGAGACTTTGTCAACTCTACCGAAAGAGTATTGGGAGAGGTTTACTAAAAACAGCTGTTGTAAAACATCATTTTAGGACAAGGAGGCACTAAATAAGTCTCAGGCCCCATTGTACATTACCTTAGAGGAGGTTCTTCTTGCCTTAAGTACGGGTGCCGGAGGGGAAGCGCCTGGTTGGATGGGGTTCCAGTAGACACTTTTAAAGCTGAGGGGGAATTATGGGGTCCCATTTTGACAATAGTACTCAATGCAGCTATAAAGGACCCGATTCCTCACTCCTGGGCTATTTCAACTATAATCTCCCTTTTTAAAAAGGGGAATAAATCTGACTCGAAATTTTATTGGCCGATTTCCCTCCTAGATTCATCACCTAAACTTATGGGCAAGATCCTCCTTCAAAGGCTTGAGAACTGTTCTGAAGATAATTCCATCATATCTGAAATAAAATGTGGGTTCAGGAGAGGGCGAGGGACAGTAGAGCAAGGCGTACATCTTGAATTACTTATAGGGAAGTACACAAAAGCCATACCAGGGTCTCTCTGCCTATGTTTTGCTGACCTAAGCAGCACCTTCGATCTTGTGGACCATTCAATACTCTGGTCTACTCCTATTTTCATAGGCGCTCCAAGGAATATCATTAGTTTCCTAGCTAGTTTATATGAAAATCTACAGGTTATGGTGCGGAATTGCCCCAATGGGGAATGTTCTCCTCTTTTAAAGATCAAGAGGGGCATCGTACAGGGCTGTGTACTGGAGCCATTTTTGTTTTCACTCTTTATTAATGGGGTGGATGACACCCTACAGTCTTTGCAAGCTGATGCTCCCACTGTCAAGGGCCGTTCGGTACCAATAATATTGTATGCCGACGATGCCGTCCTGTTATCCAGGATGCTGGTTGGCCTACAAAAATTAATTGATACCTTCGGATATTTCATGGCATCTAGGAGAATAAAAATAAACAGGGAAAACACATTCTATGGGAATGTTGGACTGGGCCTATGGGAAAAAGGCGCACAAGTGCAGGTCCTTTTATATAGAAGGTTCTCCTATTGCTAGTGTAAACTCCTTTTGCTATCTAGGGATTTTATTCTGTTGGCCAATAAAGGCAATGGTCGATATTTATAAAGCAAGCGGTGTATCAACTGCCACCTACATGGGAGGACTATGGGGTTACACACCCAGTAAATGCCTCCAGATAGAGGAGACTCATTGCCTCAAATGTTTGTTGTCTGTACCCAGCTCTGCATCTACTTTTATAGTTCATAGGGAAACTGGTCTGTGTTACTTAGAGGACATTTTAGCTTTGAAAACTTTATTATTATGGCAATCTATCTGGGCAAAAGATGAAACCAGTTGTACAAAGTCTCTTATCTGAGACTGTTTTGCCTTAGACTATGCTCTTAAGATTCTCTGTTAGTCCTATTTAAATGACTCCTTCTCATTGTTTGATCTACCTGTGCTGAGGGACAGGGTCAAGACTTATTTGCATATGGCTGTGTCTAAACTGGAATGGCGTTGCGCGCAAAAAAACAATGGATTTAATCCAGATCTGTGACTGGGGGTGAATTTTTGATTGATTCAGCATTCCGTCCATCATCTGTTCTTTTTATTTATTTTTTATTTTTTAGCTTGCCACGAGGGCATGAAATAGCACCAGTCAAAAATGTTTGTGCTCTGACCCTTTGTCTTCCAAAAAGAAATTGAAAATGCCCTTGATCTAAATCCAGTACTACAATTCATCTAAATTCCATTATTCAGTCATTTATATGCAAATATAAAACTGTCAACCAAAGACATTTCTGTATTGCAACTTTCCTATTTTTCCTGGCTCACATGCATTAGTGAAATACTAATTGCTGGCATGTTTCAAATTGCTTATGACAAGGTAAACAAATAGCCTTCAACTCTTGACTTTTTAAGGATGCTATTGTACACCATCTTATTGCATTCAAAATTAGACTTAGAAACAGATGTGAACAGCTGGATCAAACCCATGGGAACATATGCTTTGAAGCAGTCACTGGATTTTCCAGCAGATATTACAACCACAGGTTATATCTCAAACAAATGCTCAGTGACGTATCATTAGCTGTTAATGAATAGAGCAGCCTAAACCTGAAGGCCCTTCACATGATCTTAATAAAACAATGAATCCCCTAAAAGTAGAAGTTTAAAGTCACCTTTATATTGTTACTTTACAAGTGATAACACACACACACACATATTCACTGAAAAAACAAAAGGTTAAAGTATCTTTATATTTAGGTGAGGAAATAAGATCTTTTCTTATGTAAAAACCTAAAAACACCAACTCAAAGTCACCAATTATAGTGAACTAAGTAGAATTTGGGCCTCATGATATGCTTCTTATGAGCTCACATATTACATTACTTATGACTTGTTAAATTATATCATTGATGACATCACTGACGACATCTCAAATGACACAATTGATTAAATTGCTGATGACATCAAGGATGACATCATCCAAAGATTGACAGTGTGCTATCTGCGTTGTGAACTGAAAGTAATTGACTACGGTACACCTGTGACCAATTTTCTACCACCAATACAAGTATAATGTGTACAACGTTTTGGAAC
The DNA here is from genome assembly GCA_963921515.1 of Calotriton arnoldi. Lineage (NCBI taxonomy): Eukaryota > Metazoa > Chordata > Amphibia > Caudata > Salamandridae > Calotriton > Calotriton arnoldi. Next base: position 208,868 of record CAWUFW010013854.1, read on the forward strand.
ACACACGATACAAAACATCTCTGAACTCGCCCACATTTAGCTGTTGTCACCCTGTTATAACTGGTATTCACCCATCAAACAAACAGTACAATACAGTTTATTGGGTCACCACATTTTTTAACCTTGAACATTGTACAATTAGTGTTCATTCTGTATACACCTTAAGTGGATCACACTGTTAAATACTTCACTGCTGGGGCTTTGTGCACCTGGTGCTTAACCCTTTTTTGGAAGTTCGGGGTAGTTCGTGCTTAAACCTTCTCTAACTTTTTTCACAAAATCCCTGACAAATTTGCAACCTTCTTTCCCAACATCCTTGGTTTTATAGCAATCCCTGGAAGTTTGTGGAATCCCTTGGACAGAACCAAGAAAATAGCCAAAATGCAGCAATTTTAAATTGTTTGGGTTGAAAATGGGAACAAGTGCTGTCTAAGAAAGTGCATGTTTCTTTTCCATAAATACCAAAGACAAAAATGTTGATGTGCTAAGATCAGTATCTTCCCAACTTTCAGGAACAAGCAGAGTTGTATCAAACATATTTTTTACCAAAGGTTTTGTTTTGCATTTTTCTAAGAGGTAATTCATGTTTCCTCATTTTTGTGGGTTCAACCTACTCGCAGTTTGTTTATGGAAACAGGTGTAAAAACCCTGGGTGATTCTGGAAATCTACTGATGTCTGAAAAGTAGACAAACATTCAAATTCAGCAAGGGGTCTTTTGTGTAGATCCTCCCAGGTCTTCCAATAAACTAATCATTGAATTAAACAATTACTGATAATGATTATGAAAAAAATACCCATTGGTAGCAACAATTTAATCTGTCATTTTTTGACATGATGATCGATTTACAAAATCAATAAATTGTTACATCTGATAGATCCTTCTGGTCATGAAAATATGCAGCTTTGCATGTTCTAAAAAAACTATGATACTCATAGCAAACCACTAAGCTGCAGCTTATAACGATATTTCTTAGTGTCTCGACTAAGGAGGAATTCATATGGTAAAATATAATGAATGAAAAATAGGTGTGGAGAAAACCGATGTATTTCTAAACTGTGCACACAATACTGAGTGGTGAATTTGGAGTTACACATGGTATTGTGTGATTCAGAAAGCATTTTGCAAAAAGTTTTCTTTCTTGCACACTGGCTTACATTTGGATGCTAACCACTACTATTCTGTGTTCCCACATGTCTTCTGATGAAACGTTACCCCAGTTGTGTGGCTGGGCCAGCCTCTTGTGAAACGTGATCTGGAGACATAAAATTTCAGCAAGCAAAATCAGCACTTTTTTTACAATGCTCAGCGGCCACTTATGGAAACCATTCCAACTTTTCTGAATTCTAGACACCCAAGGGAATGCAGGCTGGCGTTACTAGTGTGGGTCAAAGTATGTTTTCTTATCCATAATTCCCTTCAAACCTCAAATTTTACCAAAAACATACATTTTCCTCCAATTACTGTGAGAGAAGGTTCCAGTAGCTGCCAAATTGCCATTGCATGAATTTAGGCAAGGTTTGAGGTTTGTAGTGCATTGTTGATAAAAAAATGTCATGAGTGTCGAGCTTGCCTTGTGAGCCTGCAGAGCATTGGTTGGGTAAACACGGAGTCTAGCACACATTGTTTGTGGGTGTAAAAACTAAAGCAGGAAACTCCTGTCGCCAGGGATGTGTGAAAGTATGCAGCCATGATGAATCAGGGAGGTATTTCAATGCGCTTAGCAGAAGAACAGCGCTTGGAGTTTCAAGATTCCTAGCCTCGCGCATTCGACTCACCTGTGTTCCATTGTTTCTCGACGTTCTCGGAGTTTCTTGGAAACTGCACCCTCACACTCTTGACTTCCTTGGCTGGTGTCAATTTCCCAGACTGCAGCTCTTCAGTGTTTTTCTGCAAAGTAAAAGAAAAGGAATCAACGAGGCATTTTCAGGCGGTAACAGTGCACGCGCACGCCTTACCTGTGTTACTTACCTTTGCATTTTTGAGCATCTTGAATTGTGTTTCTTTGGAGGTTGTGACTTGGCTGTGTATTATTCTGTAAACCAAAAAGGATAAGAAATATTATTTTGGGAACTTTTTTTTTTGTTAGAATCATCCTGGTTATTGGACATTTTAAATGGCTATATCTAGAAGAGAGTCCAAGCGTGCTACTGCTTGAATGCCAGTGGTGTGAGTGAATTTAGCTCGTTATGTGTCCAAAGTAGTTCTTAGATTAGGTATTTGTTTATGACTGCTCTGAGACTTGTTTTTTGAACATTGTTTTATTGTGGTAAATTTGACTTGCAAGATTTGGAACAATCCCTCACTCTATGGTATGAATACTGTCATGTACACTAAAATTTATGTTGCTTGAACCTATGACTCCACTTACTTTCAAATTGTTCATTGCTCCAGGTTTGCCAATTCCAGAAGTTCTCTTGGGAAATATTTTTCTTTGACATTATCCATTTACATGGGGAAGAGGGCATCAACAGGTAGTATCTTTATTATGAGGATGATTAAGGGTATCTTCTCCTGTGCCTAGGACTAACCTGATCTCTATTTCCCGACAGGAAGCAGCGGTGTGGGCCTTATCATTGTGGTTGCAAAGTTCTGAATCTAGAGCAGTGTCTTGTTTACTTTCATCCATTTCTCTATTCCCCCACAGGGCAGAAGTCACCTAGACTTAAAATATTCTAATGGCTGGAGCTTAGTGAGGGAGTTGGGGCCTTGCCGCGTACTTCTCAGCTCACCCCTGCAGGAACTCCAGGTGAGTGATTGACAGAACGCCAAGTCAATGACTATCTTACTGCCGAATGAGATGGAGTCGCTGGATATCACATTAGCCGATTTAGCCAACATAATAGGCAATTTGCAGAAGGAAACACAAGCCCTTGCACAGAGAGTTGGTGCATTACAGGAGCGAGGTGGGGTGGAATCCCTTACTAGGGAAAGTGGACAGGGGTTCAAACCCACTAGTGCGTCTTTTCTGCAACCCACCTTATCAGGGAACATTGGCGTGGGAGGGAATCCTGTGCTTCATGTTACCATACATCCTGCTGTGCCTCTAGCCCCTCCTGAGAGATTTACAGGGGAATCATCAAAATGTTTGCAACTTTCATTAATCAATGCCAATTACACTTTATGTGTAAACTGGTGTATTTCCTTAAGGAACAATCTAAAGTCGCCTTCGTATTATCATATTTACAGGAACTGCGGCCTCTTGGTCTATTCCATTAGTGGAAAGTGCTGTTCCTATTGTACATAACTATTCTGCATTTAAAACAGAAATGAAAAAGCTTTTTGATCAACATTATTGTATGAAATCAGCAGATTCTGATCTTTTGAATTTAAAACAAGGTAGCAAGGATCTGTTGCCCTATATCACAACCTTTAATAGAGTAGTGGCTTACCCTCTTGTGTACGTTTCAGAGGTTGACGAGTGGAAGACCCATTTTTGCATGAAATTATGTCTGTATTAGTACCTCATCATGCTTTTTGGATTGTGCAATGCCCTGGCTGCATTTCTGTTCTTCATGAACGAAGTACTCAGAGACTTTTTGGATATTTGCACAGTTGCTTACATTGATGATATTCTCATTCATTCCAACAAACTAGAAGAATTTGAACAACGTGAAAAAAAGTCTTCTTGCACTACGCGATAATCATCTTTTCATTTAATTAGAGAAGTGTGCATTTTCTGAGGTAACCTGAGGTTATGTCATTTCGGCAAAAGGAATTAGAAATGGATCCCCAAAAAGTTACCACAATATTGCAAAGGCCCTCTCCTCACAGTGTGAAAGAATTTCAAAGCTTTCTAGCTTTTGCCAATTTTTAATGAAGATTTATAGATCACATTTCCACCATGGTAACTCCCATCACTAAGCTACTACCGAAAGGAGATACGTTTCAATGGACTGCAGATGCAGAAAAGGCATTTCAGCAGTTGAAGCAATGTTTTATACAGGCCCTAGTATCAAGACATCCAGACCCAACACAACCATATGTACTTGAAGCAGACGCATCACAAGTAGCAGTGGGTGGGGTCCTCTCACAAAGGGATAATAAGACTGGAGATCTACACCATGTCGTCTATTTTTCCCGTAAATTTAATCTGGCTGAATTGAATTGTTCAGTGGGTGATAAAGAACTATTGGCAATAAAGAAAGCCTCCGAGGAATGGAGACATTACTTATTGGGGAGTCTTCATACAGTAACCATACTCACTGATTTGGGAAATTAAAGTTCTTAAAATCTGCTCAAGCATTTTCAACCCGTCAGTTACGTTGTACACAATTTTGTAGCAATTATAATTTTGTTATGCAATTTCAACCTGGTCGACGTCATGATAAAGCAGATGCTTTGTGCTGGTTAGGCAATGATTTCACCAAACAGCCCTCTAATGCTCCTTACATTATCCATTCAGAATGCTTTCAAGGAGCTTTACTTACAAACAATGACTTACTCACACGAGTAGCAATAGAACAGAAGAAAGAAGAAGCAATAATCATTGCTAGTACACATCAGGGACAGAATATTCAGGGACTCATGTACATACAGGGGGCTCTTCATATACCTACCAGTGTATTACAGAATCAAGTATTGAAGTGGTGTCATACACAATCTTTGGCAGGGCATCCAGGTGAAAAGAGAACTCTGGAATTGGTCAAACATTATTTTGGGTGGCCCACTGTATCCACAGAGTCAAAGAGGTTTCTCCAGAATTATGCTATAAGTGCTCAAGGAAAAAGTTCACATTTGGCTCCAGCTGGACTATTAATGCCCATACCTACTCCACCAGCTCCTTGGAATACAGTTTCTTTAGATTTTGTGGTGGAATTGCCTACAACTGAGAAAGGGTACACCACTGTGCTGGTAACTGTTGATCACCTAAGATGGCTCACTTTACCCCTATAAATGGATTGCCTACATCTAAGGAATTAGCAGTGGTGTTTCTTCAATCAGTTGTTCATGTTCATGGACTTCCAGCAGTACTTATTTCTGATAGAGGCCCTTAATTTTTACAAAAATTCTGGAAGTCCCAGTTTGGGATGGATGCCTGCTTATCCTCTAACTACCACCTTCAGACCAATGGGCAGACTGAGAGGTTAAATCAATGCATGGAACAAAATTTGCAATGCCAAGTAATGCAGTGTGATTCAGAGTGGGCTAAATGTGTCTGGGTGGCAAAATTTAGATATAATAATGTTGAAAATAGCTTGTTAGACTACACCCCCTTCTTCTGTAATTATGGTTACCCTACTAGAATGCTAGCACCTGATCTGCCACCGGTCTCTGCTTCACCTGCAGTCCAGGAAATTTGTGAAGCAACTGACAGATATACATCAGAAAGCACAAGACAATCTGACCCTAGTTAAGGAGTATTACAAGATAAAAGCTGGTAAACATAGACAACCGAGTCCGATCCTGCAGGAGTGTCAAGATGTTTGGCTTTTGACACAAAATATTTGTCAGAAAGGACCAAGAAAGTTCTAACCGCAATTCATAAGGCCCTTAAAGATAACAAAACAAATCAATGAAGTGGCAGTAAAACTAAAGTTACCTCCAACTCTTCCCATTCATCCTGTTTTTCATGTCTCCTTGTTGAAACCTGTTAACCCCGGCACAAGTCTTCCAAACATACCACTAGCTATATTAATCAATAGCAAACCTGAATTTGAGTCCAAAAGAATCCTAGACTACAAAAGAGTAAGACATAAACTCTTTTATTTGATTGACTGGAAGGGTTATGGGCAAGAGGATTGTACCTGGGAACCTGCAGGCCATGTACACCCCCCAGATTGATGCGTCTGATCAAAGATATCCCACAAAACCAAAACCTGTGGGAGGGATCCTGGAGGGAATGTACTATTGAACTTGTCTTACTGTGAGCCTGGAGAGCGTCGGTCGGGTGGACGCGGAGTCTCGTACATGGTGTAAGGGGGTGTAAAAACTAAAGCAGGGCTGGTCGTGCTAGTATATGCGGCCATGATGGATCAGGGAGTTATTTCAATGTGCTCAGCAGAAGCACAGCGCTTGCAGTTTCAGCATCCCTAGTCTTGCCTGTTCGACTCACCTGTGTTCCATTGTTTCTCGGCGTTTTCTGGGTTTTATGCGGTCGGCTTCAGTTTCTCAGAAGCCACGTCCTCACACCAGTGGTGGCTGCTTCGGAACTGGGTAGTGAGGTGGGGGGGAATTGGATAAAAAAAAATTAAACTTACCTTCTTCCCTGCCACACGACTCTCCTCTGTCCTCACTCTGCAGCACCGGAAGCAACCAGGCTCCCAGCCTCTCCCAGCCAATCACAACACTGCATGAACAGCATTGTGATTGGTCTGAGCTGCCTGTTTGGCCGCTCAGGCAGTACCTGGGAGCCTGGGCATGTTGTCCACTGGGCTGTGCAACACAGCCCCATGGAGAACATGCTAAGTGTGCATGATTGTTTGGCTGGCCCAAGAGGGCCAGCCAAACAATCATGCATACTTTGGAAGTGCAAAAACCACTCCTCACTGAGTTCAGCACCACCCCGGCTCCAATCCCTTGCAGAAAAATAAACTAATAATAACAGCTTGTTATTTTATAATTTTTTTAATTTTTTTTTGCACTGCTCAAATAGCAGTGGGGCAACGTTCTTCTACCTTAGCAGAGGAGCCGCCACTGCCGCACACTCTTGACATCCCTTGTTGATGTCACTTTTCCGGACTGCAACTCTTCAGCGTTTTTCTGTGAAACAAAAGACAAGTAATCAACAAGGCATTGCCAGGTGGGAACAGCGCGTACGCTCGCCTTACCTATGTTACTTATTTTTGCATTTTTCAGCATCTTGTACTGTGTTCCTTTGGAGGTTGTGACTTGACTCTGCATTATTCTGTAAACCAAAAGAGATAAGAAATATTTTTGGAACTTTCCTTTTTGTTAGAATCATTCTAATTATTGGACATTTTCTTATGTTATATGGATATATCTAGAAGACAGTTTGAGGGCACTTGAATGCTAGTGGTATTAGTGACTTTAACTCATTATGTGTCCAATGTAGTTCTTAGATTAGGTAGTTGTTTATGATTGCTCTGAGACTTATTTTTTTAACATTGTATTACTGTGGAAAATTTGACTTACAAGATTTGGAACAATACCTCAGTCTATGGTATGTATGCTGTTGCATACACTAAAATGTATGTTGCTTGAACCTATGACTCCAATTACTTTCACATTGTTTGTTGTTCCAGGTTTGCCAATTCCAGATCCTCTCTTGGGAAATATTTTTACTTGAAATTCTTCATTTAAGCGAGGAACGCAACGTTTTGCTTTCAAAATCAGGTGTTTCATCTTCAAATCTCAGCATGGCTCCATTGTTTACAACCTTATTCAGAAATATAGACCTGCTCGCAACCCATCTGAACCTCCTGGTCACACCGACCTACAAACTGAAGAGACTAGGCGGTTGTAGTTTTGCAGTTTTAGCCCACCATTTTTGGAACGCCCTTCTCCCTACATCAGATCCTGTACAGACTTCCAGATCTTCAGGAGACTTCTTAAGACCTAGCTGTGTATCCAGGCATATGAAAAACCTACCAGGCATCCAGGTTACTCCTATATTTAGCGCCAAGAAACCGACTGGTGAACGATTCCAGAGCTGTGTTTTGTTTTCTTTCATCCATTTCCCCTGCAGGGCAGAAGTCGCCTAGACTTAAAATAGTCATCTGGTTTGTGCTTAGTGAGGGAGTTGGGGCCTTGCAGCGTACTTCTCAGCTCACTCCTGCTGGAACCCAAGGTGAGTGCTTGACAATGGGATCCACATAATGCACATCACCCTGGACTCCCCTGGGTGTGTAGTTTTCAGAATTGTCTGGGTTTGGTAGGTTTTACTGGTGGACCGGCTGACCCTGTGCCCAAATAGTGCAGCCATTCTTTATGACAAGTTAGAGGTCCACCTCCACCACTTTGTCTTTTTTTGCAAAATAAATAAATAAATAAATCATTGGTGTCCTGTGGCTTTTTACCCCCATGGGTCAGATTGGGCACAAACTCCATAATCTGCCTCCCAGATGGGCAGAAAGACTATCTTTCCAACGTTCACAGTTGAGGCATGGACTTATCATATGGAAGATTGCCCCACCCCTTTTTTTATTTACTTTCCCTTCCCTGGTAGCTAGTGGGATTTCTGCCCGTCGAGGGTGCAGATTGGGGGGCAAACCCCCAATGTGCAGTCCTGGGGGCAGGAAGACTTTCTTTCCTCCTTTTGGTAGAGGGCCTAAGTCATGGTGGGCTGCTCCAACCCTTTTTATTCTTTTCCTTGATTTACCTGCTGGCTAGCGTGCTTTCTGCACCCCAATGGGGCAGACTGGGGGGAAGCAGCCCATTAACTCCCCTGGGGATGCAGAAAGACTGAATATGGGGGGAGTTTTGCATCAAGGGTTTGACAGGTATGCATTTGCATCTAGTAAGGCACCTTCATACAGCTGTTTGTTAGTAAAATATACTAGAAACATTACAGAGAAGAATAGAAATGACTACAACCTTAAAGCTACACCACAATCACACCGTGAGTTACTCCATCTCTGAGTGTGTCAACCCTTCTTTGTACATTATTTGGCAAAGTCTGAAAATCATGAGAGAGGTTCTGCAAATCAATGTCCACACCTTTAAAATCTAACAGCTCCAGTCAATGTACAATCTATCTATAGCAGTGTATGACATTTATTTAACATGGGCATGCACCCAAACATCCACAGGTTACTAATAATTTTTTAATAGAAGCTTTCGCTTTTCTCATAGATTTTGGGAAACAGCCTTTATGTTCAACCCACAACTTACTTTAGCACGTCTCTACAACCCACATGATATATTCTTATCCTTTGTGATATTTAACATGGAGTTTTTAATCCACTCATAACTTTAATGTTAGGTAAACCGTGCACCATATAACTTTTGCTATACAGAACTAAATATGGCTCAAGTGTCTAGAGATTGTTAATTCTAAATTGTATATGACTATATCCCCTTTACTACTAGCATATATATATATATATATTTAAATTAGCTAAAGCTAATGTGAATAACAGTATCACAGATGATGTATTCATTGATGCCATCACTGTGGCAGCATTTGATTATCTACACAAAACTTTCCCAAAATAATTCTTCCACTCTAGCTCCATCATGGAACTTTTTGTGCAGATCCGACAAGCGGGAACCATGAAAAAGGGAGGATATGAAAACATTGATTTCCCATGTAAATTTCCATTGGAAACTTTGTTCTTCGATACAAAAACATTTAGCAGAAAGATAGAACCATACTCAGAAAGCATGCTTTTTATGATTTGGTGTAAACCCGTACAGCAGTTTGTGAAAAAAAAAAGAGGGTGGCCAGTTCAGGCACAAAGGTGTTAAAACATTAAGTATATCTGGACAGTTCATTTCATAGGAGTCCTGCGGTACCAACATTTATTTTAAAATAGGGCCAACTCATTTGATGAGGGAGCTTTTTCTCACATTGGCCCATCGGTCCCGCCGGACCGGTGACGGTCCAGTGATACTGATCAATCTGATTGGCTGGCAGCAACTCTGAACAAAAATGTTACACCACCATTACAGGACCCGGGGACTTTTCCCCTTGTGATGGAAAAGTTTGACAAAATTAGGATAAGGGGGCTGGGTAGAGATACTCTGACCACAAGGCACTTGACAGGGGGACCCTTATGTCCATTTTGTAATTTCTTCTATGTTGTGTGCTTTACACCCTCCCATTCTTTTCCATATCCTATCCATTACTTTTTCTGTGCTCTTTTTTTCTCTCGTCTTCTCTTCTTCCCAAATAACTTTACCCTACTTTCTAGTACCATACCAATTCTTTTTTGTTCCTTCACTTTTCTGTGTTGTCTTCTCCTCACCCATTCCTATGCTTGCTTCATAGAAAAGCAACTATGAGGTAAATGTTGGTCAGTACTTGTGCCGAACAAGAATGGGAAAATAGTATTTCATTAGAGAAAACTAAATTATATGGCCGTGTGGCCAGACCTACGAGGTCAAACTTCTGTACAGTACTCAAACTCAGTGCATTATAGGAAAAGTTAAGTGTATGTCCTTTAATTGCGTAGAAAGACATTGTTCATTATTTACTCACAATATAGATTATAATGTTGAACCTTTCTGACTAGATTAGTGTGGTTTCTACAGGTAGAAAATCCCTGACAAAGGAGGAAATTTAGAACAGTACAGTGATCATAGAGTGAATCACTATGGGGCCGATTAAGATGTTGTTCGGAAAGGCTCCAAATGGGATTCGGTATTGCAGAATCCGATTCGAAACCCTTGTTTCTGAACGAATCGTCCACATTTCCCAACGACAGATTACGATGCCCGGAAACCGTTAGGGCAGTCTGTATCGGTTCCGAAAGGCATTCGGAAAGCCCGAGTCTTTCGGTGCGGATTTGTACAGCTCTATGGACACGGTTTCCAAACGAGCGACTACGATGATTGATTCGGACAGCCGATCCGATTTGGTCGGCCTGACACGAAACGGCTGTCGGAATCTGTCTTTGGGGGCCCGCTGCGGGCCCCCTTCACCTGAGGCATCTGATTGGGGCCCCCGGGGGTACCTAAGGGAGCCCTCTTTGCAACCATGCACAGTGTGGCAGGCACCATGGGGTGCCCACCACAGGGTGCACGATTTTACCCAACCACCTCTTTTTTCAATGGGAGCCTGTGTTCTCGTTCGGAACACAGGCTCCAATTGAAGTCAATGCGAGTCGGACCAAACGATGTTGGGAAGCATCGTAATTGGTCGATCAGACTCGCAGGACCCGATTCGTTTGGAAACAATTCAGAGAAGGATTCATTCAGAACAGTTTCCGAACTACATCGTAATTGGCCCCGATGTCTTAAGAGAAATCCTCTTTCAAAGGATGAATACCCTCACCCACCGGCCGGTGGCATGCTTCATCATAGGGTATCTCTTCATGATGTTGACAGTTGCTTCCAGCGTGGGCTACAACTCTGCAGACCACGGAAGATCTTATCTATGATTCTAAAGTAATCTCCCTATGATGAGTGACTGCAGTGAGGGTAATCTGCTACAAGCTGAGGTTGGAGGTAGACATTGTCTATGCTATCGGTGATAAAAAGATACACTCAAACTGTTAAAAATACCTCACGTTAGACAAACTATCTTTGTTTGCGTCCTGAAGTGGCATGAATAAAAGTGAAGGGGAATGGTTTGACCCTTAATATTGGTCTTCATGTTTCAGACCTAAATTTGCCCCCTCACGAGGTGCTAAGGGTTTCTTCAGGAGCTAATAAATGTGTTCTCTGTATGTATTCTCTCTTCTAGGCATGTACAGTAAACATTAATTGGAACTGAAGCCTAATACTTGGATCCTGAATGAGCACCGCCGTTGGCTTATTATTTTCCAGTCTATAAAGTGGAAAAAACAACAGTTGTTCATGTTATCGCTATGTATAATATCCTCAACGAGTAACAATTGTGATGGTGTGTCACTGCACACACACTCTGTGATTTTCCCTCTGTGTATTTTCCGAACCATGCACACTCCAGTGTAGTTCTGTAAGGACTCTGCTTGCTATGTACATCTTATCCTTTGGGCCCAAATTTAAATTTTAATTGGTGGAAATCTTTGTCATGTACTGCCAGTGTCTTGGAACAGATTACTGTATGTGTGATACTGTAGGACCGGGTGGTAACTGCTGAAAAAAACTTGTGTGTTGGCAGCTGAAAGAAATTAATAGCTAATTACTTTATAGGTCACGGAATGTATGCTGTAATCTGAGCAGTTGAGTTAGGTGAACATACATGGTAAGCATTCATTTGAAATCGAGCACTCTGTCATTGTGCACAATAAACTTGATATTTAAATTAAGATGAAAAAGAAAGAGATGCGTCTAAAAAGGGGCCCACAATAACTATTCATGCTGCCAGGGTGGGATGTACTATCCTGATCAAATGCTTAATGGTGTGTAAGTGCAGGTACATATGCCACCATACGTATGGTTACAAAAAGGGAACATTTATGTATGTCTAAGAAGTTTTAAAAATTGGAGCTGCTTTGATTGAGACTTACATGTGCTCCAAACGTATTATTTTTAGGCACAATTTCACATGCCACCGCATATGCGGTCAGACAAAGGGAGTTAAATGTGTCTATATGTACATGTCATCTCCGTTGTTCATGCCCTCTGTCAGTTCGGTCGGTGTCACGAGACACAAGATATGGCCAGCGCAAGCCAAGTAACGACTTCATCATCAATTTCAGCAACAAAACTCTTACCACTAACCAAATTGATGCATGATATACTTGACCACATGCCATTGCGAATTACAATATGTGGGGGTACGACCACACACAACTTGAAAGTCCAGGAATACTGCAGCAATATCCAATGCAAAAAGACCACAAGAAACTTGACCACAGACAGTGGACAGTCATAGAACAACCTTGGCTCAATAAAAATTCCAGAGCAAATGTTTTATTGCGCAAAGAACAGCAGTGGATTTTAAGGTCATGAACCCATGAAAGAGGATTGAATGATGATATTCCCTGAATGTCCCTCAATTAGGTAACCTGACCTCTCACCAATAGAAAATTCAATACAAGCCATTATTATCATAACATGAAACAGCCAAATAATGCCGATTCAGAAGCACAGTACACTATTCTAAAAATAACACACTATATCACATTAAATGTACACAAACATCAAAATATGTGTTAGAACGGGGTTTCTGGTTGGCTAGGGTATGAACCTAAGCCAGGCATACCCACCACTCTTACCACCCAAGATAACCCCTGCTCACCCCCTTGGTAGCTTGGCAGAGCAGTTAGGCTTATCCCAGAGACAATGTGTAAAGTGTTGCGCAACACACACACACCAGTGACACACTAGGTACAACACAAAAAGAGACTCCACACAAGGTTATATAAAAATATCCTTTGTATTTTACATAAAACACATTAGACCACAATCACATAAATCACTTTGCCAACTAGACAATTGCCATGATGTCACATAGATCATAAAATCACTTTGCCAACCAGGCAATTGTCATAACCTCACAAGTTAGTGCAATCAAGTAAGTACTTATAGGTTGTACACATTGTATAAATACCCTTACTGCACATATAAGATGAACCCTGGAGTATTGTTCGTTATCCTGACAATGCAAGGTAAAAACTATACACATTAGAACACATCAGGGCCTAAAATGCAGGTTAGGGCAGACATAAATCATGGCTGTTGGGAATACTATGCCAGCCCTGGAAAAGTGAGGGAACACAACCTGCATCACAACATCTGGGCATAAGTAAGAAGCAGTAGTTTAGAGGCAGAGCATAAATCACTCAACATTATTATGAACATACAGGTGCAGCTTCCCTGCACTCCTATAACACTTTCTACGGTAGTTCCCTATGTGACCATGGAGCCTCTGCTCTCCTTCTAGCTACTTTGCAGTAATGAGTAAATGCAGGCAGTTTCTTTTCATAATCGGGGACCTCCGATGAGGTCTCACCCCGTGATCATCACAAACAATAGCCAATGCCCCCTAGGTACGTGTAGGCATGCAGGAACAGGAGGGAGGGCACCCTCGCCTCAGGGGAATCCTCATCCGATCCTCCTGGGAAATGGCCAAAATGCAGCTGCTGCAACGTTGCAGCATTTCAGTCATGTGACGCCGTTATAACAGAGCAAAATGAGGGAGGCCCGCCTTGGTCCCTTAGGACCGGGATGGTGACTGCTGCACTTGGGGTCACTCCTGCCACACCGGGACTTGTGGCAGTCTGGGCCTTCTCTATGACCGCTGCTTCCTGAGGCTCCTTTTCACTGCAGCGACCCCTCCTCCTCGCTGGGGAGTGTAGCGCGATGCACAAGGAAAGGCGAGTGCTCTGTGACAGGACAAGCCCACGCCTGTGGCTCGGGCCACAGACACCAGGCACTCATTTTCCTCGGTCTTACCCGAGGGCCAGGCCCCGCCCACTGGTGATGTGTGCATTGCTCAGCAACGCGGACACTCCGTGCCAAGGTTTCCTTTCGGCTTTGTTGCCGCAAGCGGGCACATGTGCAGGATGCGCAGGGGGGAGATCACTTCCACGCTTAAGCTCTTCACTCCTGTGGCCCCAAACCTGTGGGACAAAGTGCAGCGCACACCACACTTCTCGTGCTGCCACCAGAGTGGACTAAAGTACTCCACACATGGACCATGAGAAGACAGCAGAGAGTTCACCATGTGCTCGCCGGGGCAAGAAATGAAGCGCTCCTCACACGCAAGGAGGGAACCAAGCTCTCACCCTGCGGTCTACTGTCAACAACAAGGGGCATAAGCAGCCCTCCTGGGAGAGCACTGGGGCACATCAGCAAGGTGCAGACAGGCAGGTCAGCACAAGGGTCCTCAGAGCGAAGTGGCAGTCCTTATCTCAGGGCAGCAGTTCAGTACTACAGAGGAATCAAGTTCCACAGCAGTTCCTTCTGGCAGTCCAGCAGTCTTCTGGTTACAAGCCCCACACAGTGTCTAAAATCATGGGGTCACAGTATTGTATTCCGCTTTAGGGGTCCGTATATAGGTTTTCCTGAATCATGTCCTTATATAGGTATAGAATCCCTGTCCTTATTTAGGCATTAACCGTGCACTCCAAATACAGGCATGGTCACCGACATCCGTCCACCCTAACGTCACAACGAGTTCTTAGAAACCAGACCCTTAAGCTTCGGGAGTTCCCCTAGCACAGGACTATTGATTTCTCCAAGAACTCATCTATTATGTATGAACCGTTATACCTTAAGGGTTCATTCCTGACGTCTTCCTCTGTCCGACTTCACGTCAATGCTAACATTCCTCGACACCTACCAGGTATAAATATACCTTCCCTTGCCCAAGCAAGTTAGAGGAGACCTCGACTTCAGAGGAGCCCGTATCCCGGCCTGACGCACTGAGAAGACGCTGTCATTCCTGCACGCAGACGAATCCATCTTCCAGTGTTCTGACTCCCTTCGCGGGGTGTTAAGAGTTCCAAGATCCGGCAGGAGATTCCCACCTCTCTCTTTCTCAAGGTATGGAGCTGACTAGATCCTAGAGGGACTCTTGGCATACTAGACTTAACATACTCTTAGTCTACCATACTAGAGAATACCCCACCTACTTCTACTCTTCCCTACACCTAGACTAGGTTAGGTACACTGGGGTAGAACTAGCTTAGAGACGCATCGTATGAGTACTCGCATTTTTAGCTCATGTTATTTATGTACGTGAATATATGCTAAAAGATAATGCTAGCGCAGTATTATTTATTTCTACTGCTTACGCTGTACATTATTTATATTGCATACTGTCTTGTGATCATAACAACACATATCTCTTACACGAGAAACAAGACTGTTCAATAAAACCCATTTTATTGAAACGCCCGTCTTTCCTTTCTGTGTAACTCTGTAGAAACTAAGCATGCACGATTGAATGAGTGAAACTGTTATCTATTGTTTCCACGATTCTGAGACATGTTCCGCTTCTAAATGGAAACAAAGTTGTCATGTTTTTCGGTTGCCAGAAACTACTCCCTTCTTGTTCTCAAGGAGTTTCTAGTGGCCTCTGAGCTAGCTGGCACAGGTAATTAAGTTTAATATAATCGATAGGGACATACCGACCTTAGTCCTATGTCAAACCTATAGGTTATATTATTCCAATGCGCAGAGCCTATTTGGGAAATAGGAACTACACTACATGGCGCCCAACGGTTTGGTAAGGCAGTAATTTAATGCTAGATACTGAGTAACTCATTCGTGCTTTTCTCAGAGACCCCTACTCACATACTCCATAAGACGTCTGGAGTGGGTAGGGTTAAATATCCGCCATAACTAAATAGGGAAGCACCCTATATATTAGTTGTTTGGTTTGTTCAACGTTGAAGGATACAGTGTTCCAAAATATTGTGCACCTTATCTTTTTGTTTCCTTGAAACTTGTTCTACATTTTTCAAAAAACAAAATGCCTGACTCCGACAACGGTGACGTTGCGGGTCAACCAGCTTTAACAGCTTAGAACATCACAGGTTTTATTGAAACCGAGGAGGGTGTCATAGACATCAATCCTAACTTAAGAAGAGCCATCACTCTAAAACTTATAAAACACGGCCTACCACCAAGAGGAGGTAGAGCAGTTTTCGTGATAGAGGCACACAAATCCTTTCAGACAGAGGTATTCTATTCATGGGTCATATTTCCTGAATCAAATTCAGTAACAAGACTATTTCACTTCTACAAAGAAGATGATCCACCAGAGGAATATATTCCTTTCGAGGATATTGAAATTCCACTAACATACCAGGAGCATCAGCTCTGGTTTAAAGGCGCCCTAAAACATCACAGAAACATTACCAGGCTCGGTCCACTAGGTAGACCAGGAGCAACATGGCCGATTCTAGCCGGCTACACTCCTCATCCTGAACTCGATATAATGTCAGATGAGGAACTACTTACTCAACTTACAGAGTTAATAAAAATCTACAGACAATTAGTCCAATATGTCATGCGGACTTTTACAGTCCAACCACCATTGACACTTCCAAATCAAACTCCTCAACCGGGGAACACACTAAAAATTACACCACAGACTCTATACGCAGTCATGGGTAAAATGCCCACAAAACGTGAGCAAATTCCATTTTGGATAGCTCAAAAAATTACTCAAATCGAAGCAGTATTTCCAAATACCAGCCCTTATGAGAAATACAGAATCCTAACAATCTGTTTACCGATGGGGATCACACCACAACTGGAAGACTGCACCACTTGGGGCTCAGTCTTTGCTGCCATCTATACTAAAACACATGGTATTCCATCAATTGCAGTAATACCAGATGTCCTGAAACAAATTCAAAACGAATACGGGGCAGAGCCTGCTCTAAATTTAGGTATGAAATTACTGAAAAATTTCGACCAGGTCTCAACAATAATATTATCTAATATTAAAGGGAGGCAGCAGCAGTGGCGATCCGCCAACGATTAAGGAATTCGATGTTACAGAACATCAAACTGAGCTACCCAGAATAATAGAACAATCTTATGCAGAATTAGGCAGAGATAGTTTGGGTGGAAGACCAGTGAAGCCAAAACTATCTGAAAGTCCTGAGAAGGACTCTATTAAACACACTCCTACATCTTCTAAAAAGAAGTGGGCAACTAATAAAAATAATTCAGAGAAACGTTCTTAGTCCCAAGGTAGGTCTCCTCAAAAGGAGCCCTCTGAAAGGAGGTATAACCTCAGGAATAGGGATAATTTGAAAAAGCCTGACAGGTATCAAGATACTGATACACGTTCCTCTCGTACCTTTCAGATCTCGTCACAGACATCGGAAAGAAGAGGACGGTCAGAACATAGAGAAGAACGTGTGAAATCGAAAGACGACAAACACGTTCAGAAAAATAAATCAAAACCTCAATTCTCAAAGAAGAAGGTAGCAGGTCTGAAGGTCAGACATGCCGAGGATACTGAGAACACAACTCAAGAACGGACAATGGGCTCAGACAATGCTGGACAGTGCAGCAGAAGTCACAATAGCTCGCCAGAACCTGAAGGAACTTCTGGAGATAGTGGACTTGAATGAGTACATTACAGTTGAGACTGTAGACACCAGGGTTAGTACTCCACAAAAGTTAAATGAAATAACACTCCGGATGGAGGGAGACATACCTAGACAGGTGAAAGCACTTTTTGGGAAAAACTTTCAAGGGGCTATGACATACTTCTAGCAGAAAAAGACTGGCCACCACAATTTGTCAGGGAGTGCCCACATGGCGAGGACATTATTATGCCTGCCTTCTCTAACCATATTCCAATTCATCTAAAATACACTTATGCCAGGAAATGGGCAGTTGCCCAGGCCCCAGCATTATGCAAAAATCATGTAGGATGGGATGAGGATTCACCTCACCATAAAATACATCTAAAAATGAACCTACTGCACAAAGGCAGTATCCAATAAAGCAAGAAGCTAAAAAATAGGTCAGGGAGATCTTAGATCAACTTGAATACCAAGGGGTGATTGAAACATGCACCTCTTCAAAGAACAATCCTTTGTTTCCTGTCTCCAAGCCAGACAATACCTATCGTCTAGTTTTGGATTACAGACACTTAAACACTTGTTCTAAAACTTTTGCAGTACAAAATGCACATAGTACAGCATGAATGAATAACATTGTGCGTAAAAAATACAACACCACATTGGATATCTCAAATGGTTTCTTTTGTCAAAACATAGCACCTGGAAGCAGGTACTTAACAGCTTTCTCAATAATGGGGACCCAGCGTCAATTTTGTCGACTCCCACAAGGGTTCAAGAACAGCCCGGGGTTATTCTCAGCGAGAGTAACGGAGTTACTACAAATTTATGACAATGAGGCATTGTCATATGTCGATGATATTTATCTGACAGACGATGACCTGGACAAACACTTGAACAGGGTGAGCACCATTATACTGGGCTTCGCCTCTGAGGGCTACAAATTCAACTTCAAAAAGTCCAGAATTGCCCATCTCAATGTCCTGTTTCTAGGATATGAGCTTTCAAGTGAAGGCAAGAGCTTGGCAGCCAACTTTTTAGAAAGGTGTGCGCTGCTCCAACCTCCAAAGACGCTGAAAAATTTACAATCCATCCTGGGTTTCCTCAATTTTGGAAGAACTTACATTCTAAATTACGCAGAAAGGGTTAAACCTCTCTACGCACTAATCAAACCTGATTTTTCAATCAAAAATTGGACACAAGAACACACAGAAACCTTGCGTTCACTCCAGGCTAAAATGTTAGCAACAAATCACTTACAAACACGCGTAAGTCAACGCAATTTAGTGATCCGAATAATTTCGGGTCAATGCGGATTCACCTACTTAACATTTAATGAGGGTGAAAAAGTACCAATTGCATACAAATCACACTTGTATACACAAACAGAAATGCGCTTCAGTTCAACAGAAAAAATTCTGACAGCAGTTCAAACCGCTGTAGCAAAAGAAAGAGCTCTAGCCCAAGGGAAACGCATTATTGTCGTAACCCCAGTTCCGGCCTTAGAGGCGGTAACAAAAGCGAGCATTCCAAATGCTAAAGCATTACATCCAAAATGGATACAATGGGTTAATTCTCTTGCTGCAACAGATGTTGAATATGTTTTTGATCCTGATTTAAAAACACAAGCATTCCTGCAATATGAACATGAATGTCCTCTGCCTACTGAGATTCTGCCTCTCGATCAGTATGAATTCATAATTTACACTGATGGATCCGCACAACCCGCAACAGGGAGTAAGCAAGCTTACAGTGCAGCATGCGCAATCGTTAAAGGTCGCATGCGCGATGGCAAATTCAGACCTATGGTCACAAAACCCAGTCTCTAGGAGATTGCACAGCTCAGCGAGCTAAACTACAAGCATTCAAACTGGCACTTGAAAGTACAGATCAAGAATTGCCCACACTAATAGTGTGCAATTCTTTCTACTGTGTACAGTCGTATAATGAATATATACAAACTTGGCTTGAAAACGGGTTCAAAGATGCAAAAGGTGGCACAATAAAGCATAAAACGCTTTGGGAACAAGTAGTTCAGTTAAAAAGCGAACTACCGAAGGCTCACGTGATCCATACACTGAGTCTTCAACGTGATGGCGTTCACGTTACAGGGAATTCATTGGCTGACAAAGCCGCAATGGGGTCTGTTCAGACGGCTTCCGTAGCTGCGATCACTCGTTCAAAAACGAAAATAGACAGTGAGATAATGTTGGCTGTCAATGCTATGAGCAAAGGCAGTGGTGCAGCGTTACCAAAAAAGTTTCCACTCAAGTACTCTTATGTAATTGATGCGAACAACGTTCCTTTTGCTCGAATCCCTGGAGTGGGGGACAGGGTAATTCCAAACATGGAACGTAGAGCAACTTTGATTTATGAAACACATCTGGGGGAGGGTCTGTCACATCAAGGGATCTCTAAAATAATATTGACATTAAAAGAGATGTTACCCCACTGGAATGAATTTGTGGGCGAATTCGACGTCTGCCTTTTTCAGGAGACGTGGAGTTTGGTTCCACTTTATAAGGCAGGCTATATTTGCTTTCACATACCTGCAATTTCCATCGGAAGTGGGCGACCATCTGGTGGGTTGATTGCTTGGGTTAGTATAGCTTTAGATTGTCGAATTACGCTACAATCCACCGCAAGCCCAGATATTCTGTGGCTAAGTATTAGAGGGCCTAGGGGTGGACTCCAGATGGAACTTTTCAATGTCTATGCAAGAGGAACAAAGGGTGGTAGAGCCTCGGCTACCATTTCAGCATTAGATGAATGCTTATCAAATTGCCCTCCTGCAAGCACGAGTAGTAGTTGCGGGAGACTTCAACTGCACGTACGAACCACTTGCAGTCGAGGATCTATCGGGAGCAGAAGACCAAGATAACAAATGGGCGGTACCCCAACTTGATCTCCCCACAATCAAAAGATGGACACAACAAGTGCTCCAACTTAATGCCATCACCATGGAGCACGGTCTAAGGGCAACAAATGGAAGGTCGCCATCTGATAAGGAAGGTGCGAATACCTACAATAGAGTCTGTTGTCCATCTAGAATTGATTACATCCTCCTAGCTGTCAAACTGTGGAGGAATCTGGTGGATATGTTAGTGGGCTCGACAACAGAGAGCGACCACAATCCTTTGTGCCTGACTCTTAAGCACCTGTGGGAGGCAACCCACCAACAGTTGACTACTATATCCCAGATAACAACTAGAGATATAGTTCCTTCCAATTGTAAAAAAAAATTGAAATGGAAGAGGGTAATTCTAAGCAATGCTAAGACCGCTGGCATTAAGCATGAGCTTATTTTGGGCATAGATAAGCTTCAACTGGCAGTTAATAGCGAAAATAGATCAACAATCATCCAAAGGGCTCATGCTCACACCGTTGCCCAAATAAGCTCGTACTTTCAAACCCAAGGCATGAGCAAAAAACCATGTAGCACCACTAAGGACCTCTATTCTTGGTACAACAAAGATTGTAGGGCCCAAAGATCAATTCTGGCTAAAGCCATTAGAGAGAAAAATCAGCCGCTCATAAAATCAGCCAGAAAATCTTACCGAGTAGACCAGCGCGAGGCCAAGGCAAGCTGGGATGAGTCACGCTGGGCACAATTGGAGGGGGCGTGTGTATCTAAAGATAATAATTTGTTCTGGAAAATAGTAACCTGGGGGAGCAGGTCAGGTGCTCGCTCACCCCCAAAACTTTATTACTAGCCAGGTGTAGTTTGATCATTTTAAAGGCCTATATTCAGCAGAGGAGGTGACCATGGAAGGGGAAGTAGGTGATGCAAATGGGTGCATGGTAGAAGAAGAATGTTTTACCTTATTGGAGGTAGAAGCAGCAATAAGTAGAATTGTTCCCTCAAAAGCTGCAGGACCGGATGGCTTGCCAGGCGATTTGTTTCTGGCAGATCCCGAGCATTGGGCTCAATACATTTTATTACTAGCTAATGCTATAGCTGACGGTATGCCAGTCCCAGCATCCTGGAAGAGTGCCGAAGTAGTTCCTATATTCAAGAAAGGTGCCAGGGACAACCCCGCCAACTACAGACCGATTAGTTTGATAGACGCCATGCAGAAGGTCTTTGGCCGGATGCTTCTACACAGGATACAGGCATGGATAGAGGAGAAGAACGTCCTCTCTCAGTTCCAGGCCGGGTTTAGATCAAAGACCGGGACTATGGACCAAATATTTCGACTTCTCCTCATCCATTGGAAGGTAGTTGTGCTAGGCAAGGGCAGTCTTTACCTTGCTTTTATAGACTTGAAGACTGCCTTTGACCTGGTTTCTAGATCCAAATTGTGGGCAACTCTTGGCAGGATGGGCATCTCCCCGTTCATTCTTAAATTACTAACTCGACTCCATGCGGGGAACGTTGCCCAGGTCAGGTGGGGAGAACAGGGCCAAACAACTGAGCGCATCCCTGTCAATAGAGGGGTTCGACAGGGATGCGTCCTGGCACCAACTCTGTTTTCGCAATACGTGAATGGGGTAGTCAATTTTCTTCTGGAGGAGCCAGCTGATTCGCCTACATTAGGAGGCAAAAAGATACCAACCCTGTTATTCGCAGATGATACCCTGCTGATATCTAAGACCCCAGCGGGGCTACAGCGACTTATCAATAGATTCCAACTTTTCTGCGATAACATGGGATTGGTCATAAATAGCTCTAAAACAAAATTTATGGCCTTTAATTGCCACAGATCTTATAAAAATGGCTCGCTGCTGGGTGGTGTTCCCCTCGAAAAGGTGAATAGTTTTGATTACCTGGGTGTGCGGTTTTCCGAAAATATGTCTTGGAAACCACACATTGCCAAGATGTTGCTGGGACATAAAAGGATAACTGGAGCAATCGGCAAAGAACATCGCCTTTCGCACACTAGGCCCATTGCACCAGCACTTCAAATCTATAACTTGAAAGCAGTCAGCTCTGCTCTTTACGGAGCTGAACTTTGGGGGTTTGAGAAATTAGATGAGCTTTCAAGATCTGAACATAAATTCCTGAGAGACCTGGTTATAGCACCCAAATATGTTCCCCTTGCTCCCCTATTGTTGGATATGGGCAGGCAGCCATTGGGCGACATAGCTAGGTTGCGCCCTTTGCTCTTTTGGGCACGTATCAGAAGGACTCCTGAACTCTCTTCCTATGCAGAAGCTATGACTGAGATTGTTAACTTGGATACAGGCGGGAAAATAGGCTGGCTTGCCAACATTAAAAAAATGCTGTCAATAATGGGTCTCAAGGGCTGTTGGGCGGGCCAAGCTCCTCCAAGGAAAGAGGAACTCAAAAGCCTATACTGGGAATGGGTGGACCTACGAGAAAACTGTCATTCTAATGTAGGCAAACTCACACTAGAATTTTATTCCCACAAACAAATTAGTCATCTTGAGCCCTTCCTTGACACAATCAAAGTCCCAAGAGACAGAATACTATATATTCATTTTAGGCTTGGATCTCTCCCTGTTCGCGAGGCGACAGCAAAGTAGAGTCCAAGCAAGGAGGAAAATTGCCCATTTTGTAAGGCCATGACCGAAACCATTGCCCACCTAATGTTCGCTTGCCCGGCGTACAAACTACCACGGGCAAAGTGGTTGAAACCACTTTGTCGACAACTGGGCGCACGCGATTATCACACAGCAATACGTATTTTAAGATCTGATTGTAGGCCGTTTTACGCATGCTGTGTGGCAAAATTTCTCGGTCAGGCTTGGCTTATAAGGCGCAGGGAGTTTACAAGAATGAGACAGTTTTAACAGAAAGCAGACTAGTGGGGAGCCTAAAGTTCCACATATAGAACTGTTGAATCTATTTTGCACAAGTATTCCATTTGTTAAATTATACGCAAATACTGAAGGCGAAAATAATGTTTTCTATAGAAATTTTACGTACTTTCATTCCAGTTTTAATGTCAACATGAATAACTTAAAACAAATTGTGCACACATTAACTATTTTATTTTTTTAATAATTTTTTTATCCTTGTAAATACGACATTGGCTTTGCACTACAATCCCAACTGTATATTTGTTTGCAGTGACATTTATACAAATCATTGATGTCGCAACCTTGTATTTTACCTCTAAAGAATATTAATGTGTTTTTATTGTAAAATGCAGCTTTTATGACACTCTTGTCGAAATAAAGCTATATTGATTGATTGATTAAAAGAGATGTACTGGTGGCCTGGAATGAATACAGAAATACACATATTCATCAATAACTGCTTAGACTGTAAATTACAGCGAGAAAGCCACCAGACACCGTGCTTAGAATGTAGCTGCCCAGTACAGACACCATTGTTAGACAGCCTTAGACTATCTATGCGCAGGCGTCCCTCTGGACAAATGCAATCCCACAAATACTAAATCAAGGTTCCTATGGATATTGCCTCAGCGCTCGGCTGATGCTCGAACTGTTATAAAAGATTTGCGAGTCTTTATCAGCACATACGCAATAGGCACGCTACATTCTGACCAGGGCCCTGCGTTTAGCTCTCGGGCTTACAAAGACGCCATGGCCAGTCTGGGCGTTGCATTGCGGTACTCCTCTCCATTTCATCCTGAGGGAAATTCTGTTGTGGAAAGGAAAACCGGGACATAAAGCAGTCTATAACAGCTAGGGCATTAGGTTCGGGTGATGGGTGGGTCAAACATCTTTATGGGGTCCAACGCTCATTAAACAACTTGCCAAGAAGTTCTCTAGGGGGGGTCACTCCATATTAGGTCCTATTTGGGACAAGAATGTGGGTGCCCGATCTGGAATGCAGTGGCAGGGTGGTGGAAAATAAACCCTTTGATATCAAAGATCGTTTGGCTGTTTTACAGGACTTAAATGAACTAAGAACGAAACAAAGCAATGTATTCCTGCAGTCAACCACCACTGGGGAAAAACCGGCGGTCCCAGCAAGGCCTGTCTGGATTCCAAAAGTTGGGGATCTGGTCAGAGAGAAAATTGCGGACAAGAAGGAATTTGGACCTTCATACAGACAACCAGTACCTGTCCTAGCCATACACGGAACAAGAACAGTACTTCTGCCGCCCCTTGCTGGAAAAAAGGAGAAAAGATTTGTGTCCATCGACCTCATCAAACCACAGTATGTGGCCAATACTAAATAGTAGGCCTCGTGGACTCTGACCTAGTAGCAGACACACTCCTCTCGCTACTATCCAAGAGGTTCAGACTGAAAGACTGATAACCATTGAGAATTCAGCAGTAACAGATGAAGGACTGAGCAACAATGCTATGGAACTCATCCCTCTTGAAACACAAGTAACAGTTCGTCCAAATACACCTGTCTACACCAATGTAACAAGTGATCAACTGGTTCCAGCGATTTCTACAAATCCTGATGCTATTCCAACAATTGACAGAACTGCTTCTGGCTACTTCATTAACTTTGATACATTTTCTGAGGATCCGAGTGAGCCCGAGATGTCGCCAGCATCAAAAACTTTTAAACAGCAAGTACAAGACTTTTTGCATTTTTTGAAAAAGACTTATCTAGTTTCACCATGGATTGAACTTTGGGTTATTTCTGGAATATTTTTCTTCCTGCTTTGGCTAGCTTTGGTTATGACTATGAGCGTGCTTATAAATGGGAGATACATCCATTTGGACATTGAAAGAAAAGAAGTGAACTTACTTTTGAAACCTCACAAATCATCCCATCGTGAAACAAGAGACTTGTCTGCAGTGAACATCACAGCCGTTCCTATACAGGATGGTATAGTGTGGGACAAAACAGATTTTGATATTTTTGGCCCGACGGAACATTTGAACATTCCACATTTATTTAAGATCTCACTAAGTGATTTTGTTTCATCCAGTACCTTTTCTGATGATTGGGACTTTGAGACTGTAAATAATATGATGTTTGACCTAGAAAAATCTGCTGCATTTTCTAATAATGAATATTTAGAGGGTTCATCAGACTATGAACAGCTGTATTGCTATAACCACTATGGTCATCATTTTTTGCATAAATCTGCAACACCTAGAAATGTGTTTATGTTTAACCAATGGGAGCATTGTCCTACACCACCAAAAGGTAGTTCAAAAACATTTGCTAAAAAGTTTCCATATTTTTCAGGATACAATACATCTGATCCAGAAACATTTTACTATAAAAATGTAAACAAAACAGGACTGAAAATTATGTTAACAAATACAAAACAGATTTACTCTGCAGCTTTTATTGCCCAATTGTCTAGACAGGGTTTCGACTTATGGAAAGACACAATAGACACAAAATCTGTCTGGGGTACTAAAGATTGGCAAGTGCAGGGGATAGAAGCTTTATTTAGAGCCTGTATCGTCCCTCAGATCAAATAATGTTTTTGAATGACACGGTCCAACAAACGTCTTGCCTTGGGTTAGCCAAGATCAAAGACATGAAAAATCCTTCTGTACCAACACCTGCAAGTGATAACAATACACAGGCAGCGGTTACAGTTGACACCATACTACAAATCAACAGAACAAATCCTGATTGGAGAAAATGGTTGATCTGGCCCACAGACACAAACAACTGTCAAGAGAGATTCCTGAATAAAACACAGGGGTTTACTATTCATAGGCCAGACCCACGATACGTCCAAAGACAGCATCCGGGGGTAGTAACAACATACAGTGTGGGGAAATTATGCCTCGATTGGCTGCAGAAATCTACACTTAAGGATGTGAAACAACACTTATCTTTACTTAAAGAAGACGCAGACCTTAGGGAATTCTTGCTTGGACCAAGAAAACTGCGTCAAAAACGTTTCATATATGCCGGCATCTATGCTGCTTATAATGAAGCATGGAAGGTGTCACAGATGGAGGCCGCAGAACGAATACGTGAACTTGATCGTATTAATCTAGAGAAAACTCTCTCTGTGGTCGACAATGGGTTAACAACTTTGTCCTCCAGAATTTATCATTGGACAGTATTGCATCCTCTGCTATCGACATACTGGAACAAGATTTAGCCATGTTACAACAAGGCCAGTCTCAGTTACGTTCTATTATGTTATTAAGCTGGACGCTGCAATCTTTGCGTGCGGGCTATGTGCCTTGGCGTTTTATCAACACGACGGCTCTGTTTGCAGAATACAATCTAACTGATAAACAGATCGAACTGGCACAAAGGGGAGCAAAGTATACAGTACTGAGCATTGAAAAACTTGAAAAATTACCATTCACAGTGGCAGAAAAACCAGCTACAGAATGGCTTATTCATGGCAAAATTAGTCTACCTGTGACTACTTTTCAGTTTCAGTATTGCCTTAAACAGATGCAAGCAGGCAAATATGAAAGGTTGGGTAAAGAATACATTAAGACATCCTGGAATTTACCTTACACCTATAGATGTTGGAGTGGGGATCGTGAAGTGTTTCTAAGCGGTACACACTGTGAAAGTGCACTAAGCGGTTCACTGATTTGTCAGGACATTTCTTTACACGGGGCTTGTAATGGTTCTGTGGCAAACTTGTCCTGCCACCAGCAGGGTACACCAGCTGCTGTGATTAATCCAACGTTTGGACAACTTTCTAATGGGAGTTACCTCATGTTGAATGATCAGAGTTGCTGTGGCATGTTGCCAGGCATCCCATATCTAGTAACGGTCAACTCCAGGGTCACTTGCTGTATGCAAGTATTGTTTGCCCCAATAGACACAGTCAGGGAGTCGCCTCTATGGCCTTCGTTGAATGTCTCTTTTATACGATTTGATACTTTAAGCAGAATGAAAGCCATGCTTATACAACAATCAGTGCCTTTGACCTCGGCCAAAGAAACCTATGATCTACAAGTTGCAAGGACTTCGGCTGAGATACAAGCTTTAATTCGTACAAACTGCCCTATACATTTCGTAGAAATGATAGGACGTATCTTTAACATGTCAGATACAAGCGGAATTGTACATGTATTTAAGACCATCTGTTCCGGACTATTAGCACCTTTCCAGGCTGTCCTCGGAATCATCCCAAACTTCGCACATTCGGTGTTTGGTGGTGTGCCGTTAATTCTAGCACTTGTTGCAGGAATTCTGTTTCTATTCCTCCTACTACGCTATGGCAAGCCTCTTCGCCAACATCACTCCGAGCGATGTGGAGAGAGCCCTCCTTGAACGGAAATGCTGTGAGCGAATAGTACAGCTTTTGGGCATGCCTCGTCTACGGGAACTTAATACAACGTGGTTCCTGTCATTCAGACCAATCTGGCAAGATTGCATCTTACCTGTTCTACGCTGCCTGTTTTGCGGTGAAGAATGCGTGCTAGACACCTGTCTAACACTCCCATCAGTCATGCCAACGGATATCGATACTCTGCTGGACCCGATAACGGCCCATGCTGTGTGTTGTCCCCAGAGGCTTCCAATCCTGATGGCGGCATTCATTGAGATCTCACAGACGCTTCCGGCTGCTGCTGAGGTACGAGATGGATCAACGGGCACACAGGTAACAACGGACGCGAACGTTGCATCTTCTGCTGAAGGCGATGTTTCTCATCTCTGTGCAATTAACCTTCTGAACGAGGTGTTCCAAATGTCGCCAACTTCGGTGGACGATATTTTGGCTACGGAAATAGATGATCTAATGTTTACGCCAGACCCATACACTGACTTTGATTCGGCTCACAGTGTACCAGGGCAACAATGAAATTTGGCCTTCATATTTTTCAGAACTTGGAACTTTTCCCAGAATTGAACTTTTTTCTTTTTAAATTTTTTGAAATGACATGGCAAATGAACAATCTGCTTACAGTAGAACTAGTCTTATAAAACTGACTTTTTTTAATACTTCCAGGGACACATTGTCACCTTACTTGTCTAAACATTTCATTTACTTCCATGATATGCAAATGGCTTTGATTTTAAGAACTTATCGACCATTTCATCATATGTATATATTACTGTTTCATTCACGTTGCATTCCACTTCCGTTATATGCTTAGAATGAAAACAATGCTTTAAATGTACAGTACCTATGGCATTTCAACAGTTTTGAGCTTCTTTTAAAATGCTTTTAGAAATGTTTTTAGCAATATGTGGTACTCAATTTTATGTTTAGCATTTAAAATGTTTAGCATTTAGTATTATCGTTCATTCGAAGATGGAGTGGGTGTTGTATTCCGCTTTAGGGGTCCGTATATAGGTTTTCCTGAATCATGTCCTTATATAGGCACAATTCGCCTTGCCCTTATATAGGCATAGAATCCCTGTCCTTATTTAGGCATTAACCGTGCACTCCAAATACAGGCATGGTCACCGACATCCGTCCACCCTAACGTCACAACGAGTTCTTAGAAACCAGACCCTTAAGCTTCGGGAGTTCCCCTAGCACAGGACTATTGATTTCTCCAAGAACTCATCTATTATGTATGAACCGTTATACCTTAAGGGTTCATTCCTGACGTCTTCCTCTGTCCGACTTCACGTCAATGCTAACATTCCTCGACACCTACCAGGTATAAATATACCTTCCCTTGCCCAAGCAAGTTAGAGGAGACCTCGACTTCAGAGGAGCCCGTATCCCGGCCTGACGCACTGAGAAGACGCTGTCATTCCTGCACGCAGACGAATCCAGCTTCCAGTGTTCTGACTCCCTTCGCGGGGTGTTAGAGTTCCAAGATCCGGCAGGAGATTCCCACCTCTCTCATTCTCAAGGTATGGAGCTGACTAGATCCTAGAGGGACTCTTGGCATACTAGACTTAACATACTCTTAGTCTACCATACTAGAGAATACTCCACCTACTTCTACTCTTCCCTACACCTAGACTAGGTTAGGTACACTGGGGTAGAACTAGCTTAGAGACGCATCGTATGAGTACTCGCATTTTTAGCTCATGTTATTTATGTACGTGAATATATGCTAAAAGATAATGCTAGCGCAGTATTATTTATTTCTACTGCTTACGCTGTACATTATTTATCTTGCATACTGTCTTGTGATCATAACAGCACATATCTCTTACACGAGAAACAAGACTGTTCAATAAAACCCTTTTATTGAAACGCCCGTCTTTCCTTTCTGTGTAACTCTGTAGAAACTAAGCATGCACGATTGAATGAGTGAAACTGTTATCTATTGTTTCCACGATTCTGAGACATGTTCCGCTTCTAAAGGGAAACAAAGTTGTCATGTTTTTCGGTTGCCAGAAACTACTCCCTTCTTGTTCTCAAGGAGTTTCTAGTGGCCTCTGAGCTAGCTGGCACAGGTAATTAAGTTTAATATAATCGATAGGGACATACCGACCTTAGTCCTATGTCAAACCTATAGGTTATATTATTCCAATGCGCAGAGCCTATTAGGGAAATAGGAACAACACTACAACAGCCCCATTACTTATACTCCTAAAGTCTTTGTTCTGGGGCACTTCAAACAACCTTTGAAAGTGCACAACACCCCCATTCAATCCCCAGCCCTGGCACCTGACACACTACAGGGGGCGGAGACAACATTGTGAAAGGCAGGCACAGCTCCATTCAGTTGCAGGTGACAACTCCTCCCACCACTCTAAATGTAGAAGAGGCCCGTTCAGCCCAACTATGAGTCACCTAGGAAAGGCAGAACATACCTCAACCCCCCTTGTGACTGTCTAGAGTGAATGCACATCCCCTGCTCCTGTAAGTCTAAACCAGACGTTGGATACACAATCAGGCCGGGCACAAAGTCATAAGCACACAGAAATGCCCACTTCTAAGAGGCCTGAGACAGGTTTGAAAGGCTACTTTGGTGGGTGGCGCAAGCAGTAGCATTTAATTTACAGGCCCTTGGTATAGGGGATACCACTGTAATAGGGACATACAGGGAAATTAAATATGCCAAACAGGTGTAGACCAATATTACCAAGTTTACAAGAGAGCACATGCACTTTAGCACTGATCAGCAGTTGTCCAGAGTCAGAAAACCAACAAAAACAGGCCAGAAAAAATACAGGAGGAAGGCAAAAAGTTCTGGGATAACCCTGCAAAAAGGGCCAGGTCCAACAATATGTCAAAATGAAAATAATACACTTTAAATAAAGAACAAAAACACTAAAGTTCAAACTACTCCCCAATCAACCAAACAAATTAAACTTAACCCCTTCACTGCTAGGCCTTTTCCTCCCCTGTGCTAAGCCTTTTTTTTTGGCTATTTGGGGTAGTTTGCGCTTAGGCCCCTGTAACTTTTTGACCACATAAGGTATCCAAGCCAAAATGTCGTCCTTTTCTTCCAACATCATGGGGATTTTAAAGGTACCCAGGGTTTGTTGATTACCCTGGAGGAGACCCAGAAATTAGCCAAAATACAGCTAATTCTTTTTTTTTGTTGAAAAATGGGAAAAAAGTGCTGCAGAAGAAAGCGTCTGTTTTTTTCCCTGCAAATAGTATCAACAAAGGGTTTGTGGTGCTGAAATCACCATCTTCTCAGCTTTCAGAGACTGACAGACTTTTGTCGGAAAACCAAATTTTTTTACACAGTTTTGCCATTTTACTGGGACATAGCCTATTTTTGCTTTTTTTTGTGCTTCCAAACTCCTATCAGTTAATGGGAGAATGGGGTATGAAAGCAATAATGGATTCTGAAAAGCTATACATTTCAGAAAAGTATACAAAATTCTGAATTCAGCAAGGGGTCAGTTGTGTAAATCCTTCAAGGTTTTTTTTACAGAAACTAACAGCTGAAAATAGGAAAAATTGAAAATGAGTTGAAAAAAACAGCCAATTGTGCCAACGTTTTCACCTGTAAATTATGACAGAGTTTTGAAAGCAATATACCATTACATCCGCTGGACCCTTCTGGTTGTGGGGATGTATAGGACTTGTAGGTTCACCAAGACCCCGAGGAACCCGGAGCCAATAACTGAGCAGCGTCTTGCAATGGTTTTTTATTGTGTACCGGGTATATAGCAATTCATTTGGGAAAATAAAAACAGTGAAAAATCGGTATCAAAGACACCTATGTATTTCCAAAATGGAACAAAATATAGAGTTTAGAAACAGTAGCTATTTGCACATCTCAAGAAATTGTGGGTACCCGTACTAGCATTTGAATTATAGGACATTTTTCAAGGTGACTTCTTTTTTACACATTGGGGCATATTCTCAAGAACGTGTGATAACCATCGCAAACTTAACGCAACCTCCAACATCGCAGTACATCACGGAACATTTACGCTGTGTTAACCAAGTATTCACAACACAGCGGTACCATGCGATAGTCACCAGATAACGCGTCAAATGGCAGTGCTAAAATCAACGCCACGCCGCAAAAATGCGAAACACGAACGCAAAAAAAGCTGCGATGAGGCCAATCGCGATACAAAAAGCAGCGCAAACCAGCGGCAGGCCTGCAAATCCCACGCGTCTGGTGGGAAAATGCACTATAAAAGCAACAAAAACAACACACCAGAAACAATCCAACGTGCGTAGCAACATGGATGCACCCTGACCCAGCGCAGAGGCCAACGCGAACCCCACTAGCCCCACAGACCATCAGCAAGGACCAACGGGGTCGGGGAAGGCCAAGGAGAAGAGGGAGAGGAAGACGGGGTGCAGTCCGTAGGAAAACAAGACCAGCGTCACGGATGTGACAGAACACTACCAGCAACTGACCCACAATCAGACTACCTTGAATGCAGCCCGAGTGTCTTGGAGGCGAATGGAGGAGGCCAAGAGGCGCTGGCATGACGTGAAAACCTAAACCAGGCCCAAAGCCACTGCCAACAGGAAGGCAGCAACGGCGAAAGGAGGTGGGAGTCCTGCGCCACAGGAGGAGCTGGAGGAAATGGAGGCCAGTCATCAGTGTGGAGACGGTGCAAGGAGGTGGGAGTACGGACACAGCTCGAGAGGACCTGACACAACAACAACAGGGTGAGTAACGAACAGGTACTGGGGGACGGGGAGATGGGCACAATGGCACACATGCACAAGGATGTGTAGCACACTGCACACCCACAATTACCCAGGGTCATGTCCCCCCTCCCCGTGGCACACTGCAGCACACACACATGGCAATCTCAGCACATCCCATGACAATGTGGCACAAAGTGCAACACCGACACTGCAGAACAGGGGACACAACTGGGTCCGCCCATGCGCAGAAACAGGCCAATCACATTTGACAGAGCAGGGAACTGTGAGATGCATATGTACGGGTACAACCTCACATCAGTCATGTAGTCCAAATGTCCACTGTCCCCCTCAAATTGCCAGCACCGCCCAAACAGTCACAATGTACATTGTCACACAGTCTGCATGTCTACAAGAACAATGCGCCAACATAAATGTCAACACAATGTCAACATGCATCTCCCCTTCACATTGCAGAGGGACAAACAACACCTCCAGCAGGTCAGACCAGACAACCCATCAGTGATGCCCGAGAAGACCACCACACCTTCGACACCGACGCCCTACAACATCCCATGGACATCCCACGCAACCCACCACCAGGACCAGGGCAGACAAGCTACTCAGAGGAGAACACAGCCCCTGCAACAGACCACACAGCATGAAGCACCCGCAAGCACGGCTGGCTCACAGCACTTCACCGACCCACACATGGCATCCCAATGCCAGGTGTCAGGACGCCAAAAGGAGGTGGCGGAACAGGTGCGGGTGTGGTCCGAAGCCATGGAAGGCGAACTAGATCACATACGTGGGTGTCTATTACCCTTCAGGGACTACCTACACCCCACAAAGGAGACCCACACTGCCATAGAGAGACATGCAGATGCACATTCCCAGTACAGAACCACGCCCAGGGGCACACACATATCAGTCACACACCCACGTTGGCTCTGCGTACGACGGCCCAGTCCACTCCCCTTACGAATTGAGTGGGTGACGACAAAGCCACATGTCCAAGCTCCAACCCTCTGCCTGCGGTGACATGTCTGCGCCCGCTGTACACAGCACACTGTAATGTCGTAGGGCCTAGGGCCCTCATGCATACAACAAGACCACAGGGACACATGCAGATATTATGTTGAACTGGCTACGGGCATGTGCGCCCGGCCCCTTTATTGGCAGGGCCACATGTACAGTGACGCCTGTGCTGCATGTGTGTGGGGTGAGCATGAGCCAGCCCGCACGGAGTGCTTGGTGCTGGCAACAACTTGAACAGTGGACACCAGTGCAATGGAAAAAGGAAACACCAGCATCACAGAGTCAACTGCTGAGCAACATGGAGGGAGCCGGAGCAAGTACAGAGGTCACCCAACATACAAACAGAAGTGCCCGTGAGTTGCAGTGCACTGAGGTTGGGGCACTAGAGCTGAGCGCGCTCATGAGATGAAAATGACTAGGATTGTGTCCATTGGGGATATTCCTGATGCAGCTGCAGTGGGGTGTGTTAGACCTGCATCAACTTCCTCATCAACGTCCCAGGTCTCCCACACTGCCGGAGGTGACATTGCTGCGCAACATCTCCAAAGCACAAAACTCAATCAGTAACGGTCCATGGGTTGCGGTGCACTGAGTCAGTGGCACCTGGAGTGCTGAGCAGGGGATCAGGCAGATGATGGCATCCACAACAGGTCTGAGCAACTCCGTTAGTCTGCCAGTACCACTGTGTCGACTCTGGCAGATGGTCATTGGAGTTGGCCCTGGCGATGGTGGCGTGTGCCTCCTGCGGTGATGCGACGTCCGGGCCGGTCAGGACTCGATATGATGTGTGAGCACTGGTGGTCCGCAGTTGAGGCCGGAGGCAGCAGAGAGCGCAGGGCCACATGCACATGGCGTCGATGACCCCAAGACTACCGTCACAGAGGTCATCCAATATTCATTCAGACAGGGTCCCTGACTTGAGCTGCACAGAGTTGGTGGCCCCGGATGCACAGCGGAAGGCACAGGCACACCGCCACGGGATGGTGACTTGCGGTCCACTGAGGTAGGGCCACGCAGACAGAGTGGGTCCCCGTCGATGTCAAAGGTGAATGTGGCGGAGGGTTGCGGGGGACAGTGGAAGGTGTCCTCCAGGGCATGATGCAGAGGGCAGAAGCTATCCGGAAGCAGCAAATGGAGGAGTGGAAAGCGACTGCCTCGTTGCCACCACCAATTCAGCATCAGCTGCATGAGGATGAAAACTACCCCCTAGTCCATGGACTCAGACGCCACCAATGTATGACTAGAGAGTGTCCATGAATGTGGGGGTACAGACTTAGTGGTACAGGGGCTGAGAGGGGATGCAGTCTGCGATGATGCCGGTACACTGATATGTACTCCGGCATTGCCGAATCAAGACTCTGTGACCAACTGGACCACAGTGTAGGCCAGAGGCAGTGGTCAGCAGTGGGCCACAGCCACGTGTCGTAGGCTCACGATGCACAGAGTTAGTGACATCAGGGCAGTTGTCGGTAGTGTTCGATCACCTCCGTAACGATGATCCTTTTTTTCTCCCAAATGCAACGCTTCATCTTCTTATGCCTCTCCTTGCGTGCAGTGATTCGTACTCTGCCTTTGAATAATCGATGTTCAGTTCCAATTCTGTGACCTATTCGAGCGCAGCGTAGGCCGAGAGCAGTAGTCCGCGTGGGCCCACAGAATCTTGCGGCTGTGATGTAACACTAAGACCTGTTGGCACCACATCGAAGGGTGTATAGTGACATAGACTCAGCCATGATTTATGTGCTCTGCCATGGTGTAATCAAGACTCAGTTCCAAATGTGTGACCTACTTGTCCGCAGTGCATGCCGGTGGAGTACGTCAATGTGAATGGAGTACTGCAGGCCTGTGTTGCGGAGGCCGTGATGGTCTGAGGAGGCTGCCAAGGTCGTAGGCCTCGGGCTTGGAGATTGCACCGGCACGTGGTGGGCCCTCTTCGACACAGGCCTGTGTCAGAAGGTGGACATTGAGGCCTGGGTGCGCAGGGGGGGCAGGGCTGGTTCGGGGGCCAGCGTCCCGGGGTGCAGCAGGCGCACAGGATCGCTGGCAGCACCGCTCATGGCATCGGCCTTGTGGCGGGGTGGGAGGCGCCGCCCTGGCAGAGACGTTGGGCATTCAGGAAGAGGACCACGCCCAGAGTTACGTGCCTTTTATTCGCACCCCTACGCTGGCCTGGCGTATGCCGGGCCAGCCCACTCTGCTCACGCTTATGGGGGGGACATCACAAGCTACATTTCCACGATCTTCCCCACTGGCTGGGGTGACATGGTTGCGTCCACTGTCCACTACACTCCAAACACCAGCGGTGTGTGTCGACATGGATATGTGTGTGGTCTGCATACTGCAGTCTGGCCAGCACATCCATGCCACACTTGGCATTGTGTACATTATCATTCATCGGTCCCTTGCCTCCTTCGCACATGCCTTGTCCCCACCTCTTCCTACATTCTGCTATTGTGTGTCCGAGGTGCCATGCCGTTGATGGCTCATGTACATGGCTGGCCTAGGTTCCCAGAGTGAGTTGTGCTGTCATGTCTGGTGGGTGTGCATGTTGTATGTGAGCTTGTGACGTGTGCATTTCCTGTGTTGTGTGTTGCATGATTGTGGAGTGGGGGTGTGTGCATTTTGTATTGGCCAACGAGCAGTGCATTTCCGTGGGTGCCATCTTGGTGGCGCAGGTTGATGATGGACTGTCGGGAGGTGCAGATATCATGCACACTGCCTGGGTGGTTGGCGGCAGCATTGGCCGGGATTCCACGGTGGTCCACTATTGCCTGCACATTGGTGGGATACTTGCACTTTCTGTTGCGCTTATTGTGTGCAGTGTCGCCAGGGGCCACTAGTGGGACATGTGTGCAGTCAATTCCCCCCTGAGACGTGCTGAAAGCCAGCTGTGGCGTACACGCCTTGCTTGGTCTCGGGCTGTTCCTGCGCAGTGTGTGTGAAGTATAGATAGTGGGGTACCAAGCTGATGGTGTCATCCATGACCGTTATGGGGGACTTGGATTGGCCTGGCTGTGTGACTCCTCCGTCTCAGGCAGATGTTGGTTGGAGGGTACCAGGGGCCAACACGTGCAGCACGGCTAGCAGCTTTGTCTGCGGTGGGATGTTGGTTGTCCGCTGTGTTGGCTCCGTCAGCCTGTGGGCAATGGTGGTCAGGATGCAGAGGAGGGTTGTCCCTTTGGGCATATAGTGGGCAATGTCATTCTCTGGTGTTGGGTCTATGAGGTTGGTGCATTTTGGGAGGGTCGCTGTCTTTGTCTGCGCTGCCTCAGTGTTGGTCTGGGGGGGGGCAGTGGGTGTCCGGGGGGGTGGGGGTGGTCCTGGGGGTGGTGGCGGTGGGTGTTGGTGCCCTCTTGGGTGTCCTGCCCGCATGTTCAGTGGCTCCATGGCATCTGTTGGTCTTCAGGTGTGGCTGTGGGCTGGGCTCCCTTTTGTGGTGCAGGCTGCCGTCCGACTTTACACCAGGTCAGAGCAGGTGTTGATTTCCTGCTGCTAACGCGCATTATCGCATGTTTCGTGGTCTTTTCGCAGATCTGGCTGGTGGTTGAGAATGTTGCGGTGTGGTGTATTCGCAGCTTTTTGCAGGGGAACGCCTACTCTGCATCTCATTAGCGATAGTTGCGGGGGTCATCTGTGGCGATGACTTTTGCGGCTGCTATCGCGGGTTAACTGGTGTTATGGGCTGTTGACACCAGCTTGTGAATGGGGTGATGCAATTATCGCAACTTTGGCTGCGATAAAGTGCCGTTAACTCGGCGACAGCTCCTTGAGAATATGCCCCATTGTCTTACATTTGGAAGGCAGAAACGCATCGAAAGTCAATAGGTAATAACAGTTGCTCTACAATTCTCTGTTGCCCTAAGTCTCCCGATAAAAATGGTACCTCACTTGTGTGGGTAGACCTAGTGCCCCTGACAGGAAACGGCCCAAAACGAACGTGGACTCACCACATTTTTACTGTGAAAACGGACCTTTTTTTTGCAAAGTGCCTAGTTGTAGATTTTGCACCCTAGCTCTGCCGGCACCTTAGGAACCCTAGCAAACCTATACATTTTTGAAAACTAGACACCCAGGGGAATCCAGAATGAGGTGACTTGTCTGGCTTTCACCAGGTTCTGCTACCCAGAATCCCTTGGAAACCTCAAACTTTGTAAAACAAAACCACATTTTCCTCACATTTCTGTGATGGAAAGTTTCGGAATCTGCGTAGATCCACAAAGTTCCACCGACCCCGCATTTTCCAAAGTCTTCCAATAAAAATGGTACCTCACTTGTGTGGGCAATCCTAGTCCCCGTGACAGGAAACGGCCCAAACGCAACTGGACACACCTCATTTTTACAGTGTAAACTGACCCTTTTTTTGCAAAGCGCCTAGCTGTAGATTTTGAACCCTAGCTCTGTCGGCACCTAGGGAAACCTAGAAAGCCTATACATTTTTGAAAACTAGACACACAGGGGAATCCAGGATGTGGTAACTTGTCTGGATCTCACCAGGTTCTGTTACCCAGAATCCCCTGCAAACACCAAGCTTTGTAAAAAAACACATTTTCCTCACATTTCTGTGATGGAAAGTTCTGGAATCTGCGTGGATCAACAGAATCCCACCCACCCTGCATTCCGGAACGTCTTTCGATAAAAATGGTACCTCACTTGCGTAGGTAGGCCAAGTGCCCGCGACAGGAAATGGCCTAAAACGCAATGTGGACACACCACATTTTTACAGTGAAAACTGACCCCTTTTTTGCAAAGTACCTAGTTGTAGATTTTTAACCCTAGCTCTGCTGACACCTAGGGAAACCTAGCAAACCTATACATTTTTCAAAACTAGCCACCCAGGGGAATCCAGGATAGAGTGATTAATGTGGCTCTCACCAGGTTCTGTTACCCAGAATCTCTTGCAAACCCCAAACTTTGTAAAAAGAAAACACATTTTCCCCACATTTCTGTGATGGAAAGTTCTGGAATCTGCGTTGGTCCACAAACTTCCACCCACTCCGCATTCTACATAGTCTCCCGATAAA
Source organism: Calotriton arnoldi (assembly GCA_963921515.1). Classification (NCBI taxonomy): domain Eukaryota; kingdom Metazoa; phylum Chordata; class Amphibia; order Caudata; family Salamandridae; genus Calotriton; species Calotriton arnoldi. Next base: position 247,285 of record CAWUFW010013854.1, read on the forward strand.
AATGGTACTTCACTCGTGTGGGTGGGTCAAGTACTCGCAACAGGAAATGGCCCAAAACGCAATGTGGACACACCGCATTTTTACAGTGAAAACTGCCCCCTTTTTTGCAAAGTGCCTAGCTGTAGATTTTTAACCCTAGCTCTGCCGCCACCTAGGGAAACCTAGCAAACCCATACATTTTTGAAAACTAGACACCCAGGGGAATCCAGGATGATGTGACTTGTGTAGCTCTCACCAGGTTCTGTTACCCAGAATCTCTTGCAAACCTCAAACTTTGCACAAAAAAAACCACATTTTCCCCACATTTCTGTGATGGAAAGTTCTGGAATCTGCATTGGTCCACAAACTCCTACCGACCCCGCATTCCATTTTTATCGGGGGATCCAGGGGAACACTGGGTGGTAGGAAATTTGTGTCAGCCCGGTGATCCTACAACTTTCCCACACAAACATTTGAGAAAAATATGATTTTTTCAGCAAAATTTGAGGTTTGCGGGGGATTCTGGGTAGGGAAACTTTGGGGGATCCACACAAGCCATACCTCCCTGGACTTCCCCGGGTCTTTAGTTTTCAAAAATGTGTGGGTTTGGTAGGTTTCCCTACATGGCCGCCAAGCCCGGACCAAAAACTCATGTGACCCCCCTTGCAAAACCAGATCGTTTTTTGATAGGTAATTTTGATGTCTCTACAATATGTTTTGTGCCCTTGCCTGTCGCAGGTACTTGGCCCACCCACACGAGTGAGGTACCATTTTTATCGGGAGACCTGGGGGAATGCTGGGTGGAAGGAAATTTGTGTCAGCCTGGTGATGCCACAACTTTTCCACACATAAATTTGAGATATTTTTTTTTTTTCCTGAAAAATTTGAGGTTTGCATCACAGAAATGTGAGCAAAATGTGTTTTTTTTACAAAGTTGAGGTTTGCAAGGGATTCTGGGTAACAGAACCTAGTGAGAGCCACACAAGTCACCACATCCTGGACTTCCCTGGGTGTCTTGTTTTAAAAAATGTATAGGTTTGCTAGGTTTCCTTGGGTGCCGGCTGCGCTACGACCCAAAATCCACAGGTAGGCACATGCCGAAAAAAAAGTCAGTGCCTAGTGGGCTTTCTACCACCCTGGGGAGGGGGGAATCGGGGGCTTTTGCCCTGATATGTCCCCAAGGGGGGCAGAAAGACTGTGGCTATTTTGTGGGGGGATGGGGGCATTGGGATGCCCATTCTGGGCAGCCCCCACCCCTACGTATAAAAAAGCCAGCATAATCGCTGGCGCCTAGTGGGCTCTCTACCCCGCCGGGGGGCAGATCAGGGGCTACTGCCCCCATCTGCCTCCTGGGTGGGGCAGAAAGACTGTGGCATCTTTTCTTAAATGTTTTTATTCCTGGTGCCTAGTGGGCTTTCTACCCCCAGAGGGGGCAGATAAGGGGCTATTGCTCCCATCTGCCTCCCGGGGGGGCAGAAAGACTGTGGCAATTTTTTGGGGGTGGGGGCATTAGCATGCCCATTCTGGGAAGCCCCCACCCCTACATATATATAAAAAAAATCCCTGGTGCATAGTGGGCTTTCTGACCCCCCGGGGGGCAGATCAGGGCTACTGAACCAATCTGCCTTCTGGGGGGGCAGAAAGACTATGGGATTTTTGGGGGGGCAGTGGGGGCATCAGCATGCCCATTCTGGGCAGCCCCCAACCCAAACTTTGGAGAAAAAAAATCCCTCATGCCTAGTGGGCTTTCTCCCCTCGGGGGGGCAGATAAGGGGCTATTGCCCCATCTGCCTCCCAGGGGGGGGCAGAAAGACTGTAGCATTTTTTTGGGGGTGGGGGCATTGGCATGCCCATTCTAGGCAGCCCCCACCCCTACGTATATAAAAAAAATCCCTGGTGCTAGTGGGCTTTCTGCATCAATAGCCCCTGATGAAGATCAGGGGCTATTGCCCCCATATGTCTCCTGGGGGGGCAGAAAGTCTTTTGCCTTCTTTGGGGGGTAGGGTGGGGGCATTGGCATGCCCATTTCTGGGCAGCCCCCAACTCTGGCCTTTAAAAAAAGAATCCCTGGCGTCTAGGGTGCTTTCTGCCCCCCGGGGGACGATTGGGGTCTCCTGCCCCCATCTGCCCCCGAGGGGGGGCAGAAAGTCTGTCTGTGTCAAAATTTAATGGGGGGAGCAAAGGCCCTTGCCCAAGGGGCATCTCCCCTCTCCCTGGTGGCTAGTGGGTGGATCCCTGCTTGGGGATCGCCCTCCTGGGGCAATCCCCAAGCAGGGATCCACTAGGGAAGGGTGCCATTAGAAAGGGGAGAGTCTCCCCTTTCCAACGATACCTCTTCCAAGTGTTTTGTTGCTTGGGGTGCTGAGATAGCACCACGAGCACCGAAACATTGAAACTGAAACTACATTTCAGTTTAGTTTTCAATGTAATGACGACAGCGCTCCATGCGCGTGATCGTCATTACATTGAAAATAAGAAACAGGTCTCGGGAGGTTGGGGAAACTCTTCCCCACCTCCCGAGGCCCCCCCAAAAAAGGAAATCCCTCTGCTGTTTGCAGCAGAGGGATTTAGTGCGTCTGTACACATGACGGAATGGTTCCGTCATGAGCACAGGAGCACTGGTGCTCATGATGGAACCAATCTGTCATGAGCACCGAAAGGGTTAAGAACAGTTAACAAATAGAAATACTTTTCCAAACAGTATAAAAAAAGGCCCAGAAAACACAAAACAAAATTATTCTTAAAAAAGAATTACAGCAGGATAACCTCAGTCCGCCGGATTGCAGACCTACAAAAGAAGACTGCAACACTTCAACAAACAACTAATTACTACAAATAAATAATTAAAAGTATGTTGATATTTAAAAGCTATACTACATGGTTATTTCTCCAAATTATAGGTGTATCCTCTAAAAGAAGTAAAAGAAAGAAAAAGCCAAATTATTTGAAAGTCAAAAAAGATTACCACTAAAAATGATATAGTTTAAAGCATTAGAGAAGATAATCATCCCCCTGATATTACTGTAATAGAATTCAGAAATATTTTACTTCACCTCAAAGAGAGCAGGATGGGGTCACAAGACCAAGAGGATTCAGACTTACAAATATTATACCAAATGTTCCTGAAAAGGCAACAGGCCAACTCCCTGGCATACAAAACGTAAAAAGATTAATATTTAGAAAAAATTGAACAGCAAGAGAAACACCAGTAGCACTTAAATAACATAAAGAAGTAGACATACCCAAACAAATACTAATCACACAAACAAAATCACCTTTTTACTATATTATACCTACAATAATGATAAAAAATAATCAATCTGTCAAACAATTAATCAAGAGACTTTATTCTGTCTTTCCTGAGACCATAAAAGCACATGAATAAAACATACATCCAAGTCCCAAAAGTCACAGACAAGTGCCTTGCAGCAATGAAAAATGTATACAAATATTTAAAAGCATTTTAAAATGCAATAATTAGCACATAATTATAGCAAAAAAACAAATAATTTATACATAATTTCCTATAACACTATGGGCCTCATTACGATGTCGGTCAGAGTTGCCTCCGACCAACACCGTTGCGGTGTGTGAACTGCCCGACCATATGTCGGCGGTTCCTCACACCGAATTAGGATTAGACCGCACATGGTGCGGTTGCAAACTCCCATTTCTCTGTGTGAACTTGTGCAGCCGGTGGAAACCGTCCGCAGCACAAGCTTCCAAAGAAAAATGGGAGTTTATGTAAATCCCTGCAACATGTGGCAGGCATCTAACTGTGCCTGCCACACAGTGCAGGGATTTTCATGGGGGCACCAAAGGTGCCCCCCATGGCCACAACCGGAGGACCATGCTAGGGCCCCCAAAATCGCTTTTCAACAGCCTTTTCCTGTCGGAAAGGCCAGCATGAAAAGGCTGTCAGAAACCAACATCATAATCCCAATGGCGGAAACGCCGTCCATTAGGTATTATGAGCAGTTTCTGACTGGTTTACGGGCTCCTTGAGCCTGTCGTAACTGAATTGGTTTCCGTGGCCGGTTTACGCTCCGTCCGCTGACATTGTAATTCGGCAGTCGGAAAGTAAACATTCCATGTCGATCGGAAAGCCTCCGACCTTCAGACCGACATAGAAATAAGGCCCTATGGGGCAGATTTACAACTTCTGGCGCATCCCTGCAAATCAGCAGGCATGCGCCAGAATAGTTGCGACACGCAATTCTCTCCTTGCGCCACCACGGAAGCGCCGCATTTACAATGCGGCGCACCGTGGCGCAAGGAAAGGCCGATGCGTGTCGCATCCTGTGGCGCAGAGGCGGCGCATTGCTGGAGTCGTGTCGCAAGCGCGACGCAACTCCAGCAATGCTCGTGGGCCGCCCATACCTAACGTGGTGCGCCACTCCTTACGCCTGCTTGAAGCAGGCGTAAGGATTCGTCGCAGCGGCGTCGGAAAAGTGACTGAGTGAAATCTTGTAGATTTCACTCAGCCACTTTTGCGAGGCGTTCCTGCGCCGGAACGCCCCCTGCTCCGGAACGCCCACATGAAACCTGACGCAGGTTTCATGTGGCGCAGGGCTTACTACGTGACGCATCTCCCTAGATGCGTCACGTTGTAAATACCCCGCAGCATGGCGCTGGCTTTACGCCGCCGTTGCGTCACAGAAGTGACGCAACGGCGGCGCTAAAGTGGCGCAAGGGGCTTGTAAATCTGCCCCTATGAGTCTAAATGTGACTCACCATATAAAGTGCATAATGCACAATGTTAGTCCCAATTGCTTATAAAGAGAAAACACAATCCTATATCGCTCGAGCACAAAGTAAGGCCACATTCAAGTGACTAGAGATAGGTACTACCTCAGTCTTGCTCTAGAGCAAAAACCTCAAAATGCTTCCTGTATACTCCATGACTAAAACGGGAGACCTCCCAGTCAGATCTATATAATTAAACTTTGGTTAGAACTTGAAGTTGAAATACCTATACATGATCTACATAAACATGTGTACCCCTAAACAGCATTTATTGCAGAAATATCATTAATCTGGTTCAGAAACAGAACAGAATGAGCCAATAATACAAGTTTAAATAAACTAAGTGACCTGTTTAAAGATGGGTGATTTTATTATATTTACGTTAATTGAGGATCTCAATTGACAAACCTTTTCTCAATTTTAACACATAATAAAGTTGACTATAGACGAGCATATAAAATGCAAGTGCAGTTGTTGCAAATATAGCATGGCAGGTCTACACTGTGCAAAGCTGATATCTATTTATAGGGGATCTATAAAATGTCTTCTGGGGACATGATAAAAACTATAGATAAACAACAGGTGCAGCTTACACTCCTCAAAAGAGTCATCATATGGGCAGACTGGTAGATATAACATCTCACAGTTGTGGGACCTAAAGAACACCAACAAATAAACTGGGTTTCATTGAAATCTGGCCAAGAAAAAGTGATGGTAAGTGTTGGGTATCCAGCCTAAATAGGGCTGTAAACCTTTTTGATCAAAATACCATTGTACTGTAACACTGTCTGTTTCTTAGATTCAACAGTGGCACGTTCAGCCACCCAGGACTCCAAAAACAACTTTTTAAAATCCTTTCTGCCTATACTAGACAATGTTGGTGGGCCCTGAAAGAATTGTCCCTTGCACCGCTTGATAAAAATATTCTTGATGTGGGTTAACCATGGATACGCTTCACACTATATAGCTTTAAACAGTCCCTAATTAAATCCCTATTTAACTTGACTACTGGCTTAGCCCATACCCCATGCCAAAGGAGCAATGGAGCAATAGAAATCAGATCCTCGATAAATGACAAACCCAATTCAGTAAGGTATATATAAATAGCACAACTCTTCTGGACTGCTAGAAATTTTTTCAGATACATATTTTTGACTCTCTGAAGGGGGCCTACTTTAGCAATTCCCTACATGCCCACCCCGTAACAAGCGGCTGACACGCACTTGCTCCTGTAGATGTCAAGCATTTCTTTGACAGGCTTGCGGCCTAATTTGGCCACAAATCTAAATTCCGCTGCAAAAGATTTTTCAAAATATAGACCCCTTTTAGTAACCTGGCTAGTCCAGTTGTTGGAGGAGTTAAATAAAATGCCTAGGTAGGTAAAAGTATTTATCCTGTTGGTTTTCTCATTCTCTGATAGAAAAGGTTACATCTTTCATTTTCATGCCTTCAGCCATTGTAAAGTTTTCCCTTTATTGACTTTTAGCCGTATTATTTTCCATGAACAAAATAAAATTGTCAAGAAGGCACTGCAGCACTGATCCTGTCCGGGCGATTACCACCGCCCATCCAAGTATAACAAAATAGGTACAGGGTGTGCCCCTATATGGGGCATATTGATGGCCTTGTCAAACAAGAAATGATCTATGCCATTCATATAAAGTGTAAAAAGGAAGAGCGCAAGTTTAAAGCCCTGCTTCACACCTCTATCTACATCAAAATGCTCAGTACATTCTCCTAGACATCACTAACGTACTGAGGCCACACTATAGGTGTACAATTGTCTTAAAACTTGATAGTGCACAGGTCACTTAGGAGGTCTCACAGGGTAGAGCGATTGACACAGTCGAATGTGTAAGAGAGGTCCATAAACGACATATAAAGGGACCCCTTCTTTGCCTGGATATAATGACTAATAAGTAAGGCAAGATTTAAACACTTTTCAACTGTGCCAATCTCTCTCCTGAAACCATATTGGGAGTCGCTCACAATCTAATTGTCCTCTACTCACTCTTCCAACAGTGCTAAATTATTTCTACTAGCCACCTAGAGAGTAGAGTCCAATAAAGATACTGGCCTGTAATAAGAGGGGTCAGATTTGCTGCCCTTCTTAAAACTGGGCACAATGATAGCTTTTTCCAGAAACTGGGAAGGCCTTCCTTTGCTTCAACATTTAGAGCAATGGAGTCCATAAATCAATATTATTTACAAAGAGGTCCAGTGGGACCGTAACCGGTCCTGGGTCTTTAACTTTACAGCTGCTGTTAAGCGCGGTAATTACCTCCCGCAGTTCAAACGTAATAACACCCTCTTCAGTACCTCTAGACTTCGACGTAAGCCCTCATGCTGTAGCCCAATCACATTGTCTGTAGAGAAAGTTACAGCAAACTGTGTGGCTCACTCTTTGGTGGAGATCACTGTCTCTATTGTAAGCCTCATGTCCTCTTGGAAATAAGGGGCATTTACAACTTTCCAAAATGCAATGTTATTGGATAGTTTACTAGCTGCTAAAAGTGCTCCCATGCTTCATCCCTAATTTCCAGTTTCCTTTGTGTTATGGCGAACTTATAGAGGTACCTACACTTTTCAATAAGCCCCACATCCTTTGGACAGGATTTGAGAGCTGACTTAAGATCCTTCTGAATCCATCCAGAGGTACTTAAAGACCTCGGATGGATTGTTAATCTTACCTGTATGGAAGAGGACAGTGTGGCCAAAGTCTGTAGGATCATATTTCCAGAAGCATATTCATCTAAGCAAATATCTACTTGGGTTTTCTGTTTGCTTAGGAAATCAGATAGAAACTTCTAACTATCAATCCTATTCTATTTAACAGTGATTCCATTCTTTTTTCTTACGTCTAACCCCTGGACTAACAATATTGGCCCATCCTTTCCAAAAGGGAAAACGGGGTCCACTATGAGTGGGTTGTGATCACTTAAACAAGATGGAAGGATTTAAAAAAATCCCTACTAAAAGGAGTCAGGTTATATGAAATCAAACTGAAATCAATAGTGCTACAGCATCCATTCCCAACATAAGTGGGACACAGTGCCATTGGAGTTGTCGCATAGTCTGAAGCAAAGAGGAAATCATATTTAATTACTAGTTTGTTAAGGGCCTCACCATAACGTGTGGGAAGTGTGGCAAATCCTCACCTGAAAATGTAATATTCCCCACACTACTTTAGCCTTCGAGTTCCAACATTGAATATTGAAATCGCCAACCCAAACTAAATAAGGGTCCTTTCTGCAGTAATTTAAATAGTTGTCAAGGTCACTTTCTAGCTCTAAAACAATATCAATACAAGACAAATCATAAATGTTGAAACAAAAATTAATGAATAAAAACACCCCCCCTTTTGGATTTGTAACTCAACGGTTGATAGTGAATTATTTTCTCTTTATACTGTCGAAAACGAGGCTAGCCAGATGCCCCCTTCGACCTCCCCTTCTTAGATGCCCTGGCTGGGAAACAAAAAGCATTACAACCTTCTACATAAAAAGTGGAGGTAGCCTATGCCTCCTGCAAACAGACAAACGGGAAGGGTTGAATGAAATTGTACCAGTCAGTGTTCCTGAACTTACTTCTTGCCCCTGTACTATTCCATCAGAATAATATTGTGCCCTTGCTCTTATGCTCATAATTATTTAACATTTTCTTCTCCCCTAAAATTGTAATATTTACCCCTTCACTTCATGTGTCGACAGACTGCAAATGAGGGTCACCCCTGCCGGGTGAACCCCTGGACTGGGGTGCTCAATCCTGGTTGTCTAATGTACTTAGTGGAGAAAAATGGTTTGTGGCATTACTAATCACACCTTGTGCTTCAGCATGGGCATAGGCTGCCAAAGGAAATGACTCCTATATGGGACAAAGTTACTCATCTCTTTATATTTGCTAGAGCAGAAGCTGGGACTAGCAAAGGAAGTGGCTTGTGAGGTGAAAAAATTGCCCTTCTCTTTGTAGTCGAGCAGGCTGAGGGACTATAAAAGAACCCAGTGGAACCACAGAGATTGTACCCCCTTGCTCATTTGAAGATGTGAGTAGGTTAAGCGCCTTTTCCTGCTAGGAAGGCTGAGTGAAAGTTGACAACTGCACAATCATTATGTACTCCAGACCATGTTTATCTCATTGATTATATGCTGGCACCTTCCAACTCTGGGGCTCAGGCAATGTCTCATCTTGTTTAATAACTTGACCCATTCCTCAACCTGACCTTGCTTTAAATGGGGCACCCCTTTGAAGACAGTGAAATAGGATGTACAGTTGGGGAGTAATTGTAAATACTGGGGGCTAAGGTCTACTACAGGCATCCTCCCACCATTCTGTGCCCAAGTTGGTATATGACCTGTAACCTGTGTGTGGTTGCCCATGTCCTGCCCCTCTCAGGCCTCTGTGGGTAATGCTTGCTTGGGATCCTCTCCCTTTTGATTTTCATCACTATTACATAAGTGTATCATAGGTGGGACCTGCTTATCGATCCCACATGCCCTACGGGTGCCCAGTTGTTTTTAAAGGTCAGACTCTGATTCACAAGACTTCTAGTGAGTCCCGTCTGGCCATTAATGAATAAAACATGTTGTTAACAAGGCCATCCAGTGAGTATAAGCTATGGGCCATAATAGTTTTAAAATTAAGTTTGAAAGTGTCCATGTCGACTACCTCCTATATCCTTAGCAGTTTGATCATGGGGGGGTTTCAACCCTCTCGGAGGTTTCATAGATTTCTTGGGTAAGAACACTAGGCTGACAGTATTTGACCACTCTAGGTTAACGTCTGACCTCGAAGTAGGGCCTTTTGGGTTCTTCGCCATTGGAAGACTGTCATTATCTGGGGACAGACCCTCCTCAGTTATAAGGGAGCCCCCTAGAACTCACGGATTAGGCCTTGTGGCCATGGGTGCAGTGGGAGTACAAAAACCCGAAATAGGGGCTTTATTAGCTTCACCCATTACCACCTCCTCCCTTAGCTTTGTCTTTCTAGTGGCCCTTTATGCCTTTTCTAACCTTAGCTCTGCATTACTGATTTCTACATTTATGCCAACATGGTGTCTGTTAGAAATGGCTCAATACTTGGAGTCTCATTGTTTTCCTTACCCAAACAGTTCGATGTGGCTTTCCTCTTCCCAATGATAGCCTTTGAACAAATGCTCCAATTGTTCAGGTGTAGATGAAAGGGGTCGGTGTGGTTGGACCGGCCTCTTCTGGTCTACGATGGGCTAAAAAAAGGCATATCTTGCTCCGGTCTTCACCTAGGCACAGTCCAGGCGAATCCCGCGCTACAGGGAGAAGCACCGGTTTATGAAGGGTCTCAGCCCTGCCCCTCAGTTCATCACAATGGAGCCTCCAAGCAATATGGAAATTGTAGTCCCAGCCCCACCAAATCGTCCCGTGCTGCTGGGATAAGCACTAGTTTATGAAGAATCTCAGCCTGCCCCTCAGTTCATCAGGAGGGCACCTCCAAGCAATCTGGGCAATTAAGTTCCAGCCTTACCAAATCGTCCTGCGCTGTGGGGAGAAGTGCTAGTTTATGAAGGGGCTCAGCCCCGCCCCTAAATTCATCGGCAGGGCACCTCTAAGCAATCTTGGAATTGGAATCCCAGCCTCAACAAATTGTCCATTTATGCTGCTAACCTTAAACTTAATGTAACACATGGATGACAGATGGCACTCTAAAGTCGAATCTCTGCCCTCCAACTAGTCAACTATACATAATTCATAGTCAATAACAAATTACAAACATCCCATCAGTGTATGCACTGTTATTTAATAGTCAAGGCGCAACTTAAAATGAAATGCAAACACATATAAAACAACAAACTAACAACTTAAACCCACAAACAGGCAATGAATTTGATGATACTTAAAATCTACCCACACACTGCAATTCAGGGGTGCTACTATAATGTTAACCAGAGCATATGGAGGCGCCTACAAAATCCACCCAAAACATAGAATGTGCACCTAACCTAGAATTTACACACAAAATAATTTGTAGTATATTACAGTGTTGAAAAAATTTAAGTAATGTAAATAATTCATGTTTGCAAAAAAGTCTTGTACAGCATATTTTTAAAAAAACATAAATACAAATGTATGACCACTACAACTATATTATGTGTGTAAATATAATATTCTGAAGTAAAAATGTTTTTCTCCTGAAATAAAGAAAAATTAATAATGTTTTGTAATTATTGAAAAATGCATCCTGAAAATGGTATAGATTACAAATATGATTAACAATACATTATAATAATATATTATAAAACATAATACTTTAAAAAAAAACATTACATTATGAATATCACATTCACTATTATCAGTAAAAACTTGGCCACATTTGAGAGTTGTTATAATTTGGGGACTGTCTAATATATTACTCCAACTGCAAACTTAATCTTATTGGAAAAACTGTTGGACTTTCAGTGGTTCTGATTTGCTATTCTAACTCCAAGCTTCACCACATTCAGAAAGTGTTGGACTTTGAAGGGTTCAGCTTTACTATTCAAGTTCCAAACTTAACCACATTTATTTATTTATACAATTTGTAAAGCGCGCAAATACCCAAGAGTGTCTCGGCGCTACGGACGGCAAACATAAACCAAGATCTGTTGACTATTGGCTAAAAAGCCATGTCTTTATAATTTTCCTGAAGGTGAGCAGAGTCGGGCTGGTCTTAATGTGGAGAGGGAGAGTGTTCCACAATTTGGCGGTAGCGACAGTAAAACGTCTGTCACCCCATGAGGCCTTCTTGGTGCGGGGAACCCTCAGCAGGTTCGCCGTTGAAGAGCGTAAGGATCTATTGGGAATGTAGGCACCAAGTGCTTCCTTCAAGAACACAGGTCCAGTGTTATGCATGGCTTTATAGGCGATGCAGAGGGCCTTAAATTTAATTCGACTTCTTACGGGTAGCCAGTGGAACTGTCGCAACACCTTCGAGATTGATTTATACTTAGGGTGCCTGATAAAACCCTGGCGGCTGAGTTCTGCACCAGCTGCAGTTTGTTGAGGACCTTTGTTTGTGCATTCATAAATAGACCATTACAATAGTCAATTTTAGACATTACTAATGTGCTAACAAGGGTTTTTCCTGCTCTTAGTGGGAGGAATGGTAAAAGTTTTTTATCATCCTCAGTGTGTGAAAAGATGATGAGACAACAGTATTAACATGATATGCAAAAGACAATTTGTCATCGAATGTCACACCCAAATTTCTAACTTTTGATACCGGGAGTGGAGGAGGGCCTAGTTTAGTAGGCCACCAAACGAGGGACCAATCCGGGGAGAGGTTGCCAAAAATCATCACCTCTGTTTTTTCAGAATTTAACTTTAGACAATTGTTAGCCATCCATTGGGAAAAGTATTAAAATATGTGGGGTGGGGTCAGACTTGCTATTTCCATTCCAATCCTAATCACTTTAGGGAAAGGTTTAGATTTCGGAGCTTCCGAATTATTATTCCCACTCCAAACTTAACCACCTTGGGGAAAGTGTTGGGCTTTAGGGAGGTTCAGATGTACTATTACCTCTCCAAACTCAGCCACACTGGGGAAAGTGTTGGACCTTGTGGGGTTCAGATGTAATATTCCTACTCCTAACGTAACCACATTCCAGAAAGGGTTGGACTTTAGGGGGGTCAAATGCATTATTCCCTCTTCCAACCTAACCCTACTGGGGAAAGTTTTAGACTTTGTCTCGCATCTCATCGCTTGTTCCACAACAGCACTGTTCACCTACCACTGCTGTCTCTTCACCTGCAACATAGAAGCACCCGCCCTCACAGAAACCCGTGCCACTCTCACTCTGATGACAAAGACCACCCGAGAACCACTCCAATGCCTCCTGATCAATGGCAGATCTCTCTGCAAATACGCCACCGAAGTCTGGGACACCATCTCCACCCTCGCCGCCGACATGACCTTCATCACAGAGACCTGGCTCACCCCATCTCCCCCCACCGACATTGCCACCACACCGCCCAGTGGCTACAAGATGACACACTGGGACCGCACTAACAAACTCAGAGGAGGCATCGCCATCTGTCACAAAGAAACTATCTGCTGCATCACCAACGAAGATGACACCACACAGGTCATGGAACACCTCCATTTTCAACTCCACACTGATGACAAAACAACCATCAAAGGTACTCTCACCTACAGACTCCCAGGACCATGCACTGGCCTCAGCGACGCCATCACAGATTTCATCGCCCCACTTGCCATTGAGTCCAAGCACTACATCGTCCTCGAAGACCTCAAATTTCACCTGGATGACTCCACAGACACTTACTCGCCAACCTCCTGGAACTAAAGTCCAACATTGGCCTCACCCAGCTGGTTGCAGACCCCACACACTGTACCTAAACTTCAAATCCAGCAACAGAGTTAAATAGAGCCAAGCCACAGAACTCACCTGGACTGACCACTTCACCATCGCCGGCTCACCGTGCACTGCCTTCAATCCCTCCAACACCTCCTTCTGCAGCTGGAGCAAAGTGACACAGACCCAATGGATGGATGCACTCAACACCACTCAGCCCAATGCCACAACCAACCTGGAACAAACAAGCCAGCTGGTACACGCCAGAACTCAGTACAATTAAAAGCAGCTTCAAAGAACTGGAGAGAAGATGATGCTCCAGCAGGTATTCTACAGACCGAGCCACCTTCAAGTCAGCCCTCAAGGAATACCGCCAATGATCTAAAGACGAGGAAAAAGACACCCTTGCAGACCACATTGAGGAAAGTGCCAACCACACTAAGGAACTCTTCAGCATAGTCAGAGAGTTCTCCTGCCCAACAGCCCCTGAGAACGTGATTCCTCCTTCACAGGAACTCTGCAACACTGTAGCGAATCACTTCCACAACAAGATAGCCACCATCAACAGGAACTTTGAGCCCCAACCCATGGACCTCCTCACCCCAACGGAAGCCTCCCCGTCCAGCAACTCACCACATGGGAACATCTCACCACACCAAACACCACAGCCATCATGAACTCCATTCAACTTTGGAGAACCCACGCACCCCTGACCCTACCTCCTCTTCAACCTAGGAAGCAACGAGATCAGCCACCAACTCACCACCATCCTCAATGCATCCTTTGCCACAGACACCTTTCCTGATGCATAGAAACAAGCAGAGGTCAGACCTCTCCACAAGAAACCCCCCTGCCAACCCGAGTGGACTCCATAACTACTGCCCTATCTCGCTGCTCCCTTTCCCCCGAGAAAGTCCTGGAGAAGGCCATCAACCGGCACCTCACCAAACACCTAGAGAGAAACAACATGCTAGACGCCTCTCAATCCAGTTTCTGCACCAACTACAGCACCGAGACCACCATGATCACCACCACTGATGACATCCACACCCTACTCGACAGGAGTGACTCAGTGGCCCTGATCCTCCTCGATCTCTCCATAGCTTTCAACACCATATTCCACCACACACTCAAAGAGACTACACCAGATCAGGATCAAGGGAGACACTCTCAAGTGGATTGCATCATTCCTCATGGGACGAATGCAGAAAATCCGCCCACCTCCCTTCAACTCGGTTTAAGTTTACTACTTTTTGGTCTTCACAAAACAATTAAAGAAAAAATATGTGCTGTTTCTGTATCTCTTTTTAAACATTAATATATATGTTTCAACATTATTTCCTATTGGGATTTATTTTTTTAACCATAGTAAGTATTATTATTTAATTAATGAAATAATAAATATGCACTATTTTTATATATATTGTAAACATTAATGTACATTTATTTATACTTTTTACCATTTTAAATAATTTATTTAACATTGTTTCCTATGGGGTTTTATTTTAAGTCCCTCCCTCTATTATTTTTGTGGGAAGGTGTTGCAGTACTAGTGGTTGGTGCTGCACTCACTACAAAAGTGTAAGTTACTACAAAACTGTTAGTTTCTACAAAAGAGCAATTCCTGAATAGCAAAAAGTAGTAAACTTACTCAAAAGTGTAAACTTACTCAAAAGTGCAGTTTGTGAATCAGGTCAATGTAAGTCTACACTTAGGTGTCAATCTCCACTCGAAAATGGTGAGTAGCAAAAAAAAGTAGATTTACACCTTAGTTTAGAAGTAGATATAAAATAAGTAAATATACACCTGTACATTTACCTTCATGTATTGATCCCTGTGTGTTCACCACCCATCGCAATAAACGGCACCCACTACAAAAGACATTTTCGTTTTCCTACAATTATTGCCCTGTAGCATGTTTGCAGTGCTTCATTGGCTGTTTACTCATGCTTGAACTAAACAAGCAATAAATGCAATGTATCCCACTTCCTGCAATTTGTACAATTAACTTTTCTAATCTTGAAAACCCCTTAAGCAGACATGCCTCATAGGGGCATATGTACAAGGAGTTAACGCCGCTTTAGCTGCACTTTTCCGACGGTTTTGCAGCGATATTTTTATCGCCGTATGTACAAGCTGTCGCTAACCTCTGTTAGCGGCAGTTTTCCGGTGAAAACGTCCATTTTAAAGATCGCCACTTCTGTTAGCGATAATGACATGCAAGGGAGGCGTTCCCGTGCAAAAACAGCCGCTAACCCCACTTCGAGATATTTACAAGGGAATTCTTGAAGTGTGGAAGACCAAAAAACTGCCTCTAACTGCAGTTAGAGGCAGTTTTATAAGACCAGAAAATAGCTGGTCTTAAAAAAGGAGATAACACTTGGGGCCTCTTTTCAGCAGGTTTTGGTGCTGTACAGCGCTGCAAGCAATGTTGCTGCGCTGACCTGCGACAAAACTACAGGGCAAGAATGCGCACCATCAATGAGATAGTGCGCATTCCTGAGCCTCAGTCATGAAAAGTGTTGCAGCGCTGCAACAAGACAGTGTTGCAACACTTTTCACTACTCCCTTCTTGCGACACCACGTATGCGCTGTATTCACTGAACAGCGCTCCATGACGCAAGTAATGACAGAAACGTCTGGAATCCTGACGTATCTGTCTGCGCTAAAGTCACACATTGCTGCAGTCATGTCTCAAGCATGACGCAACTCCAGCAATGCATGGGGCCAGCCTATACCTGTGGCACTGCCTGATGGCAGGCGTAAGGTACTGACGCAGTGCCGTCCTACAATTGTTGCAGTGAAATCTGAGGGATTTCACTGTGCCACTCCTATGAGGCCTTGTCGCGTGGGAACGCACACCCTGCGTACATCATACCTGATACAGGTATGATGTGGCACAGGGCTTCACAAGGTCACGCATGTGCCTTTATGCGTCACTTTGCAAATACGGCACACCGTGGTGCTAGTTTTGCCTGGTTCATTCCTGAGGGGTGCCAGCGCAGTTGGAGATCCATCGCCGGCGGTTGCGTGCTGTGGTGTCATCGTCTGTAAGCGTTGGCGGAGGGGTGGCGCTGAGGAAGTTTTCGAGACGTTCTTCAGTGGCCTTGATCCAGCTGCGAGGGGGGGCGATGATGGCGGTGGTGTACGGTGGGCATTGTGAAGACGTGATGTATACAATGATGGTCGGTTCAGGAGAGTCCGGTGGTGTGGCTGTTGTTGAAGTTCCAGCTGGCGGAGGAGACGTGCTCGACCGTGTATCCTGCTATGTGGCTTGCTGCGGTGACTAGCTGCTGGAGTCTGATGTTGGGGAGCTTCCCCAGGAGGGGCTGGTGTTCTGGTCACTGGCCTTCCTGACAGAGACCTGGATGAACGACTCCTCCACCCCCGACATCGCCATAGCCATCCCAGACGGCTATAAGATCACCCGCAGAGACCGCATCAACGCAGTAGGAGGAGGAATTGCCATCGTCCACAAGAACACCATCAGGGTCTCGACCAGCACCGACGACACTCTCAGCACCGCCGAACACATGCACTTCCACACGGACCCCAACACCACCCTTAGAGGCACCCTTGTCTACAGACCCCCTGGGCCCCGACCCCAGTTCAGCGACTCCATCGCCGACTTCATCAGCACGCACGCCCTGACCTCTACCGACTACATCCTCCTCGGAGACCTGAACTTTCACCTGGAGAACAACGACAGCAACTCCACCACCCTGATCGACAGCCTCGCCAACCTCGGCCTGAGCCAGCTCGTCACAACACCGACCCACTCCGCCGGCCACACGCTTGACCCCATCTTCTCCTCAAGCTCCCACGTCTCCTTCAGCCACACCACGGAACTCCTCTGGACCGACCACCGCTGCATCCATTTCACCTTCCAGAAACCCACCACACACCACCGCACCCAACAGATCCCACGCCGCTGCTGGAGCAAAGTCACCGAAGACCAACTCCGGGCAACCTCGCTCTCAGCCCTCCCTCCGACCCATCCAACACCGACGACGCTGCCTGCAACCTCAGACGATGGATGGACGACTGTGCCAACACCCTCGCCCCGCTGAAAAAGCTCACCTACAGCGACACCACCAAAAGAGCCAGCTGGTTCACCTCGGAACTCCTAGCTTCCAAGCGTACCTGCCGGAAACTAGAGAAGAAATGGCACAGTGATAAGACACCGGACAGCCACACAGCCCACAAAGACGCCATCCGTAACCACCACCACCTCATCAGGTCCGCCAAGAGAATCTCCTTCAAAGACCGCCTCGACAACAACGCACACAACAGCAAGGAGCTTTTCAACATCGTGAAGGAACTCTCCAATCCCAGCTACAACACCAACGACATCCCGCCGTCGCAACCCCTGTGCGATTCCCTCGCCACCTTCTTTCACCGCAAGATCGCCGACATCCACGACAGCTTCAACACCCTGACAGCCCCAACTAAGATCGATGCACCAGACCCGCCACACACCATCGACCACGACCCCCTGCCAGCCTGGACCAGCGTGAACATCGAGGACACCATCAAGATCATGAGCACAATACACTCCGGCTCCCCGTCAGACCCTTTCCCGCACCACATCTTCAACAAAGCCAGCAGCTCCATCGCACCCCCACCTGTGCAACATCATCAATCTCTCCTTCGAGACCGCGACCTTCCCAGAGAGCTGGAAACACGCAGAGATCAACGCCTACTCAAAAACCCAAGGCGGACCCGAGAGACCTCAAGAACTTCCGGCCAATCTCTCTGCTTCCGTTCCCAGCCAAGGTCATCGAGAAGATCGTCAACAAACAGCTAACCCGATACCTCGAAGAAAACAGCATCCTGGACCCATCCCAATCGGGGTTCCGCAGCAACCACAGCACTGAGACTGCCCTCATCGCCGCCACCGACGACATCAGGATCCTGCTGGACAATGGTGAGACCGCAGCCCTCATCCTGCTGGACCTCTCCGCCGCCTTCGACACTGTCTGCCACCGCACTCTACACGCACGCCTCCACGACGCAGGGATCCGAGACAAGGCCCTGGAATGGACCACCTCCTTCCTCGACGGCAGAACCCAGAGAGTCCGCCTCCCACCTTTCCGATCCGAAGCCTCCGAGATCATCTGCGGCGTACCCCAGGGATCGTCCCTCAGCCCAACACTGTTCAACATCTACATGGCCCCGCTCGCACGCATCGCCAGACAACCCGACCTCAACATTATCTCCTACGCCGACGACACTCAACTGATCCTCTCCCTCACCAAGGACCCCCTCGCCGCCAAAGCCAATCTCCACGAAGGAATGAAGGCCGTCGCCGATTGGATGAAGATCAGCCGACTAAAGCTGAACACGGACAAAACGGAGGTCCTCATCCTCGGCTCCAACCCCTCAGCCTGGGACGACTCCTGGTGGCCAACGACGCTGGGAGCAGCCCTGGCACCCACCGACCACGCTCGCAACCTGGGAGTCATCCTCGACTCAACGCTCTCCATGGCCAAGCAAGTCAACGCAGTCTCCTCCTCCTGCTTCAACACCCTCCGCATGCTTCGCAAGATCTACAGGTGGATCCCGACAGACACAAGAAGAACAGTCACCCAGGCCCTCGTCAGTAGCAGACTGGACTATGGGAACGCCCTCTACGCGGGAGCCCCGGCCAAGCTCATCAAGCGACTGCAACGCATACAAAACGCCTCCGCACGACTGATCCTCGACGTACCACGCCACAGCCACATCACCCCCCCCTTGAGGACCCTGCACTGGCTCCCCGTCGACAGGAGGATCACCTTCAAACTCCTCATCCACGCACACAAGGCACTCCACAAAACTGGCCCAGCCTACCTCAACAGACGACTCTTCTTCTACGTCCCCAACCGCCAGCTCCGGTCCGCCGACCTCTCCCTCGCCAGCGTCCCTCGCATTCGAAGAACAACCACCGGCGGCAGATCCTTCTCACACCTCGCCGCCAAGACCTGGAACACCCTTCCACTAAGCCTACGACAGACCCAAGACCTGCTGACCTTCAGGAGGCTACTCAAGACCTGGCTGTTCGACCAGTAGCAGCATCCCCCCCCTTCCCTCTCCCCAGCGCCTTGAGACCCTCACGGGTAAGTAGTGCGCTCTACAAATTCTGTGATTGATTGATTGATTGGGGTTGTCCAGGTGGAACTTGAGTTCGCCGAGTAGGATGTCGTCGGTGGATGGGAGAGCCTGGGATGCAATGAGGTCTACAATGGTATAGGAGAATGGGTGTCCATGGTCCGTGGGGCCTGCAGATGAGGGTGTCGTAGAGGGTGGGGTTGTGGTTGGTCCGGATCTGGAAGTAGAGGTGTTCCATGGTCACTGATGGGTCATTAGAGTGTGTGGTCAGTCGGAGTGTGCTTCTGTAGGTGATGGTAATGCCTCCTCCTGGACGGTCGGGGTGGTCCTTGTGGGTGATTTAGTAGCCGTCAGTGATGGCGATGGCAATGTCCGGCCTGGAGCAGATGTTGGTCCTGGCAGGCGATGTGGCGTCCAGGGTTGATGACGAGGAGGGTGCTGGCGCCGTAGTGGTGGCGTGCCCGAGAAGAAGGGTCCTTGGTGCTGAGCACGGTCCAGGGGCAGACGGATGCAGACGGGCTTGCCTATGGCTTGCCTTTGGCACGGGAGACGTCCATTACAATGAAGGCATTACATCGTAATGCCTTTACAACGCAACTCCAACAACGCAGATGCCTTTACATCGCATTCCATTACAACGCATTGTGAGGTTAGTAATGGGGTATTATTAAGTTTTAGGATGGGTATGGGTTTCGGGTGTTGGAGATGAAAATTACGGTGTGCATTTTGGTCAAATATGAAAATTGGGGTGTGCATTTGGGTCAAATATGATTTTTAGGGTGTGTTTTGGGGGCTCAAAGATGAATTTTAGGGTTCAGGGTTTGCTTTGGGGTGCAAGGGTTAGTTTTAGGGATGCACTCACTGAAGTGGGAATAGTAATGTTTACATCTCCGCAATCCAACACCTGTTGCAATATGCCTAGTATTAGTATGCATTGTAATGGAATGCAATGTAATGGTATGCGTTGTAACTCCATATATACCTTTGGCACACCAGTGGTACACCCGCTGCGCATGGCCGCACAGCAGCCGCCATTGAGAAGTGCTGCGGGGGGGACTGGACAGCTGGGAGGTGGGAAACACCAGAAAGAACACTGGATGGGGCGTGGATGCGGGGGGTGTGTGTGAGCGGGTGTTGTAAATATTTAAATGAGCGAAATCTTACCTTGAGGCCGGGTCCCATGCCTTCGTTGCTCCTGCTCTCCTGAATCTGCATCCAGGAACAGGAAGTAGGCAGCCAGGCTCCCTCCCCTAAGCCAATCACAACACTGCAATGCGGCGTTGGAATTGGTAATTGGCGCCGGGACAAGGCTTTCAGCCAGGGGCTGGAGGGGTGGGCATGTTCTCCATGCAGGCTGTAATGCAGCCTGCATTGCGAACAGGACAGTGCGCATGACTGCTTTGAGCGGCCTGAGCGGGCCGACCAAACAGTCACTGCGCACTTCAGTGTGTATACCACTCCGCCCCTGCCCTGCTCCGTGAGTGGAGCAGCCCTTCCCACCCTCCCGGCCGCAAAGGAAACATGGCACGATTACATCAAGAAGTTATCATCATGTGATGATTGTTCCTCTTCTTGCACTCCTTGAAAGAAGTGGGGCGACGCTCTTCCGCCATAGCGGATGAGCCGCCACTGGGGGTGCGTCATCTACAGGTGCTAGGCCTGGGCGACTCGACCCCCAGGCCTCCCCCGCTACGCGTCCCACCTTCTCCTTACCTGGACATTGACACCGTAGCGCAATCTGCTGCACTCTCTCCAAATCTATGACTCAGCCAGCAGGAGCCTCAGCCAGGTGGGATTTCACAAGCCTGGGTAAAGCAGTCGCCGCGAAGTCCGCCAGTGAACCTCCCGATGCAGTTGATGCAGCAGGGCCCCCTTAGGCGTGAAGTTGCAGCGCTCCCGCCACACAATTTCGGCGCAGCTCAGCGGCCTCACCCCACACAGCGTCCGGCCAGCGCAACATCATCCGGCCTGTGATGCAGAGAGGTGCCGCCCACCGTTGGTAATCCCCTCCATGCACCCCGGTGTAGTGGTGGATCGTAGTATGCAATGCAGACCTCCCTACGTTGGTGCGCAGGAGCGCCTCTACCATTCACAGCTCCAAGGGGCGCAAGGCGGTCTTCTCACACAGGTCAGCAACGTGTCTCCATGCGACCGGCCAGACTTCACCACCAGATACAGGCGATTGCCGCGCCTCAATGTCTACCACCACGGCTCATCAACTCCACAGCTCCTCCGCATCCCATTCCAGGCTCCAGACGCAGGTCCAGCAAGGCATCCAGGCTCCAGGCTCAGGTCCAGCGAGGGATCCAGGCTCCAGCGAGGCATCCAGGCTCCAGGCACAGGTCCAGCGAGGCATCCTGGCTCCAGGCGCAGGTCCAGTGAGGCATCCAGGCTCCAGGCGCAGGTCCAGCGAGGCATCCAGGCTCCAGGCTCAGGTCCAGCGAGGCTTTCATCCTGGTCATCCTGGATGTTGGGTGGCTTGAGGGGGTTGGCTGATGTGTGCTGCACATGGCCCTGGCTGCTCCATTCTGCATTTAATTGTTTTTTTTGCCTATTTTCTATTGGAGGCCAACTGATTTTTTCCATTAGAGGCAAAAAAACCTCATGTTGGGCTGACTAACGTGCGTTTTTTTGCCGCTAATGGGCCTTTCGATGGTTTTCGCCCGCTAACGCCGGAATTCCTATCGCCATCGCACTAATGTTAGCGGCAGTTTTTGCCACCGATCCCTGAAGCTATCGCCATGTAGCGACGGCTTGTAAATACGTCGCTAACATGGCGATAGTTTTCAGCGGTACGCGGCGGTAAGAAAACAGACGCTAACTAACGTTAACGATAGTTTTCGCCAGTCCTTGTACATATCCCCCGTAGTGTGAAACATGTTTTGGCGGCGTTCTCAACCCCAACAATGCTCTCCATGTACTAATTGTGTATGATGATTGAGCAAAAAATGATTGTTTTGTTAACAGACTCCTTTTATATAAATCATGCCAATGTCAATTTTAATTGAAGTCCTTATCTGATTATTTTTCATTACTCGCATTCCTACTGTTTGCCGCCCTCCTCCCTTCAAACGAACTAATTATGGATTAGGCAATTTTAGTGCGAGTTGCATGCTTCAGTCCCCACAATTTCCCCTAAGTGGCCACCATCTCCATGCAAGATAAATGTGGCACAGATGAATATAGCAAGAGCTGCCTGTTTCCATCACCGGCATGACCCCTTTGGCAGCTTTCCCCCACAGACAGGGTGTGGGACGCCCACATTCTTGCACACCCTCCACAGAACACAATTGCATATGCTGTCTTCGCTTCACATCACTGACTTTCACCTTGACCAAACATAAGAAACATGCCTTTTGCCCAATTCCAGTATTAAAGTGATCGAGATATGAAATGATGAATTTCCAAGCTTGGAAACAACAATTGGCGTTACAAACCAAACAATATTGAGAGCTTTACACATAAAGGGTGTCCTTTTCTATCTAGGAACACGTGAAGAAAGGCAAGAATGTTCCTTGTTTCAGAAAAGTGAAACTGGAGATTTGACTATTTACATTTTCTCTTGATCATGAACTTCTTCAAAGCCAAATCGGGTCGATGCTGTAAATCTACTGTGCAAATCTTTACAGCACTGTAGGTCACAAACCATCTAACAGCTATCACTGATAAAGGTCACACTGATTACGTCAATGAATCCAGGGGCGGCTGGTGACTTTTGAAACTGGTGGGGCGTAAAACAATTGTCGCACTTCACTGCGGCGAGCGAGCCTGAACCACCTACGGGGGGGGGGGGTTCGGAAATTTCGAAAAAAGAGTGGGCAAATGGTGCATTTTCAAGCAAATTTGAGAAAGCAGGAAGGTGTCAACCACTCAGAGGTCTGATGACCCCGTCCAGTCCCCGGCCCGGCCCCTCCACACCCCGCAGGTCCTACTAAGGTCACCCCTGTGATCTCTACTGTAGAAATACATGGGGGATGGGTGCATACTCTCAAAAAGCAAACATGCAAGGGGCATGTATCATCTGGAGAGGTGCTTATGTAATTGTCAACATCACTGCAGTGATTTAAACACACACCTCGACACTGGCAAGGCACACATGCATCCAGGCAATTCAAACAGTCAAGCACTGGTTTCTGCTCCCCCACCTCCACTAACCACAAAGGGAACCCCACATAATCTCAATAATACAGGAGGCCACTGAAAATTGAAGCTCTTTTCATTATCACCACCATTAGCAAATTGTAATAATGAGAACACATTCGGTTATTTGCCACAGTCTGATTTATACATCATCAGCATGAAGACTGCTCACTCTCGAATATTGATCCGTAAACGTGCAGTAATGAGCATTCATTCGCTACTTTAATTAGAACTCCGTGACAATTTTATTAGACCAAAATACTTGGTTATGGAACTTTTACAAAACTTTGCGATTCGCTCTGACAAGGTCCATTTTTGTTCTAAAATTCTGCAGTGAATCAATGAGATAGATTCATCATCTCAAACCACTTTCCGCAGTCTGTGCCAACTTAAGAGCGGTCCCATTTAGCACAAGACCAATGATGATGTGTGCGCTACGGAAAGCTATAGGGCCTTCCTTCACATTCTGAAAACGGGAGGGGGTATCATTGTACGTCACGCTTTTGGTCCTATCTGTAAACATGAACGCATCGACAGGAGTAGGTGGCGAAAAGGCAGATCTAGGCGCTGTATGTTGTGCAGTGAAATATCTTAGCTGTGGGTGCTAGCAACCACATCGTTTTCTTGTGGTTTATGCTTCCCATTCACATGACAAATAAACAACAAGAGGGTACTGACCCCCTCCACACACACACACAGTGCCAGGGGTGCTGCTGTGCAAACGGTGCTGCTGCCTCGATATTGTCACAGCTGGTTTAAACAGA
Organism: Calotriton arnoldi; assembly: GCA_963921515.1. NCBI lineage: Eukaryota > Metazoa > Chordata > Amphibia > Caudata > Salamandridae > Calotriton > Calotriton arnoldi. The sequence continues at coordinate 271,327 of CAWUFW010013854.1, forward strand.
CTGAACATGTTTCAAACAATATGTGGTATATGTGGTTTGAAGGAAGGAGTAGGACGAGGAGAAGACCCGGTGAAGGAAATACCGAGCGCCACAGCAAGCCAGCTCTTTACCATTCCTAACCGGAAATAATCCTATCAGAATGGTCCATGACAGCCGTAGGAGAGTACATGCACTACTTGACATACAGTCTGATAGTGCACATTTCCGACTGACACCAAGAGCAGCACTTTCCAAGAACGTATTGAGAGCGATGACTGATGTGCTCAAGTTCTATACTAGATTTCTTACAAACCTAGAGAAAACTTTTTAATAACCTAATAAGACGCTGTGGTGGCGTCCACATTACATTAGGATTGCACTGTCAACAACAAAACATACTTCCAGCCTTCTGTACCCAAAACCTGCCAAGCAAAGTACAACTTTATGATTGTCAGCAGTGGCATCCCCGCCACGTGTGATCGGAAGTCTTTCTGACCACATGGCGAAGGAGATGGCATCAGAGCGAAGGGCCAGTGACAACGGAATGGTTGCCACAGAGCAGAGGTAACATGGATCCCGGTACACAGCTAGCACCAAGCTCACACTCGAACATTATTCCCCAACTGCCCCATTCTTGGAGTGGATCTGATGTACCAAAATACCCACAAATCAAAGGGAGTAGCACAGCCACGTACCACAGAAAGAGGCTGCATTTCACACACGTCCAAAAAGCCGGCAGGCTTGAAAACTTTAGTTAAGAGACTGTCTTTCTTGCCCACTGTCTTTGGTGGGTGAGCTCACACTACAGCTCTCTGTAGTGTGCTACAACACACAGCGCCATGAGCCTGCAGCCCTGGTGCGGCCACCAAGAGACTGTCATACCACAGTGTACAGTAGCCAGTGCCGCAGCTATACAGTAAGCAGATGTCTTTTGCAATTAAAAGACAAACAAGCATAAAAAATACAAATTCCAAGAGAAAACCAACAAACAATTAAAACAAATAGTTCACCCTTGGAAAGGAGACATCAGCGACAGCCGTGGCTCGCAGTACTCGCGGGGGGGTCGCGCGGGGGTGGGGGGCCGAGGGAGAATAAAAAATTTAGAAAACTTACCTGACCGCCTCTGCTCCTGGTCCGCGTTGGCAATGGCGCCTCTTCAAACAGGAACAGGAGTGGAGTGGCAACCCCTCCGCCAATCCTGGCACTGCTGCAGCGCCAGGATTGGCTGAGGGCACGGTTACTCTTCGCCCGCCGCCTGCCCATTAGGAGACCGAGGGGCTCCTAATGGGCATGCGCAAGCCAGTGGAAACACAAGTGCGCATGATTGGGCACGGGCGAAAAATTCGCTCACCTGCCCCATTCATGCGCACTTGTGCTGCTGCCTGTCCCTGGCCGGTCTGACAATGCATGTCAGTCAACATGACGCCGGACCGCCCACCCCCTTCAGACTCAGAAGGGGGTGGGCGGTCTGACGTCATGCTGACTGACATGATTGTCAGACTCAGTTCTCCCTCGGTGACGGCGGCGTCTCTGAACTTAGCTGCGGGCACGGGCGGGGGGGCAACGCCCCAACGCCCCAATGGACGCACCGCCCCTGAATGAATCACACCTAAAAGCAATGAAAACGAACAATTATTATGGTAATAACAATGTTTGTTTTTGTTAATTAAAATGATAAATAATTCTATGTTTAACAGTATGAGTAGTAATAAAGCTGGGACTGCATGTCAACAGTGGCGGCCAGTAATTTTAGCAGGGAGGAGGCGGGCGGGTCATGCATGTGTGCACACACATACACACACACACACACACATACACACATACACATTCACACCCATACATTTACCCCCACACACACACACCCATTCACAACGCTCACTCACAAATTCATTCATTCATACATAAACGCGCGCACTCACCAAACATTCAAAAATATAAAACGTACCTGCGCAGCAGCTCGGGAGAGAAGCCTCAGAGGTCCCAGGAGGGTATTGACCACTGCCTCCTCTAAAAAGCTGACCTTAGGTCAGCCAATGAGAAGAAGCAGCAGTCCCTCACTCGTCACAGAGTGGGTTGGTGTCAGTGAGACTTCTGACCCCACTTCACTCTGTGGCGAGGTGTCACTGATTGACACTCGCCCTAGGCACTTCAGGGTTTAAAACTGAAGCACCCAGGTTTGAGGCAATCACTGACACTCCCCCTCATCATGAGGAGGAGGGCCTCGAGGCACTTTTGCCAGGCTGAGATGGTCAAACCCACGGGGCAGTGAATTTCTCAGCCTGGCAAAGTTCAGTTCAGGCAGCCAGGTGCCTGCACATGTTGCACATGTACAGCTACTGCCTGTCTGACCTGAACAAGAAGAGTGTCTGTCAGGCTAACCGTTGCTCAGCCTTATACACTATTCTTGTCAGGGGGAAAAGGTGAGTAGGGAATGGACCCTCTGTCTATATGGATGGGCTCCAGCTGCTTGCCAGCCTAGCGGGTTGGAAGTAGGAGTGCAGGTTAACTAACTTAGCAGTAGCGGAGCCAGTGTGTTATGGGCCCTAGTGCAAGTTAGGAAATGGGCCCTCTAACTGCCCTTTCAATGATAAACTACAGCAGTAATCAGGGTTCAGTCAGCCCCTCATTCCTCTGCACCCTAGTGCCACTGCACGGGCTGCACCAATGAAAGCACTTTTACCTGCAAAACTCAGGATCATCATGTTGTGGAAGTGAAAAGCAGCCTCTAGGTTTACCAATTGGTAGAATGTTCTGTGGAGATGGACCCAATTCATAATCTGTAAAACAAAATAAGTGCAGGGTCATTAAGTTGGAGCCCACTGCCAGGGCTGTCAAATGTCGTGATTGCCAGTACAAAAGCTGCCTAGTCTTGATTGCCTCTCTTGCAGATTTTTTCCACTACCTTACTCATCTTGTCTTTTTATCATAGTTTTACACCTTTTCATCCCTGCATCAATGTTTTCTTATTTTCTCTTACTCCTTCTATGTCCCTTTTTTACCTTTCTCTGTCTTGCTCTGTGTCAAAGTCTTATGATGAAAAATAAGTCCTTGTCTTCAAATATGAGTGCCAGGGCTTTCCACCGACCCAGCACAAATTTAGCTCTGACCGGCCACAGCTGAATGTACAGCTTTGGGAAGATGGGCATCCCTCTGGAGCACGCAGAGCAAGTGGCTACTTATATGGCGATTTTGAATCTAACTAGGCACAGTGATGACAAACCACTCTAGATGACTAAACTGCGATTGGACGGACAATGGTCTCTTCTTAACTATACTTGGGGTAGCACTCATGGGGCATGGAAGGAGGAGACTTAGGGCCTGATTTAGAGTTTGGCGTATGGGTTACTCTGTTACAAACATGACAGATATCCTTTTCAACATATTACAAGTGGAATGTGTCTTTAGGCACTTATAATAAGCCAGACAGCATATCCGTCACATTTGTGATGGAGTACTTGTCTGCCAAACTTTAAATCAGGCGCTTATCCATAGAGGCCTAAATGGATGGGTAGACGAGCACCTATTATATAGGTTTACAATTACGGCACCCCTGGCATGCACTCAGATGAATATGTACAGGGAGACTGTAGAAGTTTGATAATGGACAGGCCATGCATCTTCCAATCACTCATCTCTCCTTAACACACTTGAAGTATGAACTGGGTTGAGCAAAACAGTTCTCAGGCAGCCCTAAGCAACTGCACCCAAATGATAAACTCTCCCTCGTGACCTCTCTTGCTGAAGGAGTGCCTCAGGGCTCTATTCAGTCCCTGTCGCTTAAACTTCTAAATTCACCCACAATGAGCCCTCTTGAAAAGTTACGTTTTCTTCCATGCTTATGCTGATGACAACTAGCTGCACATGCATGTGCCTCCCCTCAATAATTAAAATATCCAAGTCTACATGTCCATCACCAACTAAAACTAAGACCAGTTAAATGGCATTCCTCCTCATTTGTCCATCTCACTGGTACATTCCAGTTCAAGACAGGCCCAATGCCCTCCACATTTTGACTGCATGCCATCTATTGGAGAGTGCAGCAAGTCGCTTGGATATGTAGTTCACATATATTTTAACCTCCATGCTCACATAAACCCCCTAGTTAAATCTACACAATAAGAGTTTAATCTCCTTAGGGAAGGTAAACCCTTAGGGGCCTATTTGCGAGATGACTTGCATCACGTTTACACCACGGATCGTGGTACATGAGTGACGCAAATCTTAAGTAAGATTTATGTAGCCACGTAAGGCCACCTTGGGTAGCCCTGAGTGGCTCCATAAATCTGGAGTAAGGAAAGCAGCACAAATTGCGGCATTGCCTTACTTTGCCCAGGGAAGGCGTTCCATGGGTTTAGCGTGGGTGTTCCCAGGCAACTCCCATGGTTTTGATGCAGTCTCAGATTTACCAGAACTGGTAGATCTAGGAATGCACCAAAAAGATACGCCTTCCCATAAATATCTTTATTTCTCCTCGTTGCCTCTTATTTGTATGTGTGCAGCTTTTTGTTTTTGTTTTTGTGTAGGAAGGTGCCCCTTCCTGCACAAAACAATCCTGCATGCAATGCAGGCAGCTTTGTACCATCGTGCAAGGGTCCCCTCATCGGCGTTAGACTGCCAAAAGGGCGCCAGCGCAGGCGAAAAGGCGGGAATGTGCAGTATTGCCGTAAATAAGGTACATGCCTGCCCTTTCCCTGTCACGCAGAGTAGTGTAGTAAAGTGACTTGCTGCGCTGCACTGTGTGACTTTTTCATAAATAAGCCCTCAATATCTGAGGCTAACTTCAAATTTAAGCCACAATCGCTTGCACTCCCCAGGATTTGGTACCCCAACTTTCTGTTAGTGTCACCAGACTCCATTTTCGACCCATGACGGCTGTTCTTCACGAAGTAGCAAGATTAGCTTCAGGATCTACAAGGTCAGACCATATCAAACCCCTTCCAATCACCATCAACTGGCAACCCTTCGAAGCCAGAAGCCTTTTAAATTTGGCAAATGGTGTGCATAAGGCTCTTGAGAACAGGTCCACATATCACATCATCAAAAAGCACCATGTCTAGAGAATTCCAATTCCTGCGAAGCTCCGGAACCCTATTTTTCTAAACCCAAACCTGTACGAAAAAAGAACTCTTACACAAACGCTCTTGTAGTGTGCCCACAAGGTTTGGAATGCCATCCCTACGCTATCAGATCAAACTCTGGCTACGATGTATTGAATGAGGAGCTGAAGTCCCTCCTTTGTCAACAAAACTGCCCTCTTTAACCTGCAGAGGACCGATGGATACTTGTCTCTCCGGCATCTCAGCTTTCTTTTGCAACCCCAACAATACTCCCAAATAGTCTGCAATTACTTTCTAGTCAGATTCTTCTTGTAGCTGTTCCTGTAGCTATATCTCATATCAGTCTGATTTAGCATGCCCAATGTACAAAATTCTCTCTCTTGTAACTGTTTCTTAACCTTATGTAAAGCTCTTTGCCAACTGGTCCAGGTCTGGTTCACACCATATAAAAATCAGCAATAAATAAAAAATAAATCTGTTAATGTCAGGTTACGTTTACATTGAGCAGATCACTCATGCTCCTCATTAAGTACCATACAATCATTGCACATAACTAAAATTCAATTAAAAAATAAGGTTTAACATTAGTTATAGTTAGGAAAACTTAATTTATTATTCTTTACAAAACCAGAGTAGACTACATAAACATTAGAAATTCAAAACATAGTCACAAATGTATAGTTATAACTTACAGTTATAATATAGGACCCGCCCAAAAATTACAAAACTCACACACCTCCGTACAGTGTTGTCAACTCGCAAGCCAAATTAACTATAACTCGTGCCTTACCTATGCACTGCTTATACCCGATCATGTTACATCACTTGCATGCTAAATCATAGCATTCATAACAAAACTCATAACATCACAAATTACATCATTTATTAGAAGAGTGTGCATGGTAGAGGGCCGAGTTATAGTTAAGTTTGTTTTGTATAGAAATAATAAATTACGTTTTTTAACTATAACTAATCTTAAACCTTTGGTCTTTCATTGAATTTGTATGTTTTATGTTTACATTTGCTGCTAAGAAGAGGTGGCGCGGAAGAAGAAATTGAAGGGCTCCATTGAATGGGATTTGTTTCTTTGCTGCCTGGAGGGAAAAAAAGCAAATTCTAAACTTGTTTCATGCAACCTATGTAACAAAGCTTTTTCCAGTGGGAACATTAAACAATACTCTTTTGGTACAATGGGAATGAGAAAACACCTGCAGGCAATTTATTCCACCAGGTTGGCATGTGTGAAAAGAAGGAGTCAGAAGAAGATAAAAGAGGATGAAGCAGGAAGATCAGCAGCAGCCACTTATTCCTGTTAATGCAACACCTTCCACTTCTGGTTTATCAGAAACTACATCACCACCTGCTGCATCTGTCCCCCCCAGTAGCACCATCTAATTCTTCTGCTACATCAGCACCTCCACCAACACCCGGTGCATCTGTCCCTCCACCAGTTCCTGCTCCTGGTACCACAGTGCCAATATATCTTTTCAGGCAGAATTGCGATTTAATAGAGCAATATGGCAGTACTTCCCTTATGATGGCTTCATAGTTGATAGAAAGTTAATAACAGACTACCATAGTGATATCTGATTGAATTTAATAAACATAACACAAAGTTAATCCATTATTGTTTTCCTTTGTATGCGTTTTCAGACAAAACTGCCATTTCTGTTACACTACTATGTCATCATTTAGAGCATTTACAGTTCAAGGTGATCATATGGTAGTAGCAATCATAAAATCCTGGGGGGAAACAAATCAATTGGATTGTGAAAAACCCCCATAGATGCTGTGCATGTCCATGGAAATGAGAAAACACCCGCAGGCAATTCATTTCACCAGGTTGGCGTGTGCGGAAAAAATGAAGGCGTCAGAAGGATATAAAAGAGGTTGAAGCAGTAAGATTGTCAGTGGCCACTTCTTCGCTCAATGCAACACCTTGGACTTCTTCTAATTCATCAGCTCCTCCACCAACACCCAGTGAATCTGTCCCTCCACCAGTACCTGCTCCTGGTACCACACTGCTACATGCTGACTCCTCTGCCATACTGTCATTGTTGCAGGAGAGAGAAATATTACCATCCATCGAGAGCTCCTTATGGCTCACCAGTGTCCTCCCCAACAGCCTTAGATTATTTTTGCCATTGTTATCCTCTTGTTTCCTTTAAAACTATTGTTTTGGTTAGTTGTGTTGACCTTGTTAAAAGAAATTCCAGAACAAAATCAAAAAAGAAATTTCAGAACTAAACAAATGTCTCGAAAGATAAAGAGCTTCTAACAATATTAACCATATTGTTTCAGGTATCATTAATAATACATTGTATTTATTATAGAGATAAATGGTAAGTTAAACATGCCCCTTATGGTGACTTCATAGTAGATGGTAAGTTAATAATAGACTACTACAGTGATATCTGATTGTAGTTAATTAATGTAACACAAAGCCAATCCATCATTGCTTTCCTTTTTATGTGTTTTCAAACAAAGCTAGCATTTCTGTTACACTACTATGTCATCATTTAGAACATTTCCCGTTCAAGACAATCATATGGTAGTAATCATCAGCATTGGGAAAAAAACAAATCATTTGGTATAAGAAAAAAAAAACATTTTGTGCATGTCCAACTGTTAGTATATCTAACCAAATATTTTGATATATGTAAAAGCACAGAAGACAAAAATACTTAGAGCAGATTTTTACCAATATCTTCACCCATGCCAGGCCATCTAATGACATATCTCCTAAATTATCTAACTACAACACATAAATACCATTTCCTGGAGCACCCATACAGATCCATATAGAAATGTACCTGCTTTATGTAGAAATATATAGATGGCGGTGACGGGGTATAATTTTCAGTTTCTCTGTTATGTCTTTGAAAAAGAAATAGAGCTTTATTGCTTCCCAACTATCAGTAGAATCTCTATGCTTGTTGGTGATATTTAGTAGGATAGGGTTGTGTTTTGTAGCCCACTTTGTGTTAACCAGTCACTTAATGCTTTACTTCTTAATTTCTTTTCTTATCTAGTTTTGCATTCGTTTTAATTGTCATGTGACCAAAAATGTGTGGTTGTAATGCCTTTCAAATACTTGTTAGACGTCATTGCTGCAGACTAGTTTATTTTCTTACCTCAATTTTGTTTTTTGGTTGTCTTGTTTTTTTTTTTAGATTTCAATAACTACTATCTAGATACTTTTGAGAAAGTACCTTGGTGCATCGTAAACTTTATAAAAAAATATACATACCAATAAAAATACTTTTCCCTAACTCTACAGACTTTGCTGAACTGCCTAATATCTTCCTATATATTATAAAAAGAGTAATAAGCTATTTTTGCTGCTAAAACACAGAACAAAGAGATTTATTTACAAGAGGCTTGCACCACCGGGTCGTCACTTTTTTTGATGCTCCGGTGGCGCAGGCCTCTTAATCATATCTTTGTGGCTATGCAAAGCCACCCTGCATGGCTTTGCATGACCTCATAGATATGGAGTAAGGCAAGGCAGCACAAAGCGCTGCCTTGCCTTACTCTGCCTCAAGGAGGCATTCCATGGGTGTTATTTTGGGTGTTCCTAAGCAACACCCATGGTTTTTGATGCTGCCCCAGATTCACAAAATCACGTAAACCTAGGGCAGCATCAAAAACGTATACCTCCCCAGAGCATGCGTAACAAGGAGAAATGTTTCCATTTCTCCTCGTTTGTTCCTCTTTCCATGTGTGCTGCATTCTGCTGCACACATAGAACAAGGAAAACCTCTCCATGGATTGTTTTTGTGCAGGAAGGTGCCCCTTCATGCACAAAACAATCCTGCCAACAGTGCAGACACCCTTACACCATGGTGCAAGGGTGCCTGTGTTGGCACTAGGCACCAAATTGTGCACTGGCAGAGGCAGAAAGAACAGGAATGCACCTTATCTTGTAAATACGGTACATTCCTGCCCTTTCAAATTAGTGCAGAGCCGCGCAGTAAAGCAAAAAGACTTGCGGGTCTGCCTTATGCCAATTCTTTGAAAATGAGGCCCAAATTGGCAAGCAATCTTTGTCAGAGCGGAGGGAGGTGATATCGAGGTAGAAAATGTGGTGGGTATTTTTAGGCTTGCTATTGTTCTACCGTGGGAGTCTGGGTTGTGATTGAGGGGGGCTCAGTGCTGAACGTTCTTGAATTGGGACTGGTACTCTTGTACCTACTGTGTGTTTCATGGGACTGTGTTTTAATGTAGTCATTAGTAGTAGTGAGTGTAGCGGGTAAAGGACTGGAGTTTACTTTACTCTGTCATGTGTCAGGGGGGCAGCAGTGGTGCAAATAGTGGCAATGGAGTCCTGTAAGCGAATAGGTTCCAGGCAGACAAACCAGGGTGGAAGGGAAGGCGGATGGGTGGGGAATCAGATCCAGTTATGTTAAAGAGGTGAGGAGTGACGAGAAGTGTCATTCAAAAATGGTGAGGTGAAGATCTGTCGCTTGAATTGGTATGTTCCCCGTTTTGAACATAGATATGCTGATCTCTCCTCTAAAATTTTGGGAAAGGGCTGTAGTGAGTTTTGTTCAATAGGGAATTTTGATTGTTTTTGTAGCTAAGCTATGGAGAAGGAAGATGCTCCTCCATTTTCTTTCCACCCCGGTATGCTGCGAAGTTCCATGGTATACCGCGGCCCAATATATCATTATGTTTTTGTCACTTATTGCTTAAAAACTATGCTGAACAAATTATGGCAGCGAGGGCACCCGATGCTGCACCGCCTGAAGTTGCTACTCTGTTATCACAACCAAGTTGCCCACCTCTAATGGCCAGCTGCTCATTGGCCATACATTAGGAACATTTAAATTGGAAAGAGAGGCAACAAACAAACATGTATATACAAGACTTGATCCAAAGTAAAACTAGCAGATCCTTTTCATGTATGTTTATTGTTTATTTGGGTTCTTCATCCGAAACTACAAGTGCAGTCAATGCATTTCACTTTAACAAAGGCTTCCTCAGGGCAGCTTACTCCATCAGCTAATGTCAACCAACTGAACATGTAACGTCACAAAGCACACTCTAACCTCTGGGACACACTTGCTACAAAGTATACATGTATTCTGCAATCTATCCACCTCAAGAACATTTACGTCTTAATGTAGTGAGGTTTAAGGGCCAAACCCTCAAGGTAAGTCGTTCCAGCTGTGTTCGGCACAAAGCTAAACATACATGAAAAGGGTCTACTAGTTTTACTTTGGATCAAATCTTGTATATACATTTTTGTTTGTTGCCTCTCTTTCCAGTTTAAATTACTTAAAAACAATTCAACAAATTCAGATCAAATAAAAAAGGACCATTTATACACAAGAATCTATATTCCTGCCAAATGCCATGTCAATCCGTTCTCCCATTTTGTTGCTACATCTCTGTGGAAAATGAACCAGTGGTAAATGTGTTTAGGAACCCCTCTTTTTCTTTGCACCCCTTAACTGATCACCACAAAACTTTGCATCATCAGCTAATGAAGAAAAAAGAATAGGTCTGCAAAGTTTCCTGGTGGCAAATTTATTAGCCAGCAAAAATCTGAGACATTGCTATCTCTCCTAATCTTAACTATAATTACAGGGAGGCTACTGAAACCCTGTAATATAACAATATAAAGATATGCGCATACGTACATTTTGTGAACTTAGGGCCTCATTAAGACCCTGGTGGATGGTTAACTGGCCCACCAGAGGCTTTGAGATCATGACTTCCACTACCCTGGCAAAGGACCTTCCGCTCTAATTAGATCCATGGCAGGGATCCCTGAGTTGCAAAGGGAGCTGCCGCCAAAGCGGCCCCCTTTGCAGCACTGAAAGATTTGCAGAGTGTGCAGCATGTTAGAAGTGTCTGCCTGACAAACTTGGGGGCATATCAGCAAGGCGAGGCGATAAAATTATCGCCGCATTAGTGTCCGTTTTCGGACGAAAAGTGGCGATAATTTTATCGCCCTATCAGCATGGACACGCTAACGCGTGAATCCATGCCTCAGCGCCTGTTTACTGAACGCCCAGCTTTGCATCTCTAATGAGATGCAAAGTGGGCGTTCCTTCCCGAAATAACTGGAGAAATGTCGCTAACCGACATTTCTCCAATTATCAAGGGAGTCGCTAACAAGCATAGCAATAAGAAAAGTAGCGCTAACCACGGTTACCGCTACTTTCCTTACGCATGCTTTAATTCTGACTTAGCAAAACCAAAGGGGATGATGGACGGAGTGTTGAACATTGCAAGCACTCACCCCCAGTCAAGTGATCTGGGTTTAATCCATCATCATTCTTTAGCTCACTCCACCACCCCAGTTCAGACATGGCCATATGCAAATCAGTCTGACCCTGTGCCTCATGGGAACAGTCCAGCCCGAACTGCCAAGCCATGTCTTCCCTGGACCGGAAACAAGCATCCTGGGACCGGTTTCTGGCTTACAGCCATTATCAGCCAGGCTATCTTGAATCCAGTGGCAAAGTGAGCAAGGGACCCACGTCTGGGCATACCCTGCCAACTTAGGGCGAACATAGGAAAACCAAAGGGGATGATGGACGGAGTGTTGAACATTGCAAGCACTCACCCCCAGTCAAGTGATCTGGGTTTAATCCATCATCATTCTTTAGCTCACTCCACCACCCCAGTTCAGACATGGCCATATGCAAATCAGTCTGACCCTGTGCCTCATGGGAACAGTCCAGCCCGAACTGCCAAGCCATGTCTTCCCTGGACCGGAAACAAGCATCCTGGGACCGGTTTCTGGCTTACCGCCATCATCAGCCAGGCTATCTTGAATCCAGTGGCAAAGTGAGCAAGGGACCCACGTCTAGGCATACCCTGCCAACTTAGGGTGAACATAGCAAAACCAAAGGGGATGATGGACGGAGTGTTGAACATTGCAAGCTCTCACCCCCAGTCAAGTGATCTGGGTTTAATCCATCATCATTCTTTAGCTCACTCCACCACCCCAGTTCAGACCCTTTTGGTTTTGCTGTGTTTGCCCTAAGTTGGCAGGGTATGCCCAGACGTGGGTCCCTTGCTCACTTTGCCACTGGATTCAAGATAGCCTGGCTGAAGACGGCTGTAAGCCAGAAACCGGTCCCAGGATGCTTGTTTCCGGTCCAGGGAAGACATGGCTTGGCAGTTCGGGCTGGACTGTTCCCATGAGGCACAGGGTCAGACTGATTTGCATATGGCCATGTCTGAACTGGGGTGGCGGAGTGAGCTAAAGAATGATGATGGATTAAACCCAGATCAGTTGACTGGGTGTGAGTGCTTTCAATGTTCAACACTCCGTCCATCATCCCCTTTGGTTTTGCTGTGTTTGCCCTAAGTTGGCAGGGTATGCCCAGACGTGGGTCCCTTGCTCACTTTGCCACTGGATTCAAGATAGCCTGGCTGATGACGGCTGTAAGCCAGAAACCGGTCCCAGGATGCTTGTTTCCGGTCCAGGAAGACATGGCTTGGCAGTCCGGGCTGGACTGTTCCCATGAGGCACAGGGTCAGACTGATTTGCATATGGCCATGTCTGAACTGGGGTGGCGGAGTGAGCTAAAGAATGATGATGGATTAAACCCAGATCAGTTGACTGGGGGTGAGTGCTTGCAATGTTCAACACTCCGTCCATCATCCCCTTTGGTTTTGCTGTGTTTGCCCTAAGTTGGCAGGGTATGCCCAGACGTGGGTCCCTTGCTCACTTTGCCACTGGATTCAAGATAGCCTGGCTGATGACGGCTGTAAGCCAGAAACCGGTCCCAGGATGCTTGTTTCCGGTCCAGGGAAGACATGGCTTGGCAGTTCGGGCTGGACTGTTCCCATGAGGCACAGGGTCAGACTGATTTGCATATGGCCATGTCTGAACTGGGGTGGCGGAGTGAGCTAAAGAATGATGATGGATTAAACCCAGATCAGTTGACTGGGGGTGAGTGCTTGCAATGTTCAACACTCCGTCCATCATCCCCTTTGGTTTTGCCCTAAGTTGGCAGGGTATGCCCAGACGTGGGTCCCTTGCTCACTTTGCCACTGGATTCAAGATAGCCTGGCTGATGACGGCTGTAAGCCAGAAACCGGTCCCAGGATGCTTGTTTCCGGTCCAGGGAAGACATGGCTTGGCAGTTCGGGCTGGACTGTTCCCATGAGGCACAGGGTCAGACTGATTTGCATATGGCCATGTCTGACCTGGGGTGGCGGAGTGAGCTAAAGAATGATGATGGATTAAACCCAGATCAGTTGACTGGGGGTGAGTGCTTGCAATGTTCAACACTCCATCCATCATCCCCTTTGGTTTTGCTTAATTCTGACTTAGCCATGTAATCCAATGGGAGGTGGATTACATGGCTAAGACCACCCTGCCCTATCAGCAAGGTATCGCCGGTCACAGTGCGATTATCGCTGGTTTCCCAGCGATAATCACACTGTTTTCCAGCTATCGCTTGCATTTCTATCGCTTTGGAGATAAGCGTTGCTGATAGCACGCTATCTCCACGATAGAAAGCAGCGATAGCCGGCGATAATTATCCTAGCGCTAAGTGCGCTTAGCGATAATTATCGCAGGCCCTTGCTGATATGCCCCTTGTTGTTTAGAGAAAACAAACTCCCAACAGGTGCATTTCCTATGAACAAACTAATAAATGGCTCAAACATGCAAGGAGCTTTCTTCCTGCATGTTGGGCTAGTCTGCATTTTTCCTTCTTCACATTGCTAACACGGGTGTGAACAATGAGTAACGTTAGTCCCGCCCTGATTATGGTATGATGACCATCACTGCCACATGGCTGCCAAGGTGCTAGGCAAAAGGTTTTCACCAGTGGATGCTCCACTGGTGTAAACCTGTCACTTCCCGCAACCAGTGGTGTAACACAAGCCCCCCGCAGCCCCGCACAGCGGGGGAGCTCCCTAGCTGCAGGGAGCCCCCTCCACACAGTACTCTGGCCTGAGAGCTCATGATTAAATCAAGAGCGGGCCACTCCATGTACCATGCAAGGGGGCCCCCTCAAGTTTCGTATGCCACCACCCGCAACCCTAAAGTAGAGGAGCAAAGAGTTTGGTAGAACGGCGCAGTGCTGATTTCCGGCAATGCTCCCACTCCAATAAACACTAAATGAGACCTTAAGTCACATACTGTAAATTATGACCATTCTTGGTGGCACAATATAACTTTAACAAGAAAACCCCTCATGTATAGCACAGCAGTAAAAGCCTAACCAAGTTCATATCCGAAGTTAAAGAAACTCAAGTGAAAATAATCTGCCAAGTCAAACCTGGTTTTAGATACAATTAGATTTTACAATATTAAACTGATTTTCATAATACCTTTATATCATTCTCAATTATCAGTTCTTAGTTCTTGCATTAAAGCAATTGACCACTGAGGGAGCTGGAGAGCGCGCTTCATTGTAGTATTTGATTAAGTAAATAAATACAATTCTGCACTTCTTGTGTTTGCAATACCCTCACCCGTAAACCATAAATTCTTCAATGAATACAAAGTAATACCTTTCCTGTCCAGGCAATGATGTACAGGACCCCAGGCATTGAATAAAAAGTCATAAAAAAGTCACAAGTAGCCATCTCCTCATTTATTCAGTCTAACCAATTATAGAAAAGGAATCACATGTTTGTGAAATAGGCAGGCCCATTAGTCGGATTCTACAGTCTCCACAGTTGCGCGAGCACAGATTTGAGCTTAGATGCCCTCGTCTATAAGAAAGTGCAATGATGCGTTTTTTAATAAAGCTGTTTTATACTCCACTTCCCATTGCAATAAAATGCCTGAGTGAACATCAGCCATAACGTGGAAACCAGCTTCTCATTTCTAATCTATTTACTGACAAGGGACATTTAACATTTAGCTTTAAATTTCTGTATTTTACATTTATATTAGTGGCCATTTTTAACACAAAAGGTCTACAAAGGTTACACTTAGAAACAAATAAGAACTTAGGTGTATATGTTAAAAAGATTCGAACTACGTTCATGAGCGGGTGGACAGCGAGATATTAAAGGGCAATTATAATAGTTGCATTACACAATTACCATTTACACACAGAGTGTGATGGTGAATGATCCCTGTGGGCATGGTTTCAAACGTGCGAGGTAATGCATTGGGGGGAGGGTCTCTAATCTGGAAGAATTGGTGTGTAAGGTCTATTGCGAGGATGGAAATCTTAGACCAGACCTTCCAACTCACACGGTGCCACTGTGTGTCACAAATAGCAATTCCCATCACACGGTCTCCCGGAAAGGAGATGATATCACACGGTGTGCACACAACAGGAAAACCCTGCAGAGAGCAGGCTTCCAGCTACTTAATTGGGGGCTCTACGGAGCGGATGATCTGTGGAGGTGAGTTACCTCTCCAGGACAGCGGTGGCAGCCTCAGAAGCTTTGCTTTTAGATGTTGGAGAGAGGAGGTCGTTAACTTAAAGTGCCTCGGGCAGTGCTTGGCTCTAAGCTGTGCCCACAAGTCCCATCCCCTTTAAACCCACTCACTCCTCACACGGTGACATTTTTTGTAAGTTGGCAGGTCTGTGTTAGACCTGGGGGGGGGGGGGGTGCAGGCGGGGTTATGAGCAAAAGGGGTCATTCAGTGCTTAATTTGAAGAAAAAATAAGTAACAATGAAAAGGTAAGTGCAGTGGCCCAGAGTTTTGCTTAGGGAACTGCCACGAGTGCTTGCTAAATACCAAAGCTGCCTCGTTTTGGTTCTACCTTGTCTCTTTCTTCCACCGCACTACACTAATCTCACTCTTGCAGGTTCGTTTTGGTCACTGAATTCTCCCTTTCTCACTGTTTTCTCACTTGTCTTGTCCTCCTTCCAGTGGTGTAGCTGGGGGGTGGGGCAGATGGGGGGTCTTTTAGGGGGCTGCGGAGGTGAACAAGTTGTGTCTGTTGACTACCACCATCCCCCCACCCCCTGAGAACAAGTCGTCCGTCGGCCACCACCACACCCCCAACAAGTTGGACGCTACCTCCCAGATCAAGCCGTCAGTTGGTGGCACCCCTCCCACTACCCACCCCCTCCTTACCTGCACAGGGCGGCAAAGTTAGGGGCCACCCCAGGTGTCAGAGGGACTAGCTATGCCACTGACTCCTTCTATCACCATTTTCTCTCCTCTTCTCTCTTGCTCCGTGTCAAAGTCTGGTGAGGAAAATGAATCTTGGTTCTTAAAAATGAGTTTTGGTACCCAGTAGTGGCAATCACCCCCATAAATAAAATTCTGGGAGTCATCTAAATGTGCAAAAGAAAACAGTATGTTAGAGGTAAGATGTGGTGAGATAACATACAGGTCTATACATAAGAATAAGAAAACCAAAAACAGGAGTAAACCCGTTAACCCAGTTGAGACCGGGTAAGTATTACAACAATAAAACAGCGTCTCAACAGGTATATCAAGCGGGGGACTGTTCAAAAGGTGTATCAATCACACAGCACAGGAAAGAAACGAGGGAGACCAATGAAATTGGAAAGGTTGTTATTTGCATATAGAAGCACAAAAATCAACTAAATTGCAGTAACCATAACAACCAGATGTGCACTGGAAGTGTTGTAGTGAATAAACGGCGCAGTGACACACGTGATTAAAAAACAACGTGAGGCGGCGAAAAATTATAATGATAATCAGTGTAGGTCAAACAAAAATATTTACAATCACAAACATAATTCCATTATTTGTGAATGACCCTTTGGTTGCCGCAATTGGCGTTGTAGAGTCGACGGCGTTTCGACCTCTCTAACTCAAGGTCATCATCAGGACGATGGTTACACGATTCAATTAAAGTGCTCTGGTGGCACTAGGTGGGGAGGGGGAAGGAAAAATCCAGAAGGTGAGTCCTACACGTCTGGAACCGCGAGCGGTGTGACTTGGGGAAGCCTTCAATGGCTGGGATGTCGTCAATTGTGGAAGGTCCTACGTCAAGGGGGAGAGCGTGCGGAAAGCTGGGCAGCGCTCGGAGGAAAATTCCGATGGGCAGCGGGTGGTTGGGTCCAGTGATTCGTCGCGTTCGGAGGAGTATGGGATCAGGATGCCGGGATTAGTCCAAAGTGCGGTTAGGACGAGTAAAGCGTCGCGACGAATTACTGGACCCAACCACCCGCTGCCCATCGGAATTTTCCTCTGAGCGCTGCCCAGCTTTCCGCACGCTCTCCCCCTTGACGTAGGACCTTCCACAATTGACGACATCCCAGCCATTGAAGGCTTCCCCAAGTCACACTGCTCGCGGTTCCAGACGTGTAGGACTCACCTTCTGGATTTTTCCTTCCCCCTCCCCACCTAGTGCCACCAGAGCACTTTAATTGAATCGTGTAACCATCGTCCTGATGATGACCTTGAGTTAGAGAGGTCGAAACGCCGTCGACTCTACAACGCCAATTGCGGCAACCAAAGGGTAATTCACAAATAATGGAATTATGTTTGTGATTGTAAATATTTTTGTTTGACCTACACTGATTATCATTATAATTTTTCGCCGCCTCACGTTGTTTTTTAATCACATGTGTCACTGCGCCGTTTATTCACTACAACACTTCCAGTGCACATCTGATTGTTATGGTTACTGCAATTTAGTTGATTTTTGTGCTTCTATATGCAAATAACAACCTTTCCAATTTCATTGGTCTCCTCGTTTCTTTCCTGTGCTGTGTGATTGATACACCTTTTGAACAGTCCCCCCGCTTGATATACCTGTTGAGACGCTGTTTTATACATAAGAATAAAGCACTTTATTTACTGCCACTTCGACTTGGCATTTAAAAATACTTGCCCTTTTATTACACATAGGTCACCCCTAAGGTAAGCCCTAGGTAGCCCTATGGGCAGGGTCCTGTGTAAAGAAAAGGTAGGACATGTACTTTTATGTTTGGCATGTCCTGGGAGTTACAAACAGCCTATTTCATTTTTCACTACTGTGAGACCAACTCCTCTCATAGATTAGCATTGGAAATTCCCTTATACTCTTTTAAGTGGTAATTCCAGATCAGAAAAGAGGAGCTTTTTCATGTTTCATTTGGTTAGAAAGGTAATGATAAATCCTCCTTAATGATGAAGTTTGATTTCACATTGCAGTTTTAGAAATGCCACTTTAAAAAGTGGACATTTTCTCTGTGCTTGTAAACTCTGTGTGCTTCGCATCCTGTCACAAATACAGTTCTGGGCTGGGTGACAGCCTCACTTTGTGCATTCGCTTCTAGACAGCCACAAACACAGGAAGGAGAGGGTAACCTGCAATCTGAGCACTCATCTGCATTGTGATGGGTCTTCCTGGACAGGGAAGAATGGGAGGGGCACACACTTGCACTTCAAAGGGTAGTGGTATGACACCACACAAAGGTCTGATTACCTACCATAGATAGCCGGGCAGACAGGACTGGGTCGAAAGGGTTCCTTGTGCACTTCAGAGAGCTCCTTTGAAGTCACCCCCTACATCAAAGGCTCTTTTGGGTATATGTACTGGGGCTCTGAACACCTAAAATCAGGCACTTCTGGATCTTGAACTAGACCTCTGTCAGAAGAACTGCTGTGTTGCTTAAAGGACTCACTGGACTGCTTTTCTGGAAGGACTGCTATTTTGCTTGTTGTCCTGCTGCTTGCTGCTCTTTGACTCTGCTGAATGAGAGCTGAACTTTGCCTTCCCTCCAAAGTGATCTCCAAAGGCTTCCTGGCTTGCCTCCTGTTTTCTATTTGCAATTCAGCTGGTGCTGCTGGACTCTGACATTTGCGAGTCCTACCCTTGCCTGAGGTATCTCTCCAGTTCTGGACCTCAGAAGTAGGTACTACAGCTGTGTTGCTACAAAATCGACGCATCTCCTGCCTGCTTGTAGCAGAATGGCCGCATTGACCCGGTTGCAGGAGTAAAATCAGCGCATCACATCAGAACCAGCGTTTTGCCTTCAGAGATCAAAGCATCGGACAGCATGTCACTGCAGCTTGGTAAGATCGACGCATCCCCTCGACAGATTCCGGCTCATCACTTGACACCTCTGGACTCTGGCATCCGCCTTCGGAACTGGCGCATCGTCTCCACATTGACACATCTTCCTGCTTTTTTTTTTATATATAGCGCAAACTCGACCCGAAGGTATCAGAGCACTTTACATGAGCACCAGTTGCATTACAGATTGACACATTCATTTTTTAGGCTTGGGGAGATTAAGTGATTTGCCCAATATCACAGGATTCTTGAGCCACGAGCCAGACTCAAACCTGGTTCCCCAGCTTCAAAGTCGCCCGCTCTAGCCGTTAGACGACATCCTCTCCCCAGGAAAGGTCTTTGTTCACCGGGGACTGCATGGGTCCTGTAGCCGGCTGGCGCTCCATCATGGTTGGCCCGAACTTTCACTTTGCCCCGGTCCAGCACGACCTAAAGTAACCTTTTTAGTGCTACTTGCTTCTAAACGCTTTACTGAATTTATTCCTTTAAAATTTAATATCTCGACTTCTACTTATTGGATTTTTGTCATTTTGGTCTTGTTTTGTTTATGATATAATAATCTATTTTTTATAAACTTGTGTGGAGTCTTTCTGTGATGGATTCATTGTGTTACTGTGTGTGTTGCACAAATACTTTGCACATTGCCTCTTTAGATAAGCCTGACCGCTCTATGCCAAGATACCAGATGGTGAGCACAGGTTATATTTTAGTGTATATCTAGCTTACCCTGACTAGAGTGGTGGTTCCTGCCTGACCTGGGTGCATACCTCAGCCAGCCAGGAATAACATTTCTAACACTGACCGATTCTGAAAAGGTTCCAAGTGCAATTAAAGCAGTTTAAAAAAGTTTCTTTGCAGGGTTCCTTCAGAATTCTTTTACACAGTTGATAATACAATTACATTTTCTTGTAAAGCACAGTACAAGAGCTGATTTTTTAGTCCTGCATGATTTGTCATTGAAAATTAAGCACAGATATTTTTATGCAAATCTAACAATGCAGGGTAAATGCATGTTAAGTGGTCAGCTATCTCTAGGCTAAAGGGGTATGGTTGAATCACGTGGGCCCATATTTACTGACTTGTTGCGCTACCACAAAGTGACATTAAGCAACTCATTGTTATTTACTTTCCAGGGCATAAAAGGGGCATTTTTGGGCTATTATACAGAAAAGACTTACACTAGTGTCAAAGTTCAAGTGTAGTTTAATAGGAAGACCCTAGCCTGTGGGGGGGCAGAGCAGCTAATGTTGCTCTCTTTTCCAAACCTGCTACATGCTCTTGTGCCTCCTGGAATGCTCAGACATCATTCCATTACATAGTAAGGGCAGTAGAGTGTGACATTACAACACCAAACATTTACCCCTTAACATAAAATAAACAGCAAAAACAAAATATGCAACCAGTGGAAAGAAGATTAGTTACAATGTGTAACAAAGGAATTCATAAAACAAACTTAAACACATACTTATAATGAAGATAATTCTGATTAGTGGTAACCATATCCTATGGTGCACCAGAAAATCTTAATAAAGGAGTTGAAATTGTAGGTTAAAGTAATAAAATGTTTCTGGCATGTGCACTCGTCTGCCAAACTTAGGCCCTGATTATGAGTTGACCGCCAAACCAGTGGTGGAGGTGCAGTGGCGATCGGGGACCACAGCACAAGTGGTCTGACCGCCATATTACAAGTAAGGCGGTCGGACTATTTTGGGACTGCTGCAACTGCCAGGGAGCCATGGCCTAGGGCAGCAATATGTTTGGCGGTACAGCTGCAGCACCGCCAAGCATATTCTGAGTTTCCCCACCGCCAACTTTTTCATGGCGGTGAGTCCGCCATGAAACGCCTGGTATGGGGAAACATAGGGGGCCCTACAAGGCCCCCTGTTGCCCCTGTATGCTGGGATGAATGCAGGAGGGGATATGATGTGCCCCCCTGTGTGCATGCACACCCAATTCCTGCACAGCATGGACTAAACAGTCCATGCCATGCAGGAACTTGCTTTGGCATTCCCATTGCGGTGCCTTTTTCAAAGGCACCGCCGTGGAAACACCAAAGGAGCGCTCGCCAGACCAGGAGAAAACTCCAAAGTTGACTTTGGCGCTGCATGAGCGGGCGGTAGCGTGCCACCCCGCTATTACACAGCAAAAGTTGTAATCAACCCCTTAGTAATGTTCCCTTCCTTCCACTTTTTGTTGGGCATGTGATGGAAACAACTTTGTATTGACACTTCTGAAATGCTTGGTACCTTGATGTACCTCAAGAACAGGTCGTGGACTCCATTCCCAGAACATCTCTGGAATTACCTGAGTGACTACTACTGCTACACCTTCTGGAATTACCTGTCACCAATATTTAAATCCAACAACCAACCTTTCTCACCCCTTTTACAAAAATTATGTTTGTTGTCATTTGTTAGAAATGGTATCTCTAGTTGGCAAGGGCTTGCACCTTTGTCCAAGTAGGGACCCTTCTTCCTAGTCAGGGTAAGGGTTGTTACACTCGTGAAGTAACCCCTGCTCACCCTCGTGGTAGCTTGGCACGAGCAGTCAGGCTTAATTCAGAGGCAGTGTGTAAAGAATTTGCACATAACCAACAGTAATACAGTGTAAGCACTACAAACGGACACCACACCAGTTTAGAAAAATAACCAATATTTTATATACTCAAGACAAGACCAATTACGACAAAAATCCACAATACTGTACTTTACGAATGAATGCTTGATACGTTAACTTCTTCTTTGCAGGAATAGCACAAAAGCAAAGTTCGTACGAGTCGGTAGCTCCGTCCGAGCCTACCGCGATGCTGAAAACCCCAGAGTCTAACAGTTCCAGCCGACCGCGTCGATACGGGCCAGCAGAGTCATGAACAGACTCGGTTACAGTACCTTTCTCGTTGTGGCTGGTACGGAGTGTACGAGCCGGTCGGCGTTCGTCGCGGTTGCGGTGCAAGACGGAGCGATGCAAGGTGCGGTGTCCCTCGATGCGGTGCAGGCAGCGGCTCGATGAGCGTCGTGCAGACGGAGTCGGTGAGTCCAAGGCATGCGATGCAGGGTGAGACGATGCTTGATGCGGTGCTGACAGGTTGCGATGCAGGCGACCTAGCCGGAGTGCGGGAGCTGGCGTCGGACAGCGGTGCGAGTCGGAGCGGTGCGTCGCAGACGTGCGAGCGGTGCCCCAAATGCGGTGCGGTCTCGACTCTTGAGCCAGTTGCAGCGACAGCGTCGGTCTGGTCCGGCTGGCCCAGTGAAGCGATGCGATGCGAACTGCGGTGCCCACAGGTCACGGTGCAAGCAGCGGCTCGATGTTGGCGGCGTTGGACGTCGCCCACGGTGAGACCAGGGTTGCGATGCGAAGCGGGGCGATGCGGTCTGCGGTGCAAACAGGTCACCGGCCAGGGATGGATTCGGTTGACGGAGTCGGTTGCAGTTCCCTTCCTCTGTGGCGACTGAAACAGCGTTCCAGAAGCGGTACCCAGAGGCGTGTGAAGTCTTTGTAGTCCCTGAGACTTCTTAACAGGAGGCCAGCTCGGTTCCAGGCCCTTGGAGATACTCAGCACAAGTTTGTAGAAAGTTTAGTCCAGTCCTTTCACTGCCCAAGACAGAAGCAGCAACTGCAGGCCAACCCAACAAAGCAACAACACAGCAAAGGGGCAGTACTCCTCCTGGCAGCTCTTCCAGCTCTTCGTCTTGGCAGGTTCCTTGATTCCAGCGAGATCTAAATTCATGGGCTCAGGGCCCCAATATTTATATCCCAAATTCCTTTGTTCTCTGAAGGCAGAGAGGCCTTTGCCTAGTCCAAACCAGTTCTGGAGCACTTTGTTGACAAGTCTCCGTCCCTTCTTTCAGTGAGTAGGCCAGGGACATCAGACGCACCACAGGAGGTGGAGCCAGCATTGTGGAGGGAAGGCACTGTCCTATTCAGGGCCCAGGTGCGACCCCTCCCACCCATCTACAGGTCGATCTGGCTATTCAGCCCTGCACTGACTCACCCTGTCTCCTGGCATCCCCCAGCCCCGGTCACTCACATTCCAGACAAGGAATACACAACCTCGCAGAGGCAGGCTTGGATGGTTAGACAAGAAAATACCCACTTTCTAAAAGTGGTATTTTCAAACACAGAATGTTAAAACCAACTTTACTAAAAGCTGCATTTTATCATTCTGAGTCCAGGCATACTAAACTCGAATTTCTACCATGTTCCCGGGGTCAGTTAGGATTATAAGCTGTAATAATCAAAACTGCCCGTTCTGGCCTAGGGGGAACAGGTAGCCTTGCTGTTAGATTTGGGGGTCTCTAGTTGGCAGAGGTAGGTACCTTTGTCCAAATAGGGACCCTTGAGTCTAGTCAGGGAGAGTAGGTACACTCCCGAAATAACCCCTGCTCACCCTCTTGGTAGCTTGGCACGAGCAGACAGGCTTAGTTCAGAGGCAGTGTGTAAAGCATTTGTGAACACATACAGTAATCAAGTGACAACACTACAAATGGACACCACACAGGTTATATATTTATAAAAATAGGTATACTTTATATAGATTTATCACAAGACCATAAACGACAAAAATAATCCACAATACTGTTAAGAATACTTAGTTCTGATCAAAAAGGCTTAATTCAAGGTTCTGTGCGAGTCGGTAGCCTCCTCCGGCTACGGCGATGTCGAGAACAAACAGAGTCTAACAAATCCAGCTGACCGCGTCGAGACGGGCCAACACAGCGTAGACAGACTCGGTCACAGTACCTTTTACTTGAAGCGGCAGGCACGGGCGTGCGAGCCGGATGGCTGTTCGTCGCGGTCGCGATGCAAAAATGGAAGCGTTGCAGGACGCGTTGTCCCTCGATGCGGTGCAGGCAGCGGCTCGTTGACGTCGTCGAGACGGAGTCGGTGAGACCAGGGCCGTGCGTTGCAGGGCGAGACGGTGCTTCGATGCGGTGCTGGCAGGTTGCGGTGCGGCGACGGAGCCGGATTCAGGAGCTGGCGTCGATCAGTCCGGACAGCGGTGCGAGTCGGGCGGTGCGTCGCAAAGCGTGCGAGCGGTGCCCAACTCCGGTGCGGTCACAGGACTCGAACTCAGCAGCAGTGACCGTGTCGGTCGGACCAGTTCGATTCGGCGTAGCGAAGCGTTGCAGGACGCGTTGTCCCTCGATGCGGTGCAGGCAGCGGCTCGTTGACGGAGTCGGTGAGACCAGGGCCGTGCGTTGCAGGGCGAGACGGTGCTTCGATGCGGTGCTTGCAGGACACCGAGTCGGTCGTGAGAGTCGGTCACAGCTCCCTACCTCTGTAGCCACTGAAACAGAGTTTCCAGCAGCAATTCACAAAGGGGGTGAAGTCCAATGGTCCTGGGACTTCGGTCAGGGGGCAAGCTCTCTTCCAAGCCCTTGGAGATCCTTCACAAGTTGATGAAAGTCACAGCAAAGCAAAAGTTCCTTTCTCCTCTCTTTGGCAGTCAGGCAAACCACTGCAGGCCAATCCCCCAAGCAGCACTTCAGGCTTAGGGATAGTCTCTCCTCAGTTTCTTCTTGGTTCCGCTCCTCAGCAAAGGTTTCTTCTTGTTCCCAAAAGTGATCTAATCTTCCTGGGGTCTGGGTGCCCCTCTTATACCCTGATTCTCTTTGTTCTCTGGAGGCAGAGAGGCCTCTGCCTAGTCCAAAACCAGTTCTGGTCAGTTCTGGAGCACTTTGTTTTTCTGACTCCTTCTTTCCTTTCAGAATGTGGGGCAGAGTGCTCAGCCGCCCGGCAGGAGGTGGAGCCAGCATTGTGGAAGGCAGGCACAGCCCTATTCAGACCCAGGTGCAGCTCCTCCCTCCACTCTGGATGCAGATCTTTCTATTCAGCCCTGCGCTGACTCACCCTGTCTCCTGTAGCCACCCCCAGCCCCTGTCACTCAATCTCCAGACAAGGAATACACAACCTAGCAGAGGCAGGCTTGGATAGTTAGGCAAGAAAATACCCACTTTCTAAAAGTGGTATTTTCGAACACAGAATGTTAAAACCAACTTCACTAAAAGATGTATTTTATCATCCTGAGTTCAGGCATACTAAATTCGTTTTTCTACCATGTTCCCTGGGTCAGTTCTGACTATAAGGTGTAATAGTCAGTCTGCCCATTCTGGCCTATGGGGAGCAGGTAGCCTTGCAATAGTGAAAAACGAAACTGGATGTAATTCACTATTAGGACATGCCACACACACCAGGGCATGTCCTACCTTATACTTACAATGCACCCTGCCCTAGGGCCTACTTTAGGGGTGACCAACATGCAGTAAAGGGAAGGTTTAGGGACTGGTAAGTGGGTGTACTCACCAAGTCGACATGGCAGCCCGAGGCTGCACACAGGCTCTGCGATGGCAGGCCCGAGACACATTTTACAGGCCGCTTCTGTGGGTGGCACAACCAGTGCTGCGAGCCCACCAGCGGCATTGGATTTACAAGCCCTGGGCACACTGAGTGCACTGTACTAGGGACTGACAAGTAAACCAATCATCCAATCATGGAGTCACTAATACATAGGTCAATTAACGATAGGGAGCACTTGCACTTTGGCACTGATTAGCAGCGGCAAAGTGCCCATGAGCATCTAGTCCAGCAAAAACATATCGGCAACAGTGGAGGCATTACGAAAAAATGGAAGGGAGACCCACGCCAAGGATGCCAGGTCTAACACGTGTCCCCTCCAGCTGAAATGTGGGGAGAACTATCCTACCCCTAGGGAGTTCTCATCGCTAAGGCGGAAAAATCTGGACAGTCCATCAGCATTGGCGTGTTCTGTACCAGGGCGGTGTTCCACCGTAAAGTCCATCCCCTGTAGGGAAATGGACCACCTCAACAGCTTTGGATTCTCACCCCTCATCTGCATCAACCATCTGAGGGGCCTGTGGTCTGTCTGAACCCGGAAGTGAGTCCCAAACAGGTATGGTCTCAGCTTCTTCAGTGCCCAGACCACAGCAAATGCCTCACGCTCGATAGCACTCCATCTCTGTTCCCGGGGAAGTAACCTCCTACTGATGAAGGCTACAGGTTGGTCTAGGCCCTCCTCATTGATCTGTGATGGAACAGCCCCTACACCATGCTCTGAAGCGTCGGTTTGAACAATGAACTCATTGGAGAAGTTGGGTGCCTGGAGCACAGGTGCCGTGCACATGGCAGTCTTCAAGGTGTCAAAAGCTTTTTGACAGGCGTCAGTCCAAATCACTTTCCTGGGCTGCTTCTTGGAAGTCAGCTCGGTCAAGGGGCAACAATGCTGCCATACCCCTTGACGAATCTCCGGTAATACCCGGTGAGTCCTAGGAAGGCTCTCACCTCTGTCTGGGTCTTGGGGGGCTCCCAAGCCAGAATGGTATCAATTTTCGGTTGGAGGGGCGCCACCTGGCCGCTCCCAACCTGGTGTCCCAAGTACACCACAGAACCCTGCCCAATCTGGCACTTACTCGCCTTGATTGTGAGGCCTGCCCTCCGCAGCGCCATCAACACTTCCCAGAGGTGGCGCAGATGCTCTTCCCAACGGGCACTGAACACTGCGATGTCATCCAGGTAGGCGGCACTGAAATCCTCCAGTCCAACCAACACCTGGTTGACCAACCTCTGAAAGGTGGCAGGGGCATTCTTCATCCCAAAGGGCATCACCCGGAACTGGTAGTGCCCATCTGGTGTGGAGAATGCTGACCTCTCTTTTGCCCCATCAGTCAAGGCGATCTGCCAGTATCCAGACGTTAAGTCAAACGTGCTGAGGTACCGCGCAGCCCCTAACCGATCTATGAGCTCATCAGCTCTGGGGATGGGGTGGGCGTCAGTCCTGGTGACGGAATTGAGTCCCCTGTAGTCCACACAGAACCGGAGTTCTGGTGTGGCACCAGGCGCGGCAGCTTTTGGAACCAAGACCACGGGGCTGGCCCAAGGGCTGTTAGAGGACTCAATCACCCCTAGCGCAAACATCTTGGAGACCTCCTCCTTGATGCAGGCTCTGACCCTGTCAGTCACCCTGTAAGCCTTGTGCTTCACAGGAAGACTGTCCCCAGTGTCCACATCATGGACGCACCAATGAGTGACACTGGGAACCAGGGAGAATAGGTCAGGGAACTGTCCCAACAAGTGGCGACAGTCACCCTGCTGCTCAGGTGTCAGGGAGGTAGAGAGGTTTACTCCCTCCACTGATCCATCTTGCTCTCGGGCTGACAGGAGGTCAGGAAGAGGCTCGGTCTCCTCCTCCATTCCATCATCTGTCGCTAAGAGCATGCCCACTTGGGACCTCTCCAAGTGGGGCTTCAGGCGGTTCACATGCAGGACCCGCAAGGGGTTCCTGGGAGACTGCAAGTCCACCAAATAGGTAACTGGACTCTTGCGCTCCACCACCGTAAAAGGGCCGGTCCACCTGTCCTGGA
Organism: Calotriton arnoldi; assembly: GCA_963921515.1. NCBI lineage: Eukaryota > Metazoa > Chordata > Amphibia > Caudata > Salamandridae > Calotriton > Calotriton arnoldi. The sequence goes on from CAWUFW010013854.1 coordinate 298,663, forward strand.
GCGCACAGGGCTCCACAGGGGCCATGACCCACACTTTCTGACCAGGCTGAAGCTCTACCAGAGTGGCATTCTGGTCGTACCACCGCTTCATCTCCTCCTGGCTGGCTTCCAGATTTGCCTCAGCAAGTTCTCTGAAACGCCTAGTCTGGTTCCTGAAGGCCAGCATGTAACTGTATACATCCTGGGGAGGTTTCCTGGGAGATTGCTCCCAGCCTTCCTTGACCAAACTCAGAGGTCCTCGCACCGGGTGTCCATAGAGGAGCTCAAAGGGACTGAACCCTAGAGACTTCTGTGGCACCTCCCGGTATGCAAACAACAGGCATGGTAAGAGGACGTCCCATTTACGCCTCATGGGTTCTTCCAGACCCATAATCATGCCCTTGAGGGTCCGGTTGAATCTCTCAACCAGCCCATTTCCTTGAGGGTGGTAAGGAGTGGTGAACTTGTAAGTTACACCGCACTCCTGCCACAGGGACTTCATGTACTTGGACACGAAGTTGGTACCTCTGTCAGACACCACCTCTTGAGGGAATCCCACACGTGAGAAAATTCCCATCAGTGCCCGTCCCACCACGGGGGCCGTCACTGTCCTCAGAGGGATGGCTTCAGGGTACCGGGTGGCATGGTCCACCAAGACCAGGATAAACCTGTTGCCCATGGCTGTCTTGGGGTCCAGTGGCCCCACAATGTCAATACCCACCCGTTCAAAGGGGGTGCTGACCACAGGGAATGGCTGGAGAGGAGCCTTGTGCTTCCTCCCACTCTTTCCACTTGCCTGGCAAGTCTGGCATGTTCTGCAGTGAGTGGCGGCACTCCTGCGCATCTGGGGCCAATAGAAATGGGTAACAAGCCTGTCAAAGGTCTTGTCCTGCCCCAGATGTCCCGCTAACGGTACATCATGAGCCAACCCCAGGAGGAAGGCTCTGAAGCGCTGGGGTACCACCAGCACACGGGCTGACCCAGGCTCAGCAACCTTAGGCTCTGAATACAGGAGACCATTCTCCCAGTAAACCCAATGTGATCCAGACTGATCACCTGCTGCCTGGTCTGTGGCCTGTTGCCTCAGACCCACGAGAGAAGGGCATGTGTTCTGCTCCTTGCAGAACTCTTCCCTGGAGGGTCCTCCTTCTTGCTGCCAATGGGTCAGCTCAGGTAGGTCCCCCAGTTCAGCTACCTGTTCCCCTGTAGGCTCCAGGGCATCCCCCTCAGGGTCTGCCTCCTCCTGGACCGTGGGAACCTCGGGGGCCGGTTTCCCGCGCCCCCTGCCTCCTCTCTCTCCGGCAGGCACCTGGGCCTCCCTCTCAGGCTCCAGGTCCTCTTGAACACCTTTAGCTGCCATTGACCGGGTGGTCACACATGCCCAATCAGGCAAGCCCAACATTTCTAAATGCGCACTCCGCTCCACCTTAGCCCAAGGTGAGCTCTCCAAATCGTTCCCTAACAAACAGTCAACAGGCATGGCTGGCCTCACAGCTACTTGAAGAGTACCCGAGACCCCCCACTCAAAGGGAACCTGAGCCACCTTGCAGTGACTCTCTGTGTTGTCAGCGGCAACAACCGGATAGAATGCATCAGGGATAACCTGCTCTTTAGACACCAGGTGACACTTGACAGCTGTCACACTGGCTCCTGTGTCTCTCAGAGCCTCCACCCTATGGCCATTGATGGTCACCCACTGCCTGTATTTCTTAGTGTTCTCAGGCAGCGGGGTCCTAGGGACCATCTCAGAGTCTCCTAATGAGACAAGGGAAAACACTGTGGGATCCCCCCACCTTGGGCACCCAACTCCTCCCCCAGGGCTACACTAGCCAACTGCCGGGGGACTGCACTGGTGGGTGCTGGTTTTCCATGCAAAGGGCAACGAGGATCGTTTGCCTTGTGGCCAGGGGCGCCACACTTGTAACATACCAGTGGTCCCTGGTGAACAGGGGGGCCTGTCAGGGCCACTGGCTTCTTCTCAGGGGGAGGCTGGGAACCTTTCCCTTGGTTCCCTTGGGGTCTACTTTGGGGCCCTTTATGGAACTCCTTCTGTTTACCCTTGTCCCCCCCACTCTTCTGCTGGGGACCCTGCCCACCCTTGGCGGAGTCTCCCACGTGACCCTTGTGGACCCGGGTACTCACCCAGCGGTCCGCCTCCTCAGCAAGCTGCCTAGGGTTAGTCAGCTTACTATCAATCAGGTGCTGGCGTAGCTCAGGAAAACAATTACCGGACAAGTGCTCCCAGGCAATCAAATCAAAGAGCGCCTGAAAATCAGTCGCTTTGCTACCCTTTACCCAACCATCCAAGGCTCTGCAAAAGAAGGTCACATATTCAACCCAGGTACTGCTTTCAATCTTACTACAGTTCCTGAACCTTTGCCTATAAAGCTCAGGGGTCAAACCATATCTAGTCATTAAGGCATCCTTCATGTGGCTGTACGAATTATAGACTTCAGAGGGCAAATCCAACAAGGTATCCCGCCCTTCACTGAGGAACCGTCCCCACAACCCCGCTCCCCAATCCTTCTCAGGGACCCGGTGGGAAGACATGGCTACCTCATAGGCTTTGAACCACTGCCCTATGTCGTCATTTTTAAAAACTCCTTCACCACATCTTTGGGAATATACACCCTAGCTTCAACAGGCACAGGCGGTACACTGCCACCAGAGGGAGTAATCTCTAAGCTCTTGGCCTTCAATTCCAACTCCCTCAAAACTTTCTCATGTTCAAACTGCATTTTCTTTTCCTCTAGGGCTAATTTCCTTGTTTGCATTTCGAATTCTAACTGCTTATTCAGCTTGAGTTTGGTCAGCTCCATTTCGTGCATCCTACTCTCTTTCCTGTCCTCCAACTCCTCTGGAGACAGTCCTCTGGCAGAAACACTGCTACCTACTGGGGAAGGTGGTCTTCTAGCCCCTAGACCCAATAGCCCCTCCAGCTGCCCTTCTGCATTCTCAGCCCCCTCCACAGGGGCACTCCTTGATTCGACCCAGGCCCTCAGCGCCTTTTGGAGGTCCTCCTTCCTGGAGATCCCGGTCATGGACACTTTAAACTTTTTGCAGAATTGCTTGAGCTGCTTAAGGGTGTAGCATTCTAGCCTCTCTTCTTCCCAATCACATTCAACAGAGGCTACTGATGCTGGTTTCTCCATAGTGACTGAACTTGGCATTTGCAAAAATAGGAAATCCCAGAAAAAATGCTATTAAAGTATGTGGTTGCGTTTTGGTCTGCACTCACTAAGTAGTGTTCACCAATCACTGTACATGAGTCACAAATGCAAGTCCAGAATCCTCACCGCTGACCACCAATGTTAGATTTGGGGGTCTCTAGTTGGCAGAGGTAGGTACCTTTGTCCAAATAGGGACCCTTGAGTCTAGTCAGGGAGAGTAGGTACACTCCCGAAATAACCCCTGCTCACCCTCTTGGTAGCTTGGCACGAGCAGACAGGCTTAGTTCAGAGGCAGTGTGTAAAGCATTTGTGAACACATACAGTAATCAAGTGACAACACTACAAATGGACACCACACAGGTTATATATTTATAAAAATAGGTATACTTTATATAGATTTATCACAAGACCATAAACGACAAAAATAATCCACAATACTGTTAAGAATACTTAGTTCTGATCAAAAAGGCTTAATTCAAGGTTCTGTGCGAGTCGGTAGCCTCCTCCGGCTACGGCGATGTCGAGAACAAACAGAGTCTAACAAATCCAGCTGACCGCGTCGAGACGGGCCAACACAGCGTAGACAGACTCGGTCACAGTACCTTTTACTTGAAGCGGCAGGCACGGGCGTGCGAGCCGGATGGCTGTTCGTCGCGGTCGCGATGCAAAAATGGAAGCGTTGCAGGACGCGTTGTCCCTCGATGCGGTGCAGGCAGCGGCTCGTTGACGTCGTCGAGACGGAGTCGGTGAGACCAGGGCCGTGCGTTGCAGGGCGAGACGGTGCTTCGATGCGGTGCTGGCAGGTTGCGGTGCGGCGACGGAGCCGGATTCAGGAGCTGGCGTCGATCAGTCCGGACAGCGGTGCGAGTCGGGCGGTGCGTCGCAAAGCGTGCGAGCGGTGCCCAACTCCGGTGCGGTCACAGGACTCGAACTCAGCAGCAGTGACCGTGTCGGTCGGACCAGTTCGATTCGGCGTAGCGAAGCGTTGCAGGACGCGTTGTCCCTCGATGCGGTGCAGGCAGCGGCTCGTTGACGGAGTCGGTGAGACCAGGGCCGTGCGTTGCAGGGCGAGACGGTGCTTCGATGCGGTGCTTGCAGGACACCGAGTCGGTCGTGAGAGTCGGTCACAGCTCCCTACCTCTGTAGCCACTGAAACAGAGTTTCCAGCAGCAATTCACAAAGGGGGTGAAGTCCAATGGTCCTGGGACTTCGGTCAGGGGGCAAGCTCTCTTCCAAGCCCTTGGAGATCCTTCACAAGTTGATGAAAGTCACAGCAAAGCAAAAGTTCCTTTCTCCTCTCTTTGGCAGTCAGGCAAACCACTGCAGGCCAATCCCCCAAGCAGCACTTCAGGCTTAGGGATAGTCTCTCCTCAGTTTCTTCTTGGTTCCGCTCCTCAGCAAAGGTTTCTTCTTGTTCCCAAAAGTGATCTAATCTTCCTGGGGTCTGGGTGCCCCTCTTATACCCTGATTCTCTTTGTTCTCTGGAGGCAGAGAGGCCTCTGCCTAGTCCAAAACCAGTTCTGGTCAGTTCTGGAGCACTTTGTTTTTCTGACTCCTTCTTTCCTTTCAGAATGTGGGGCAGAGTGCTCAGCCGCCCGGCAGGAGGTGGAGCCAGCATTGTGGAAGGCAGGCACAGCCCTATTCAGACCCAGGTGCAGCTCCTCCCTCCACTCTGGATGCAGATCTTTCTATTCAGCCCTGCGCTGACTCACCCTGTCTCCTGTAGCCACCCCCAGCCCCTGTCACTCAATCTCCAGACAAGGAATACACAACCTAGCAGAGGCAGGCTTGGATAGTTAGGCAAGAAAATACCCACTTTCTAAAAGTGGTATTTTCGAACACAGAATGTTAAAACCAACTTCACTAAAAGATGTATTTTATCATCCTGAGTTCAGGCATACTAAATTCGTTTTTCTACCATGTTCCCTGGGTCAGTTCTGACTATAAGGTGTAATAGTCAGTCTGCCCATTCTGGCCTATGGGGAGCAGGTAGCCTTGCAATAGTGAAAAACGAAACTGGATGTAATTCACTATTAGGACATGCCACACACACCAGGGCATGTCCTACCTTATACTTACAATGCACCCTGCCCTAGGGCCTACTTTAGGGGTGACCAACATGCAGTAAAGGGAAGGTTTAGGGACTGGTAAGTGGGTGTACTCACCAAGTCGACATGGCAGCCCGAGGCTGCACACAGGCTCTGCGATGGCAGGCCCGAGACACATTTTACAGGCCGCTTCTGTGGGTGGCACAACTAGTGCTGCAAGCCCACCAGCGGCATTGGATTTACAAGCCCTGGGCACACTGAGTGCACTGTACTAGGGACTGACAAGTAAACCAATCATCCAATCATGGAGTCACTAATACATAGGTCAATTAACGATAGGGAGCACTTGCACTTTGGCACTGATTAGCAGCGGCAAAGTGCCCATGAGCATCTAGTCCAGCAAAAACATATCGGCAACAGTGGAGGCATTACGAAAAAATGGAAGGGAGACCCACGCCAAGGATGCCAGGTCTAACACTTGCAATAGTGAAAAACGAACTAGGCTGTAATTCACTATCAGGACATGCCGCACACACCCGGGCATGTCCTACCTTTCGCCTACACTGCACCCTGCCCACAGGGGTACCTTGGGCCTACCTTAGGGGTGACTAACATGTAGCAAAGGGAAGGTTTAGGGACTTGCAAGTGTGTGCACTTGCCAAGTCGACATGGCAGCCCCAGGCTGCGCACAGGCTCTGCGATGGCAGGCCCGAGTTACATCTTACGGGCTGTTTGCGTGGGTGGCACAATCCAGTGCTGCAGCCCACCAACAGCATTTGGTCTATAGGCCCTGGCACTTTACAAGGGACTGACAGATAAACCAAATAGGCCAATCATGGAAACACCAATCCATAACACATTTTATACAGGAGCACTTGCACTTTCCCACTGGACCGCAGTGAGGAAAGTGCGCAGAATCATTACACCATCAAAAACATAATCAAAACCGGGAGGTCAGAAAGCAAAAAGTCAGGGGAAACACGCCAAAATATGCCAAGTCTAACACATGTCCCCTCCAGCTGAAAGTAGGGAGAACTACCCAACCCCATTGGGGTTCTCTTCACTAAGGCGGAAGAACCTGGACAGACCATCTGCGTTGGCGTGTTCTGTACCAGGACGGTGTTCCACCGTAAAGTCCATTCCCTGTAGGGAGATGGACCACCTCAGCAGTTTTGGATTCTCACCCCTCATTTGCATCAACCATCTGAGGGGCCTGTGGTCTGTCTGAACCCGGAAGTGAGTCCCAAACAGGTATGGCCTCAACTTCTTCAGTGCCCAGACCACAGCAAAAGCTTCCCTTTCTATGGCACTCCACCTCTGTTCCCTGGGAAGTAGTCTCCTGCTAAGGAAGACTACAGGCTGATCCAGGCCCTCTTCGTTCAGTTGTGAGAGCACCGCTCCCACACCATGCTCTGAAGCGTCAGTCTGCACGACAAATTCTTTGGAGAAGTCAGGTGCCTTGAGCACGGGCGCCGTGCACATGGCTGCCTTCAGGGCATCAAAAGCTTTCTGGCAGGACTCCGTCCAGATCACTTTCCTGGGCTGCCTCTTAGAGGTCAGCTCTGTTAAGGGGGCAACGATGGTGCCATAGCCCTTAACAAATCTCCTATAATAGCCGGTGAGACCTAAGAAGGCTCTCACCTCTGTCTGGGTCTTGGGGGGTTCCCAAGCCAGAATGGTGTCAATCTTGGGTTGTAGGGGTGCCACCTGGCTGCTTCCTACCTGGTGTCCCAAGTACACCACAGAACCCTGCCCGATCTGGCACTTACTGGCCTTGATCGTGAGGCCTGCACCTTGCAGAGCCCTCAACACTTTCTCAAGGTGCTGTAAATGTTCTTCCCAGCTGGAACTGAACACATCAATGTCATCCAGGTAGGCGGCACTGAAATCCTCCAGCCCAGCCAACACCTGATTGACCAACCTCTGAAAGGTGGCAGGGGCATTCTTCAACCCAAAGGGCATCACCCGGAATTGGTAATGACCTTCTGGGGTTGAGAATGCTGATCTCTCCTTGGCCCCATCGGTTAAGGCAATCTGCCAGTACCCAGACGTCAAATCAAACGTGCTGAGGAACCGGGCAGCTCCCAACCGATCAATGAGCTCATCAGCTCTGGGGATGGGGTGCGCGTCAGTCCTGGTGACGGCATTGAGCCCACGGTAGTCCACACAAAACCGGAGTTCTGGAGTGGCACCGGGCGCCGCAGTCTTTGGGACCAAGACCACTGGGCTGGCCCAAGGACTGTGGGAGGGCTCAATCACCCCTAACGCCAACATCTTAGAGACCTCCTCCTTGATGCTGGCTCTGACCCGGTCAGTCAACCTGTAAATTTTGTGCTTCACAGGATGGCTGTCACCGGTGTCCACGTCATGGGTACACCAGTGAGTAACACCAGGGGTCAGAGAGAACAGCGGGGCGAACTGTCCCAACAACTGGCGACAGTCCCCCTGCTGCTCCTGAGTCAGAGTAGGGGAGAGGATCACACCCTCTACTGACCCATCATGCTCCTTGGTAGACAGGAGGTCAGGGAGAGGCTCGCTCTCCTCTTCCACCCCATCATCTGTCGCCAAGAGCATACTCACTTCGGACCTCTCGAAGTGGGGCTTGAGGCGGTTCACGTGAAGGACCCTCAAAGGGTTCCTTGGAGCCTGCAAATCCACCAGGTAGGTGACGTCACTTTTGCGCTCCTTTACCTCATATGGCCCAGTCCACTTGTCCTGCAAGGCACAAGGTGCTACTGGGGCCATGACCCACACTTTTGCCCAGGTTGAAATTCGACCAGAGTGGCATTCTGGTCATACCATCTCTTCATTTCTTACTGGCTTGCTTCTAGGTTCGCCTGAGCGAGTTTCCTGAAGCGGGCAGTTTGGTTTCTAAAGGCCAGCATGTAGCTAAATACATCCTGGGGAGTTTTCCTGGGAGCTGCCTCCCAGCCTTCCTTTACCAAACTCAGAGGTCCTCTGACAGGGTGGCCATACAGGAGCTCAAAGGGGCTGCACCCAAGAGACTTCTGAGGCACCTCCCTGTATGCAAAGAGTAGGCATGGCAAGAGGACGTCCCACTTACGCCTCATGGGTTCTGTTAGACCCTTGATCATGCCTTTCAAGGTCTGGTTGAATCTCTCCACCAGACCGTTTCCTTGTGGGTGGTAAGGAGTGGTGAACTTGTAGGTTACACCACACTCCTTCCACAGGGATGTCATATACTTCGATATGAAATTGGTCCCCCTATCAGAAACCACCTCTCTGGGGAATCCCACACGGGAAAAGACCCCCATTAACGCCCGGCCCACCACTGGCGCCGTCGTTGTCCTGAGAGGGATTGCCTCCGGGTACCGGGTGGAATGGTCCACCAAGACCAGGATGTACCTGTTGCCCATGGCTGTCTTGGGATCCAGTGGCCCCACAATATCCATCCCTACCCTTTCAAAGGGTGTTCCAACAACAGGAAAAGGTTGGAGAGGAGCTTTGACCTTCCTCCCACTCTTACCACTTGCCTGGCAAGTTTGGCAAGACCTACAGTGTGCATCTGACTGCCTTCGCATTTGGGGCCAAAAGAAGTGGGTGACAAGCCTGTCAAAGGTCTTGTCCTGCCCCAAATGTCCTGCCAAAGGCACGTCATGAGCCAGACCCAGTAGGAAGGTCCTGAAGCGCTGGGGTACCACCAGCACACGGGCTGACCCAGGCTCAGCAACCTTAGGCTCACTGTATAGGAGACCACTCTCCCAATAGATCAGATGTGACCCGGACTGATTACCAGCTGCCTGGTCTGCAGCCTGCCGCCGCAGACCCTCCAGAGTAGGGCACTCGTTCTGCTCCCTGCAGAACTCCTCCCTGGTGGGACCCCCTTCTTGCTGCCAATGGGTCAGCTCAGAGATGTCTCCCAGTTCGGCTACCTGCTCCCCTGTAGGCACCGGGGCGTCCCCCTCGAGGTCCGCCTCCTCCCGGTCCGTGGGAACTTCGGGGGCCGGTTTCCCGCGCCCCTGCCCTTTCTCTTGGCAGGGACTTGGGCCACTGTTTCAGGCTCCAAGTCCTCTTGATCACCCTTTCTGGCCGCCATTGACCGAGTAGACACGCATGCCCACTCTGGCAACCCAAGCATCTCCAAGTGAGACCTGAGCTCAACCTCCTTCCATGAGGACTGCTCCAGGTCGTTTCCTAGCAGACAATCTACAGGCATGGTAGGGCTCACAACCACCCTTAAGGGACCTGAGACCCCCCCATTCAAAGGGAACCTGCGCCACCATACATTGGCGCTCAGAGTTGTCGACAGCAACTACTTGGTGGAATGCTCCTGGGACTACTTGCTTCTCAGACACCAGGTGACACCGGACTGAGGTCACACTGGCTCCAGTATCTCTGAGAGCCTCTACCCTGTTCCCATTAATGGTCACCCAGGTGCTATATTTCTTTGTGTTAGGGGGCACCTGGTTTCCTGGGACCATCTCACTGTCCCCTAGTGAGACAAGGGTCATTTCTGCGGGATCCCCACCCTCCTGTGGGCACCCCTCCTCCCCAAGCGCTACACTAGCCAACACTTTGGACTGTCCACCGGTGGGTGGCTGTGTCCCCTTCGGGCACTTGGGGTCCCCCTTAAAGTGACCTACCTGGTCACATGCATAACACTTGCGGGGGCCAGTCTCAACAGGCTTCCCTGTGGAGACCCCTTTCTTCTTATCACCGGGGGCTGGGAACCTTTACCCTGGGTACTAGTTTGGGGCCCTTTAGAGAACTCCTGTGCTTTACCCTTGTCCCCCCACCTTTCTGCTGGGGACCCTGCCCACCTTTGGCTGAGTCTCCCCCAAACGCTTTCTTGTGGACCCTGGTACTCACCCAGCGGTCCGCTTCCATAGCAAGCTTCCTGGGGTCAGTTAGCTTACTATCAACTAGGTGCTGGCGAAGATCTGCAAAACATAGACTAGACAAGTGCTCCCATGCAATCAAGTTGTAGAGCCCCTGAAAATCTGTTACACTACTGCCCTTCACCCAACCATCCAGAGACCTGCAGAACACATCCACACATTCCAACCAAGTGTTGGCATCAGACTTCTTACTGGACCTGAACTGATCCCTGTACTTTTCAGGAGTAAGACCATACTTCGTGAGAAGGGCATCCTTCATGTCAGCATAGGTGAGGTGATACCCCTTACCCAAAGCTATCAGAGCATCCCTTGCTTCTTCCGGGAAAAGTGGCCACAATCCTGCTCCCCAATTCTCCTCAGGGACCCCATTCATGTGTATGGCTGCCTCATAACCCTGAAACCACCTTTGTATGTCATCCCCCTTCTTGAACTCCTTGCCTACATTCTTGGGAATGTGCACTATCCTGTCTGCCTTTCTGGACGAATTGCTGCCACCATCTGAGCCTGACTTACTCCTAAGTTCTAGCTCCTTCAGTTCTCTCTCATGCTCTAAGAGCATCTTCCTCTCCTCTATGGCCAATCTCTTCTCCTCCCGCTCACTCTCCAGCCTGAGCTTCTGCAGCTCAAACTGCCTTGCCTCCCGCCTGTCCTCCAGCTCCTCTGGGGACAGACTGCTGCTGCCTGACCTGGCGGGTTCCCCCTACTCAAAAGCACATCCACCCTGGAAATAGGCTCCTCCACCTCCTCACTGAGATCACCAGGCTGCCCATTGGCATGTCTGGCTGCTACCCAGGCCCTCAGCGCCTTCTGTAGCTCCTCCTTCCTTGTGAGGCCTTTAATTTGGACTTTCAGGTTTTTACAAATCGCTCGTAACTCCTTTACGGCGTAGGATTCCAACCTGTCCTCCTCAAAGATAACTTCCAGAGATGCAACGGATGATGCAATTGAGTCAGGCATGACAAAAGTCGTGAGTTGAAAACTGGCAAGATCAAAAATAGGCCAAAAGAAAAAGAACCAGTATGTGGTACGTAATGGTCTGCGATATGGTAGTAGTGCACACCAATCACTGTAAGTCAAGTGCAAACGCAAGTCCTATCCTCACCGCTGACAACCAATGTTAGAAATGGGATCTCTAGTTGGCAAGGGCTTGCACCTTTGTCCAAGTAGGGACCCTTCTTCCTAGTCAGGGTAAGGGTTGTTACACTCGTGAAGTAACCCCTGCTCACCCTCGTGGTAGCTTGGCACGAGCAGTCAGGCTTAATTCAGAGGCAGTGTGTAAAGCATTTGCACATAACCAACAGTAATACAGTGTAAGCACTACAAACGGACACCACACCAGTTTAGAAAAATAACCAATATTTTATATACTCAAGACAAGACCAATTACGACAAAAATCCAAAATACTGTACTTTACGAATGAATGCTTGATACGTTAACTTCTTCTTTGCAGGAATAGCACAAAAGCAAAGTTCGTACGAGTCGGTAGCTCCATCCGAGCCTACCGCGATGCTGAAAACCCCAGAGTCTAACAGTTCCAGCCGACCGTGTCGATACGGGCCAGCAGAGTCATGAACAGACTCGGTTACAGTACCTTTCTCGTTGTGGCTGGTACGGAGTGTACGAGCCGGTCGGCGTTCGTCGCGGTTGCGGTGCAAGACGGAGCGATGCAAGGTGCGGTGTCCCTCGATGCGGTGCAGGCAGCGGCTCGATGAGCGTCGTGCAGACGGAGTCGGTGAGTCCAAGGCGTGCGATGCAGGGTGAGACGATGCTCGATGCGGTGCTGACAGGTTGCGATGCAGGCGACCTAGCCGGAGTGCGGGAGCTGGCGTCGGACAGCGGTGCGAGTCGGAGCGGTGCATCGCAGACGTGCGAGCGGTGCCCCAAATGCGGTGCGGTCTCGACTCTTGAGCCAGTTGCAGCGACAGCGTCGGTCTGGTCCGGCTGGCCCAGTGAAGCGATGCGATGCGAACTGCGGTGCCCACAGGTCACGGTGCAAGCAGCGGCTCGATGTTGGCGGCGTTGGACGTCACCCACGGTGAGACCAGGGTTGCGATGCAAAGCGGGGCGATGCGGTCTGCGGTGCAAACAGGTCACCGGCCAGGGATGGATTCGGTTGACGGAGTCGGTTGCAGTTCCCTTCCTCTGTGGCGACTGAAACAGCGTTCCAGAAGCGGTACCCAGAGGCGTGTGAAGTCTTTGTAGTCCCTGAGACTTCTTAACAGGAGGCCAGCTCGGTTCCAGGCCCTTGGAGATACTCAGCACAAGTTTGTAGAAAGTTTAGTCCAGTCCTTTCACTGCCCAAGACAGAAGCAGCAACTGCAGGCCAACCCAACAAAGCAACAACACAGCAAAGGGGCAGTACTCCTCCTGGCAGCTCTTCCAGCTCTTCGTCTTGGCAGGTTCCTTGATTCCAGCGAGATCTAAATTCATGGGGTCAGGGCCCCAATATTTATATCCCAAATTCCTTTGTTCTCTGAAGGCAGAGAGGCCTTTGCCTAGGCCAAACCAGTTCTGGAGCACTTTGTTGACAAGTCTCCGTCCCTTCTTTCAGTGAGTAGGCCAGGGACATCAGACGCACCACAGGAGGTGGAGCCAGCATTGTGGAGGGAAGGCACTGTCCTATTCAGGGCCCAGGTGCGACCCCTCCCACCCATCTACAGGTCGATCTGGCTATTCAGCCCTGCGCTGACTCACCCTGTCTCCTGGCATCCCCCAGCCCCGGTCACTCACATTCCAGACAAGGAATACACAACCTCGCAGAGGCAGGCTTGGATGGTTAGACAAGAAAATACCCACTTTCTAAAAGTGGTATTTTCAAACACAGAATGTTAAAACCAACTTTACTAAAAGCTGCATTTTATCATTCTGAGTCCAGGCATACTAAACTCGAATTTCTACCATGTTCCCGGGGTCAGTTAGGATTATAAGCTGTAATAATCAAAACTGCCCGTTCTGGCCTAGGGGGAACAGGTAGCCTTGCAATAGTGAAAAACGAACTAGGCTGTAATTCACTATCAGGACATGCCGCACACACCCGGGCATGTCCTACCTTTCGCCTACACCGCACCCTGCCCACAGGGGTACCTTGGGCCTACCTTAGGGGTGACTAACATGTAGCAAAGGGAAGGTTTAGGGACTTGCAAGTGTGTGCACTTGCCAAGTCGACATGGCAGCCCCAGGCTGCGCACAGGCTCTGCGATGGCAGGCCCGAGTTACATCTTACGGGCTGTTTGCGTGGGTGGCACAATCCAGTGCTGCAGCCCACCAACAGCATTTGGTCTATAGGCCCTGGCACTCGCAGTGCACTTTACAAGGGACTGACAGATAAACCAAATAGGCCAATCATGGAAACACCAATCCATAACACATTTTATACAGGAGCACTTGCACTTTCCCACTGGACCGCAGTGAGGAAAGTGCGCAGAATCATTACACCAGCAAAAACAGAGTCAAAACCGGGAGGTCAGAAAGCAAAAAGTCAGGGGAAACACGCCAAAAGATGCCAAGTCTAACATCATTTGAAACCTCAGTCAACTAATTTACTTAAATGCCATACATTACCATCTTTCACTTCTGCTGAATTCATGTATAACTCAAGAACTTGGAATGGACCCATAAATCTACTGCTATCCTTCATTTTTCCCTCGTTTGGTTCTTTGACCATGACCAAATCTCTGATATTTAACTTAACTTCTTTCACTCCCATTTGGAATCAAGAGTTTATAAGAGTTTTGTGCTCAAGGATGTATTCCTATACTTTTTGTAAAGACCACTTATTCAGAATTTTGTTCTTCATCCATGCCAGGTTGTACTTGGTAGCAGGTTCCCACCCGTACAATAATTTGAAAGGAGTATGCCGGCGTAGTGCGATAGGTCCACAACAACTTCTTGACTTATGTTACCCAATGCTTGCAATACCCAAAAGCCATGAAGCTACTGCCCAAAAAAGCCCTATTAAAGCGTTCCACAGTACCATTACCTGCAGGATGATAAAGGAATGCTTTCTCCACACAATTTCATTCCTAGACACGAAATCTTGGAAAGTCATGCCCAAACACGTTTTTCTCACCGAACCGCCAGGTTTGCTTGGATGGTGTTTTACTAGCTGCAAACAAACCTGTAATTGACTCCGGAGAGGGACAGAGAGCCATGCCTGACACCGACCTGCACCGCTGGGAACTACACTTCCCACCACCGTTCAGGAGCCTTAACGCATAAAAACCGTGATGCAGCCCCGCGGTCCTTGTAGCCGCAAACAAACCTGTAATTTACCCCAGAGAGGGGCAGAGAGTGTGCCTGACACCGACCTGCACCGCTGGGGACTACACTTCCCACCACCCTTCAGGAGCCTTCACGCATAAAAAATGCAACACAGCCCGCTGCGCAGGACACAAAGCCCGGGCAAAGCTGGGGCCAAGGGTGGGCCCATCCACGCCCGTCGGAGCCCGAAGGAGGACGGGCTGGGGCCCCCTCTGACTTGCGTAACCGGAGGGGGACCATTGCTCCTTAGAGTCGGAAGGCGTCCGCCCAGAATGAGTAAGCGGAAAGCAATGAGTAAACAACCGGGGGGGGGGGTTGATAGTGAATACCCTCGATGCTTTTTTATCGAGGGCTGCGAATGTTCTTTCCCAAGAGATAGAGATAACTGAGGGCTGCCTCTCCTTGGAAGAGGGTAGGCAAAGTCTGGGCCCAACTTTATCCATACCGAGGTTTGCACCGAAACAACTGAAATGCCTAGGATTGAGGCTCCCTATGTTCCTCCTAATAGTTCCCCTGTGACTTTGCTCGAGGACGAGTCCCCCTCGCTATCTAAGTCAAATATTCAACCAATGGTCAAGAGGAAAAGGGGTGGAAGGAATTTAAAGCCTTAACCTATAAAAGTTAAGAGAGTTATGAGAGTGTCGACACCCACAGAAGGAGTAAAGAGCATGGACCAGACGTCCTCTGATAAACTCTCCTTGTCGATGAAAGATGAGGACGTATGGTTAAGACTAGAAAATATGGTCACCGTTCTGCTCCAGCCACTATTACATAGACTAACGAGGATAGAGGAAAGCCTTGACTCCCTTGGCAAAAATGGGTATACAGGGGTAGGGGGTCTGAATATCAGCCAACCCTTCCCCCAGGGAGTGTATTGCAATCACAAGGGAGAGTATCAGGAGGGGAAAATGCCCTTAATTCATCAAAGTTACTTAATCTCCAGGTCCCACTCCCAGCTGCTGTTTCCCTTATTCAACCTCCCCTAGTTCTCCAACACCCCATACAGCATGAGAAATCTGCAAAGGGGGAAAAATGGATCAAATTAGAGCAAATGTTAGTCAGAGTGTAAATAATTTTAGGGGGGAAACACAGAAGGATGTGGCCCTGAGGTCAGCCGGAGGAGTGGCAGGGTACAACAGGCAGCTGTACCAGACATTAGATCTTCCCCCTGCCACTTCGCCGCTTGTCCTGGTTTTGGCAAATGTTCCGGTGTTGGGAGAGGGTGAAAAGGAAACAACGAAACAGCTGATAGATAAATAACTCCACTGGTTAACTACTCACGTTAGAAATTATGTAAGAAGAGACCAGGGTTTGGCCAGACACATTATCAAGGCAAGGAGAGTGGGGTGGGCGGGTCCCTCAAATAAAGAATTGAAGCGGGATTGTGTAGTAATTAATTTTAATGATCAATATGTAGTCAGGTAGCTAGGACAACTATTATGTTGCTCTACTTAGGACCCAGATCTTTGTGCTATCACTGGAGTATTTCTATAGTCCCACTTCACTCTCTAGTAACGAACCCAGAAGAGACTCCATCAACAGGTACGGACCTCCCCCCATTGGTAATGTAAATTCTGGTAATATGGGTGGGTGTGGGCTGAGAGTAGGGAACCGATTTGACCCTTTGACAGATTTAGAGTGTTGCGTCTGACTATCCACAGTCGATTTAAACCAAAACGTGGAGGAGGGTACTAAGGCAATCACTACAAGAGGAGCAAAGCTAAAGATAGCATCTTGGAACATGGCGGGCATTGGTTAGAAGGTGGGAAATGCACATTGGTTGGCCGTTTGGCAGAATCAGGGCATACTATGCCTACAGGAGACTTGGACCATTGACCATATATTTGTAGACAGGTACCGTTCTTTCAAACGGAAGCAGTCCCATCTCTATCAGGGAGAGCTAGAGGGGGTCTACTGACTTTAATATCGAGCACTTTGCCAATAAGAATTAAGAAATTTGAGAGCCTGTGTCCTTATTTTCTATACTTGCTATTTGAGGGGGACAGTGATCAGGATTGGCTTTTAATACATTTTTATAATAATAATTTTGGTGGGAATATGCAGACTGTGGTGGCTTTAGTCTATAAAGAGATTAACAAAATTAGTAGAGCCTTACCAAAGAAAGGTTTTAATATCATGTAGGTAGGAGATTTTAATGTCCAGCCATGTAAATGCACCATGAATACGGTCTGTGGCCTAGTGGATACGACGGTCATCCTATTTATCATTTCACACATCATGAATATGGCAACAGTTTAAACAGGCTTCTATTTGCTAGAAACCTGGAATTAATTAATAGGGAAGACACACTCATGGGAGATCTTACAAAGACCTTTACTCGTAACGAGTACAAATCTACAATTGATTTTGTACTAGTATCCCAATCTTTCTGAGGAAAGAATGCACCAGTGAACACTCTATTCTCCAGTTTTAGTGACCATGAAATCCTTTTTTTCATTGATGACAGGGGAGGCCCCTAGCACGTTGTCAACGCTGAATATACCGAAGCCAATTTTGGCCAGAAAGAACAGTTGTCAATTAAAATGGGGAAAATTGATAAGGTGAAATTAGTCCCTCAAATTCGATTTAATAAAATGGAGAACGTATTAAACTGTCTGAACCCTGAGTGTCCCTTTGACCTTCTGCCCTTACAGTTTTCGGAATTACTTGAGGAAGTGAAACTTGCCTTGACTCGTTGACTCGCAGTAAATTCTCAAACGAAGCCCCAGTAAATCGCTGGTTCGACCAAGCCTGTTCAAAATCCTTAAAAGATCTTCATAAAACTCTTAAAGCCCAACCCAGAGATCATGCTTTGATAAAGACCCTGCATAAGGCCTACACAGCAGCCAGGAAGGCAAGGGAAAGGGTTCTGAGAGAGGAGGCCTGGGAAAACCTGGAACAAGTAGTAATTACCAAAAATAGCAGAGATTTTTGGAACGTGATCAATGCTCCTTTCTTTAACAACCCTAAGGAGCCTACACTGGACTCTCATGTTAGCGAGGATGCCTGGGTGAATCGCTTTGAGCAGATTTTTGGCTCAAAGGATATCTTTTTGAACGATTCTCCCAAGTTAGTCATAGCTCCAACAGAGCATCCCATATTTTCACTAGAAGAAGTAAGAAATGGACTCGGTAAGTGCAGCAGGGCGAAGGCTCCTGATCTGGATGGGGTTCCCAATCAACCTATTTTTAGAGCCCCAAGACTCTGGAGACAATGGGGATTGATGCAGCAATAGTTAATTTTATTCGTCAACTGTATTCCCAATACACTGCACCTGTACGATATTGCAAAAATGGTGTGTACTCGCCCGTTCCACATTACAAGGGGAGTTAGACAAGGGTGCGTTCTCGCCCCATTTCTATTTCCGATCCATACAAACGGGGTTGAGGCAGCACTTGCAGGTTCAACACCAGACGTCCCTGTTTTTGATACCCTTACTCTGCCGATACTGGCCTATGCCAATGACGTGGCCTTAATTGCTAGAATGAGGGGAGCTTTCCAACGCCTGATAACGGCCTATGTGCATTTAATGACATCATAGGACCTCGTAGATTGGAGGTGGTAGACACCTTTCCTTACTTAGGGGTTTAATTTCATAAAAGCCAGACCTGGTCAAATATGGAGGAAAATAGGGCCTTAGTAATGGAGAGTAGTATGGTAGCCGTCTCCAGCTTCGTTGAGAAACTGGGCTCAAAACCATTCGAACCCATAAAAAAGCTTTACAGGGCGGAAACAATCCTAGCTGCAACTTATTAGGGCAGGGGTGTGGGGCACGGCTCCCATAGTTTCTCTCCAAAATCTTGAGGATAGATTCTTTAAGAGAGTTGTGTCCCTCCCAGTTTATGCTCTAATTTTATCTGCCACCTAGAACTAGAATTAACAGATGTGACTGACACCATAAGGCTTGCACCAATATTGTTACAGCACTCAATATGGTGTAGGGACATGGTAAATTTAACCCAAACTATTATAAAAAAAACTGTTTGAAACTGGATAACACACACAAAATCACATGGTTGCAGTATGTAAGGTCAACTTTGACTGCATTGGGATTAGCTGAATTGTTTGTTAACCCCAGTGCATGCCTGAAGATTACGAAGAAGGAAGTAAAGGCAATATTTGCATCCAAGGGAGCTCACGATAGGAAAAAAAGCATGCAAAGTCAACAGTACTGTTACACCAACTGACTCCCCCACATTAGAGGGAGAGTACTCATATTTAGATAAAACTGGGAATTTACAGCATAGATTTATTTTACGTTTGAACTTAATCCCGTTGATGTTGGGCTTTCTCGCAAGGAGCCTTACTGAACTGACAACCTGCCCATGTGATAACAGTTCAGAGCAGTCAGATCTTCATTTATTATTATTTTGCGGTTTTTATAAGGAAGAAAGAGCAAGATATATTTTACCAATCTTAAGACGACATAATTTTGACAAATGTCGACCTGCATTGTATTTTCTTAAAAAACGTAATGATCCATTATACGTTTTTCAGTAGCCACATTCCGCTGGGCATGTATAAGGAGGAGGAAACTTTGTTGACCTAGTCATTTACTAGCTGACGAAGAATTAATTGTGTTGCATATCATGGATTTATTTGGAAGATATCTCATGGAGGGCTTATTATTTTATCATTTTTAGCCAATGTTCTTAATGAGACAACCACCTTTTGCTTTTAAGGATTTTAAATTTGAATGCTTGTGTTGTATTTATCCAATTTAAAAGATGCTTTGGCTATGAATTACCCTATAACTGTATTATCCCTTCTTGCCTACTGTGAGGCTTTTTTGTGTGGGTCTGTATGGGACAGAAGAGTTTGGGTTATAGGAGATCCTTATACGCTGCAATAGGTTAATTAATTCGTATAATTTTATCTCTGAAATTGGTAATGTGATTTTCTTGAATTGTTATTTTAAACTGACTTGTACTTTTATGAGTGGATGGAATAAATTAAATTGACTATGACTATGACTATGAGTTGAATTGAGCAACGTTGTCCCTTACTATTGACTTTGGTTTCCCTTCCTGTAAAAATACTTCATCTAAGAATCTGGTCAAGGTTTCTGAATTTGCTTCCATCACGATGCACCATTTAGGACATTTAGTAAAGTTATCAAGTAAAACTACTACATAACATTCAGTGCCATGAGTATTTACAATTGGTCCTCAAATATCTATGGCCATATCCTCTCATTGTCCATCAGGACAGTTACTAGGAATCAAGGGTGGTCTAAAAGTAACCATATTTTTGTCCGCATGTGCACATTGATGACAATCTCTAATCATCCTTTCTGTCTGTAAGCGAGTCCCATGCCATCAATAGTGGCTCTTAATACTCTTATTATTTGTGATAGCCAGATGACCTTCATGATTGCTTTCCAAAATGTTCTTCCTTAAACACACAGGAGGGAACACACGCTCACCTCTTATTAAACAACTGTTGTCTTCCCAAGACAGTTCATTTCAGATCTCCCAAAATTGTTTGATTTCACTATTCTCACCCTGTAGAGAGGCCAACCATCCAAAAGATGTTCACAAACCTTGACTAACACAGGGTCAAATATGTACTGTTCTTCCCATTTATTCCTGGATATGCCTTCACATACCAACTTGTCAACAACTGCAACTGCCTATCAATCACACGCCTCCCTTTGGAAGGGTATGATTTAGTTCCAGATGGTGCACTGGTCAAAAAATCAGCAACTCGATTCTTCACACCAGGTAAATACCCCACATTGTACTTATATTCTAGCAGTTGTAAAGACAGATGTGCTAATCTGTGGGTAGTAGCATTCATACTTGCCATAGTCAGAACCTTGGTAAGAGACTTGTGATCCGTACGAATGGTAAATTGAAAACCTCACACACACTGTCTGAACTTAGTAATATCCCACGGACATGCTAGCATTTCCCTCTCAATAGTGGAAAACTTTTCTTCTTAAGGGGTAAGAGTACAAGAAGTGAAGGAAATGGTGGATTCAGCATTATATTTGTTTCTTTGTGATGAAACCGGTCCAAGGCCCTTCCCACTAACATCTGTGGTAATGACTGTAAAATCACTGGGATCAAAACCTTGGAGGGGAATAGCTTTACAAATATCAGTTTTGATGCTGTCAAAACACAATTGATGAGTATCCTCCCATACAAATGTCACACAACTTTTTAACAATTATCTTAATTCAAATGTTTTGGTTACAAAATCGTTCATGAATTTGGAGTAAAACTCAGCTAGTCCTAAAAGGGACCTGATATTATCCTTGGAGGTGGGTGATGTTCATTGCGTATAGCAGCTAACAATTCTTTCTTGGTAAAGATACCTTTCCCACTAACCTCATGCCCCAAAAAGGCCACAGAGGTCAGTGTAATTTTGCATTTCTTCAACTCTGCTGTGAGGCCTATATCAATACGTATGCGTAAAACTTCCTTGAGTCTGCAATCATGTTCTTGTCTATCCCTTCTCATGATTAGTATGTCATCCTGGAAGAAGATTACACCTTTGAGATCCTTAAATAATGTGGACATCAACTGCTGAAACACTGTAGCAGCTGATGCAAAACCAAAGGGCATACGATTGAATTGAATATTGGAATTCGTCATAAGGGGTTATGAAAGCAGTGAGGTGTTTGTTGTCAGAGTGCAGTAGCGGCTCCTGGAGGGAGTGCTGCGGGGCGGTGGGGTGGGGCGGGGGAGGGGCAGGGTGGGGGGTAGTAAACTCCGGCTTACGGCCGAACTGAGTTAAGTACATAAATAAATAAATAAAACTAATTACATTGCGCATGCTGCATCGCCGATTGCGATGCAGCGCGCGCAATGTAATTCGTTTTATTTATTTATTTATGTACTTAACTCAGTTTGGCCGTAAGCCAGAGTTTACTACCCCTCACCCTGCCCCTCCCCCGCCCCGCCCCACCGCCCTGCAGCACTCCCTCCAGGAGCCGCTACTGTCAGAGTGTAAAGAAATCTGATGGTACACTGCAGTAAGATTCAGTGTGGTGAACCAATTGACCCTTTTAGTCATCGCAAGCATCTCACTAATTTTCAGCAATGGAAAGTTGTCAACAAGGATATTCAAATTCAAATCTCAGAGGGCAATGCATAACCTGACTTTCCCATTGGCCTTGCATGTAATTCAAGCCTTACTTCTTCCCTTCCACTGAAGGGAATATTCCTCAGTTTATGTGATACAGAACTCTAACAGTCCTTTAAAATTATCTTGTACTGGAACCCTTTCAAAACTCCCAGTTTTCCTGATAAGGCATTCGGAAACTGTTCACATAAGATTATGAAAAGGTTAAAGTGCAATCATAAATCAAAACTTGTTCGGGTTTATATGGATTTAATTTGTTAACCGGGTTCATTTGATCCACCCATCCAAGCACAGATGGGCCCTTTTCAGCAACATATAACTTACCATCTGCTTCTCTTCCTGTAAATTAAATTTTCAACTTACATTAGCCCACCATGGGTAAGGAGTCACCTGTGTAACTCCCAGGGTGAACGTCAGAAGGTAATAAAACATCACCCAATACACTTTGAAACATATCTTCCCATACCATGTGATGATGTGGTATAAAGTGAACAAGAGTCTGCTACTATTTCAGGTGGAACACCACCTAAAGCAATAGAGCAAGAAGGCTTTTTCCTAAAATCAATATGCTACCCTAGGACATCATAATCAATACACAAAACACATTGTGCATTATTGTCTTCCAACCTAAATGAGTTAGAATTCACAACACACTTCACTGAGGTAGACAATCCTTTCTTGCAATACAGTATGCTAAGTGTTCCTTGCTTCCACAACTGTAACATGTCATAGTACTTCTGAATATTTTGCTTCCTCGTTAAATGATTTTGAATTTTGAATTCTAGAAGAATTTGTAGATTTTTCCTTTGTTTTCTTGTATTCTTTAATGGAAGACTTAGAGGGCTTGACCATATAAACAGTATTATCTTTACTTGTGTTGTTCAAGTCTGCCTTGGCGCAAACGTTAGAGTCTGGATTTTTCCACTACGGATATAGCCTCCCTCCAGGTGTTTCGGCTATTTGGACATAAACTTTTCTGAACATTGGGAGCATTTGTATGCATGACGATTTGATCCCTTAATTGGTCATCATGGAAGGCTATAAATTGGCATGATAATTGCCATTTTTTTAAAATTCTGATACAAAGTTGTCAATATAAACCTGAGGATCTTAATGCCCTTGAAAAAAGTTATATCTGTCTACAAAAATACATACTGAAGGTGGGAAATAGTTATTCGAATCCTCTAGTGCATGTGGAGATACATCAGTGTAATCCTTAGCCTTTGGTGTTTTATCCTTTCGCTCATAAAACCCTCAACCTTTTGGGACCCATGGTGGGAAATAAAATCTTCCTATTTCTTCCTCTGAATCATCCTCTGCAGTTGTTGTATGATTGAGAAAATGTGCTTTTCATTGTTGCCATTTCATAGCAGGTTCCCCAGGAGATGGTACGAATGGTAGTGGAGGCGGTAAGGAAAAGGTTTGTGCATGCATTTTGTAAACAAAATAAGAAGTACTTCTCAAGATAAAAAAAAATACTTAATAAAGTACAGCAGGGAAAGGCAATTATAATTAAAATGTCGTATAAATGCACTTGAAGAGAAGTTGAAGGAAAGCAAATACCTCCCAAATAAAGTGTAGTCACAGATGCGTTAAGACACAGCTGAGAGAACCAACTTTGGGGGCGCTTCAATACAAATTGTTAAGGCGCTTGCTGCATGGAGGAAAAGTGTTAAGAAATGCTCTGCACATACTGAATGCAGAAAATGTGGCTGTCGCGTCGGGTCATGTAGCGTGAGCTAGACACAGAACGGTGATAACGCTGATTCTTATCTTATCACCTTTAAGAATCCTCAGGTTGCCAGGATCTTTTTACCTGCTGAATAGTGTGAAGGGAAGAAAATTCTTTTCGACTACGCGACAATTTAGAATCCAGTTTACCTTAAAAGACCACTGACTCCGAATTCAATTTTGTGGGTTTATTACAGCCAAGAATAACTGCACATGCAAGCACCTCAACACGAGGTTAAAGAAATAGATGGGCACTAATACAAACAGCATCCTACGCAGGAGTCTCATCCGACTCAGAATAAGAAGAATCGTTAGCTCCAGAAGTATTAAACAAACGATAACTGATCCAATCTCTATATTATTCTCCATTTACCTAAATAAGCATAAAACAATTAGCTGTCCTTACTCTATCACTCAGGTGACATACCTACTTAACGAATTTCCCAGGCAAGAGTAAAAGAAAAAAGGTGTCAGCTGTGAAGACTTCCTAAGAAGTGCACTCACTTAGCATTTCGAGCTCGTTCTAAGATGCTCCTTCCTAAAGTATCTCTCTTTGCCCTTCTCTCTCGTCTCCTCTACCTCTTCTCTGCCCTCCTCCCTCGGGGCACTGTCCCTAATACAAAATGCACATACAATTGAACACGCCCTTCTCACGCCTCTTCGGCCAGGTCTTCCTTTTCGTACTTTTCCATCGAAACTCTTACTTCATCCAGGACGGTTACGATGACCTTGAGTCCCAGGCACCTTCTCCGCTCAAAGTATCATCCCTACATTCCAGTTTACTCCCATCTCAATGCCTCCCACCACCCTAACTCTTGAAACAAAGAACCAGTCTTTCGCTAACGAGGCATGTGTCCTTGCACCTGCAACAGAAGATACATTTCAACAGACTTTCCCTCTGCACGAATCTACCAACTGTGCCCAGAGAGCCTTTCCAAGAGAACACCTTCTCTGCCTACAAAATAAGCTAACATAAAAACGAATCAGGCCTTCCCTTTGCGTATATGAGTCAGGCCTTTACACAATTTAAACACACAATTCTTAATTACTTCTTTAAGCATAGGCTCATATATTTCATATGCAAACCATAACCTACACGTGCAATTTTAGTCTCATGCACGTTAACTACTGCATCTCAACTGCACATAAACTAAATCATTTATGCATTATTTTAAACACATCTCAATACTACTCTACATTTGCATGCTTATAATAACACGACTACTCTCTTATTAACTCTAATAATGTCATTCAAATTACATTTTACTAGCCACTCATTTATATATGTCGGGATATATGCGGGTGCGAACTAAAGGTGATTATGATGCACCCCTACAATTTTTATGAGAACATGGCGCTCTATCAGTTCCCCCCTTTGATGACTCCTGTCATCACATCCTTTCAACTCCCTTGGAGAAAGAACCGACCTAAACAGAACTTGTTGCCATTCTCCCCTGTCGGAATCTCTCCAAACTGTTAATGTTTCGATAGAGACTGTCCTCCAGTCTAGCCATTCTCGTCTCATTTTCTCTCAAGGCCCTCTCAGCTCTGCCTGCTCGATACCACTTGTATGCTCTGATCAGACCCCACAGACAAACCACACAAACCACCACAATAATGAGAGGTCTCAGAACGTAGCCAAGGAATCCCTTTCCCAAATTCGCAAACCAGCTCCCCACTTGACCAAATCCTTTGCCAACTTTCTCCCAAACTCCCTCTTCAGTCAAATCCGCTATTTTCGTATGGATCGTAGTGATGTTACTTATATATTTCTCCAGATCCTTGCTGTGGTCCGGTATATAAGTGCAGCACTTTTGAACCTTCAACATTTTACAGACTCCGCCCTCTTTTGCCAATAAGACATCCAAAGCAAGGCGATTCTGTAAAACCATTGTCCTTATCGTCAACATCTCTCCATCCACAAGTATCACTGACTTTGCTGTATTCATTGATAATTCATCCACCACAGTCGCCAATCTCCGGATCTTCACATCATTCAAGATCACTCCCAAACTTGGAATCATTGCTCCAAAGGTATCTCCCACTACTGCTCCTGCACTCGCACCTCTCCTCACTCTTGAATGCTTTCCACCTTCCAAAAGCTCCAAATCCTCTGCATGGTAAATCTTTGGAAATATTATTCCCAAGTAACATGTAACATACCAGTTCGCTGGCAACCTCACATAAGCATTCCTTCCACACACAAAATACACCGTAGGTATCACTTGTACAGGGCCTTGCAGAAAATTCTTCGCTGAATCCTCCATAGTGAAAACATGATCACACTCGCTCTGTCCCACAGAGACCTTATCATAATAAGTCTGCACACGTCTCACACACAACTTTCCCCTTTGGCCCAAATACAAGGCTATAGGACCATAACTTCCTTTTGTTCGGTGCAATCTCTCCTCATCTGTCCAATTTACAGGATCTCCAGTGTGACGTGTTTTTGTTAACATTCTATATCTATCTTCTACCTAATCTACAAACTTCTTCTGTACTTCGGTTAATGCACATGTTAAATTGTGTCTATGGGCATAAGCTGTATCTAAAGTCGAAGTCGGTATGAAGTACTTTCCAAGTCTATCGTCCGCCTTATAATAATCATACTTGTTCAAATGTTTATGGGCAGGAACCTCTGAAAGCACGGCGTCATAGTTGGAAAAGAAGTACTCATAGTGACCCCTCCCATAAAACACACTCAATAACAAACTACACGAAATTCCATAAGTCAGTGGGAGATGGTGATATCTAATACCCTCATCCACTGAAGTTGGCAACTGCATACACACATAGCAATCTTTTGCATCCATCGCATCTACATACTCATATAGCAGCTTGGCATACGCATTAAGCTTAAAATCACTTCTAGACAAATCTACATGCAATCTACAACTCTCTTCTATTAGCAAAGCTCTGTCAGCTCCTATATCTCCCTCCTTTTTGCTAGGTGTAGTGGGTGTTGGAGTCCCTGACACCCCCTCCACTGCTAGCTCGTGTGAAACCGCATAAGAAACTACAACTACTATGATTATAGAAACTATCACACCCCCTATAAATGTGCCTACAATCAGCTTGGATCTACGATGTGGATCTCCAGCCTTCATGATCTCGAAAGTTCTCAAAGTTCTTGGTAGCAGCAACGAACACTCAAGAGTCTCTGTCTTCTCCACACGTGACTTGCTTAACCAATTCGAGCAACACTCCGAAACCTCTGGAAATCCCCTTTTCAACTACAGTTTTCTTATTTACATAGTCCAGAAAAAGACTTCCCTAAGCTCTTGTTCCTCTTCGGTGGAAAGTCCCTAAGTTTATTCTTCTTCCACTCGGATCTAGGTTATCTTCTTCTTTAGGCTTTTTATTTACAACAGTTTATACTTCATCCACGATAAGATCAACTGCAAGCGCTTCTAAAACATGATACAAAAGTTTAAGGCGAAGAATTATCGTTTCATGTGAAGGCGGCTCAAATCCAAAAGACGGAAATTTGAGTCGATGCAAAACCAGTTCTCGGATTTTACTCAGAAGCGGGGGATTCAGAACCGTGAGGGTCAGTATTCCTTCGACTTCGAGCCCTGGCACTAACAGCACCACCTTCAACACCACGTTCGGGCTCTTGCTGACCACCTGCACGGACCTCAGCCTCCCCGAACTCACTACCACCCCCGGCATCAGTCACTGCGTAAGTCCACTGCGGGGTAGCGTATCTCTGGCAAGGTACTCTCATTCTTTTTTACCTCCTCCGACCCTCTTGAGTCTGCTCTCCGTCACTTGCTTCTGATTCAGACGTTTCAGACACTGGAGCAATATCTCTTTCGGGTGCCAACCTCAAGTTCAGTCGCCTCTGTCTCTCAGGCCAAGCCTCCTCAGTTCTGGTCGTTCTTCCGCTTTCCCCTTCTATACCCTGTGCACCACTTCCTTCTTCTGCTGAATTTGACTCTACTCCACCCACTGCACCACCTCTGTCATCCGAGTCAGAGTTGAGGTTCTGGTTGTCGGAACCCTCTTCAGCTTGCTCTGGTGCACAACCAGCTGCATCAGCGGCCCTCACAGCTTGACTTGTCCTCTCATGTGGCCCTGCCACATCAGCTGGATTCTCATTCACGAGAGGAGCTGTTTCTTCCGAGGGTGCTGAAACTCTGCGGGTATGGGAAGCATGTACCCAGTTCGGCAATCCTCCACACTTCACTGCTGTGTTCGTTACCAGTATTACCTGGTACGGGCCTCGCCACCGAACATCCAGACAGCTCTTCCTCACGTCCTTTTGGACAAGCACACAGTCGCCTGGACACAGGTCGTGGCACAGATCACTCGAGGCCGGAACAGCTGCAGCTTGCACCTGCTGGGACACAGAATGGACCACATCAGATAGTCCTTTACAGTAATCGAGAATCAAGTCATCAGTGATGTTTATCAAAGCTGTAGCTGGTACTGCGGGCAACCGCATTACCCTTCCCATCAAGATCTCATGAGGTGACAACCCAGTTCTCCTGTCGGGGACACTGCGAATACTCATTAGCACAAGTGGCAGTGCGTCAGGCCACTTCAGAGACGTTGATGAACACATTTTTGCCATTCTTGCCTTCAAGGTTCCATTAACCTGTTCCACTATCCCAGAGGCCTCTGGTCGATAACTGCAATGCAATCTTTGATCAACATTCAATGCCGCACAAAGCAGCTTCATGATTTCACTGTGGAAGTGTGTTCCTCTATCCGATTCCAAAGAGGTTGGAAAACCAAACCTCTGGATGAGTTCCCTCAACAATAACTTAGCCACTGTGAGGGTGTCACACCTGCGTGTTGGGTAAGCCTCCACCCACCGTGAGAATACACACACCACCACCAAAATGTACCTCAACCCATTGCACTTGGGCATTTCTACAAAATCTAGCTGCATCCTATTGAAGGGTCCTCCTGACCTTCCAATGTGGCTCAAGGTGAATACGGTTTTCTTTCCAGCATTCATCTGTTGACACGTAACACACCTCTGACAAACTGCTTCAGCAATCGCCCGAAATCGTGGGTTATACCACGTTTGTCTAAACACACGCATCATTGCATCTCTACCAAGATGTATCGGTCCATGTATTAGTCTCACCATTGGGCTCAGCAGACTCTCTGGCAATACCGCTGTCCCATTACTGGACACCCAAACATCCACATCCCCTCTTTCACATCCTGCTTTGACCCATCCATTCCGTTCTTGGTCTGAGACTTCATCCTGCAGTCGCTTGACTTCCTCCCAAGTGTCTGCCATGGCCAACATCATGTTGAGCTCGGTTCTCTCTTGGCTCTCTCCTGTGTAACCCTCTGTAAATATGCATCCTTGTTCTGCACAGAAGCGGGCAACTTCGTCCGCATAATTATTTCCCAAAGACACAAAATCATTCCCCTTTCCATGCGCAGTGCATTTGACAACTGCGGTTTCCTTCGGACATTGCAATGCATCTAGCAGTTGTCTTACATGTTCTCCATTCCTAATGGGTGAGCCAGATGATGTCAAAAATCCCCTCTGTGACCATAACTGTCCGAAGTCATGAACCACACCGAACCCATACTGGTTGTCCATGTAGATTGTGATTCGAATTTGATCAGCGGCCAAACAGGCGCGAGTCAAGGCAATGATCTCAGCTACCTGCGCGGAGTGTACTCCTTCTAGGCAAGCAGCCTCAACCACCCCCGAAATGGTACATACAGCAAACGCTGCTTTTAGTTGACCAACACTGTCTCTTAGGCATGACCCATCGAGAAAGAAAATTTCATCAGGGTCAATCAGTGGTTCATCGACAATGTCAGGTCTCGGTTTGGTGCACAGTTCAGTCACGTCAAGACAATCATGGTCCGCACAATCTTCATCATCTGTATTAGGGTATGGGCATTAATGTCGCAGGATTTAAGACGGAGCACCTTTTCAGAGTCACATTCTCTGCGGCAAGTATGACTTGCTCATACCTTGTTAACCTGTTATTCGTTAGGTACTGAGTCTTAGTTCTGGTCATTAACAATTCAACAGAGTGTGGCACATAAACTGTCAAAGGATGACCCATTACAATGCTTTCACATCTTTCAATGCTGACACCTGTTGCAGAAACGGATCTTAGACATCCGGGCAACGCAGAAGCTACTGGATCTAGAGTAGCTGAAAAATAGGCAACTGGTCTACGGACACCTCCATGGTTCTGAGCTAAGACTGCTAATGCACAACCCTCCCTCTCACAACAGAACAGTGAAAAAGACTTGTAGTCAGGCATTCCCAGAGCCCGAGCACGACACAAGCCCTCTCTCAACTCCAAGAATGCAATCAGACAGTCATTGTCCCATGGTACCGGATCACTCACATCCTTGTGTGTCAGTCTCTGTAAAGGCTTTGCCTTTAAGGAAAAATTGGTAACCCACTGGCGACAATAGCCGACCATTCCCAAGAACATTCTTACTTCTCTCTGAGTGGTAGGCACAGCCATGTTCATTATTGCCTCAATTCGGTCTGGTGACACCTTCCTCTTGCCTTTTTCTAATCTGTGGCCCAAGTACTGTACTTCGTTCAGACAGTACTGCAACTTGTTCGGAGACACTTTGTGTCCGTTCTCTGCCAAGTGATTCAATAGGGCTATCGTGTCGATTCTGCAAGCGTTCTCTGTTTCTGAGGCAACAAGCAGATCGTCTATGTACTGCACGAGAACTGAGTTCTGTGGCAATACGAGACTCTCAAGATTCTTCTTCAAGATCTGATTAAAGATCGATGGACTCTCTGTATACCCCTGAGGGAAACGACACCACGTTAATACACGGTTTTCCAGCCGTAAAGCAAAAAGAAATTGGCTTTCCTCGTGGAGCGGTATCGAGAAGAATGCTTGACACAGATCAATCACGGTAAACCACTCAGCTTCACATGGGATCTGAAACAATATCACTGATGGATTCGGTACCACTGGACAACATGGGATAACTATCGTGTTAACCTTTCGCAGGTCTTGCACGATCCTGAACTTCCCACTCGGTTTCTGTAGTCCCATGATGGGTGAATTACATGGGCTACCTCTTATCACCTTCAGAATGCCTTGCTTGATCATAGACTCAATTACAGGTTTAATCCCTGCAACGGTCTCAGGTGACAGATTGTATTGGGGCGTTCTAGGGAATTCAACATTCTGCTTCACCTGGATCTGTGCAGGTTCAACCCCCTTGATTAGTCCGATCTCTTCTCCTGTGAAATCCCACACCTCTTGTGACACAGAATCTCTCAAGTCCAGTGGAAGTTCCTCCACTGTCACCACAGGATACATTTCTATACACAAGTGCTGATTGGCAACTTTGAAGGTAGCATCATCATCTTTCGTCTGAACCTCCACTCTCCTAGGTGTGCAATAGATAGTGCAGTTCAATTTACACAATAGATCTCTTCCTAAAAGACAGACTGGATTCGTATCGCACACCACGAACTGGTGTCTAGCTTGAAAGGAGCCAATCCTCACTGGAATCGGTTCGGTCAATGGGCTAGTTATCCTTTTGTTCGCCACTCCAACAACTTGGATCGATTGTCCCGAGAGGGGTAGGTTGGGGACCACTGCTGATCTTACAGTGGACCGGGTAGCACCAGTGTCAACCAAAAGAGTGGTAGGATGACCATCAATGTCTGCCTCCACAAAAGTTCCTCTCTGGTCTACCTCCAAGACTGCTCCAAGTGTGCAATCTTCCTCCCCCCTCAGGCATCGTCAGGCTAACGGGTCTGGACTGTACTCGTCATACCCTTCGAAAAGGGGCATCTGCTGGTAGGTCCGCATTCCTTGCGAAATTCTTGGTGGCTGGGGGACCTGCACCTGTGGGTTATACGTCCCCCCTTTCATCGATCTGGGCCTCATCACAGTATTGACTACCTCCGGCACGGGTGCCTGAACCACCTCTACCTCCTGCTGCACCTGGTTGGCTGTGTTCAAGGGACACTCGCGCTTCCAATGTCCAATCTGGTGACAAAGATGACACGCAGTGGTCTTCTTCAATGTCGCCACATCCACCCCCGTCTTGGGATCTATAGGTTTCCCTTTTCCATGACCTTGCCCATTTTGGCTCCCTTGGTAGTTTCCCTGTCTTCTTCCCAGCGTCCCTCCACTAGGCTGGACCTGAGCTGTCTGCATCTGAACGAGCATCAGTTTGTCCTTTAACTTCCGGTGCTTTGAGTCTACTTCATCACTACAGTACCTCGCATACCGCAAGATTTCATCTACCGGCTTGTTCTGCCAACAGATCAAATGGTGATGTATCATGAGCCTAACCTCTGGTCTCAATCCCAAGACAAACTTTGAGACGAACTGTCCCATGTCCTTGGGGTCTAAGGCATCTAGTCCGCTATACTGTTTAAAAGCTTGCAAGAGTCTTTCATAATACTCATGCACTGTCTCCTTCGGTTCCTGCACAGTTCGATCTATCTTAACCCAATCGATGTCTTGAGGCGAGATCTTCAACTTCAACCATGTAATCACTTGCTCAAATTTTTTCATGACAATGGGTGACGGACCATTTGTAACAGCATCCCTTTCGGGTTCAGAGGTCGGCCACTCAACTGCAATTTTACAAGCTGTCCACAAATCTCCTGGTACCACTATATCAAACAAGGTGTTCAAATCAGTCCACAATACCTTCGAAATTTTAACAAAACGCTCGACCTGTTTGTACCACTCTACGGGTTTTTCCCTCAGCCAAGGAAAATCATTTGTAAACGCAGCCAAGTCACCTCTACTCCATGGTACATGCACGTACCCTCCATTTTGTACTTCCCATAAAGGATAGTTCCCTACGCCCGTCACCCCTCCCCCCGGGGGCGGCGTTTCTCCTACAGTCTTTTTGGCAATCTTCTTCTTTGACCACCTTTCCTCCCAGTTATTCAACATTATCCATATACGCATCCCTACAATCAGGTCTCTAGTATGCGTCCTTATCCCTGTGACCCTTTTCTCCTCCAATTCTTGATCACTATATTGCAACCTATGGGATCCTTGCAACGGTTTTGTTTTATTCGTATCCACCTCATATTTCTTAGCCAATTCTGTCAATTTCTCATGTGCGACCCTTGCTTTACGAGTCACATCCTTTGCTACAAACAGCAGCTCGTCTGGCTCATAGATCTCTATTCTCTCCAAAGGCAGGTTCCCACTAATCATTTCGTCTACCTCTGCTTTTAGTCCCACTACATCCAGCAACCTCGCCTTCATGGCACTCCTCAACATTTCTCGGCAAGCCGCACCATTTCGCTCGTCATAATCACTGCTTTGTTCTCGTGGCTTGCTCTCTTCCATCGTATTCCTGGAACCTAGTCTGCTTCCTAAATTATCTTGTTCCATATCTCCTGGCATTCTGTCACTCTGATTCCTTACATGTGGTGCCCACATCCTCAAAGCTGACTTGGACTCGACCAAAGACCCTGATCTCACCGGTCTCTCATCTACCTGTCCACAAGAGGAGTCTGCGGTGGCTGGCAGTGGCGTGCTCGCATCTATGGGCTTCGGAGAACGGACCAATTGTACCTCTACGCCATTCCCTCCAACGCTGATCCCCTCTCTCCCTGTAGTCTGCATTAGACTTCCTTCACTTACTCGATCTGGGTCATACACCGATACTATAGGACCAATGGTAACAGGCACCGTCAGGGAGTCCGGCAACCGCATATTCCCCATGGAAGACTGGGTTCCTACTCCCTCCGTTCCCGTGGAGATTTTTCCCACTACTCTCATGTTGGTCTGATTGTGTGACTCGTCCATCCCTCCTGCCACAATCGAATTTCCTGCGCTATATTCTGGATTTAATGGAGGTGGTCTCTCTGCCAGCAGCCTGTCTAACAAGCTGTCATCCGTATCACTGTCATCTTCCTCTGTACTTTTTCCCTGCGTGCCTCCCGTTTTCTCTAACAACGGATATAATCTGTCCCCCTCAATTGTTTCCACTCTCCACCTTTTCTCCAGTGCATCCCATCTCGCATCTTGAAATGCCCTGATCGACTTCTGCACCCTTTCCTGGCTTTTGTCTCTCTTCCTGTCATACGCTGCTCTAATCCATGCATGTAGCGCCTCAAACTGTGTAGGTCTAGGTAATGGTCGCAAGGAAGACATCACAGATTTCAACTGATATAACACTTCCAACCTGAAAGTACCATAGCGTGGAAAGGTCAATTCTTCTTCTCCTTCTGTCATTTTATGCCAATTCTCAAGCCAAATTATAGTATGTAATCCTACATTCTTAGCCATGTAATGAGCTGGCGTATCCTCGGTAGGGGCTTCCTCTCCTCCCCGAGTAACCACATGTCTATCACCTCTACAGAGTTCTCGTAAAACTTTAAAACATTTCATGATGAAGCAGATTTCCGTTCGCACACAATATTTCGTTTTTATTTCCTGACTTCAATCCACCAATGCCAGCGCGGCTCACACCAACCGGCCTATCGCAGCGCGGCACTGTCTGACGTCACTCTTCCTCCGCTCGCCGCAGTTCCCCTCCTTCTCAATTCACCCGTTCTCGCTCGCACGTGTCCCAATCACACTCTGAAGTAACTGTCCGTCCTACCGGACAATTACCTCTCTGACTGTCGGTCCACCGATGACCAAACAGACTCTCGAAATTGTTGACCTCAATCTGGCAACTGTCTGTCCGCGAATGACCGGACGATCACCTCTGACACAATCGATAGGATCCAAATGCTCAATGTTCTGCACACAACAACCTACGACCAGCATCAGTTATTCACACACTCACACATATGCTCCCTATCCTCAGTGGGTTAATCAACGATGTCTCATGACCCCCACAATTTTCTGGTCAACAATCTCAGCTCTGGGTGTTTTCTACACCACAATATCGAATCAAGTCTCTCGGCCCCGCGCGCGCTCACGGTCCGATCCTCAATTACACGACTCTCATTCCAACTCCGCAAAACATCACACACCAATTAAACACCGCAATCTAACAAGCATCACCCTGTTCATACTCACTCTACCACGAACTGCTACTTCCGCCGCACCGTCCCTCTCCGTCAGTTCTCATCGACCGCCGTCGTCCTCCTCTTACGATCCACTGGATCACCATCACTCGGGCTCTATGGGGCAAATAATCTCTTATCCTAATCTAGATCTCCCCTTACTATCAGAGGAAACCATCCTACTCTGCTACCAACTGATAACGCTGATTCTTATCTTATCACCTTAAAGAATCCTCAGGTCACCAGGATCTTTTTACCTGCTGAATAGTGTGAAGGGAAGAAAATTCTTTTCGACTACGTGACAATTTAGAATCCAGTTTACCTTAAAAGACCACTGACTCCAAATTCAATTTTGTGGGTTTATTACAGCCAAGAATAACTGCACATGCAAGCACCTCAACACGAGGTTAAAGAAATAGATGGGCACTAATACAAACAGCATCCTACGCAGGAGTCTCATCCGACTCAGAATAAGAAGAATCGTTAGCTCCAGAAGTATTAAACAAAAGATAACTGCTCCAATCTCTATATTATTCTTCATTTGCCTAAATAAGCATAAAACAATTAGCTGTCCTTACTCTATCACTCAGGTGACATACCTACTTAACGAATTTCCCAGGCAAGAGTAAAAGAAAAAAGGTGTCAGCTGTGAAGACTTCCTAAGAAGTGCACTCACTTAGCATTTCGAGCTCGTTCTAAGATGCTCCTTCCTAAAGTCTCTCTCTTTGCCCTTCTCTCTCGTCTCCTCTACCTCTTCTCTGCCCTCTTCCCTCGGGGCACTGTCCCTAATACAAAATGCACATAGAATTGAACACGCCCTTCTCACGCCTCTTCGGCCAGGTCTTCCTTTTCGTACTTTTCCATCGAAACTCTTACTTCATCCAGGACGGTTACGATGACCTTGAGTCCCAGGCACCTTCTCTGCTCAAAGTATCATCCCTACATTCCAGTTTACTCCCATCTCAATGCCTCCCACCACCCTAACTCTTGAAACAAAGAACCAGTCTTTCGCTAACGAGGCATGTGTCCTTGCACCTGCAACAAAAGATACATTTCAACAGACTTTCCCTCTGCACGAATCTACCAACTGTGCCCAGAGAGCCTTTCCAAGAGAACACCTTCTCTGCCTACAAAATAAGCTAACATAAGAACGAATCAGGCCTACCCTTTGCGTATATGCAGTCAGGCCTTTACACAATTTAAACACAGAATTCTTAATTACTTCTTTAAGCATAGGCTCATATATTTCATATGCAAACCATAACCTACACGTGCAATTTTAGTCTCATGCACGTTAACTACTGCATCTCAACTGCACATAAACTAAATCATTTATGCATCATTTTAAACACATCTCAATACTACTCTACATTTGCATGCTTATAATAACACGACTACTCTCTTATTAACTCTAATAATGTCATTCAAATTACATTTTACTAGCCACTCATTTATATATGTCGGGATATATGCGGGTGCGAACTAAAGGTGATTATGATGCACCCCTACAATTTTTACGAGAACATGGCGCTCTATCAACGGCACTACCTGAGGAATTAGGAGGTGAGTTTGAATTTTAGAGGCCATGCACCACAGCAGCCGCATGCCCAGCAGTAGCCATTAGAGGCTCGTGCAGCAACACCCGTTGATGGTAAGAACAATACATAAAAAAAGGTATTTACCAAAAATTACTGAATGGTGCAAGTATCCGATGACAGGCTCAGCAAGTATCCTATAGCAGTTCATTGACAGAAGCAAATGCTCAAGAGCCAAATCTTCTGGTGACTCCAAATACGTGTGGTGTAAACTGGGGGTCACCACTCCTTGCAGTGGCGTAATGAAAGTTTAAGGGCCCCCCCTGCAATGTACACGGCGGGGCCCCCACTCCGGATTTAATACGGAGCGCTCAGGCCTTAGTACTGTGCTGAGGGGGCCCCCTGCAGCTCGGGCCCCCCCCGCACCGCGGGGGATGCGGGGGCCTGTGTTACCCCCCGTTACAGAAAAGACATGTACTGGGGTCAAAGTTCAAGTGTTGTTTTTAAGGAAGACTTGTGGTAGAGCAGAGCGTCTAACACCGTGGTACTCATAGTACGGCCCGCGGGCCGCCAGCGGCCCGGCAAGTCTTCCTTGGCGGCCCGCGGACCTTGCAGGCAATGTACTGGCCCTTGCTCTGTGGGGGCCGGGCTCCGAGTTCTGCACGGCCGTGTGGCAGGGCGGCTCAGACTGGGACTGGACTGAGCAGGATGTGCGCTGTGCAGTGACTAGAGCCCTTGGCCCGGGAGGTCGGCCGGAGCCTTTACACTGTTCCCAGTGATGGTCTCGCAGAGGGCGCTTCTAGCCTTAAATATGCTAAATTCTCCAGGCACTGCCACCTCCACCCACCCCCGGCCGCACTTAATACAGTACAGCCACACCCTGTCACTGACTGTGTACAGTACTCACCCAGTCAAAGTCACTGCTAATGCTGTGTGTTATTGAGCGTAGGTGTGCAAATCTGCGTTTTAAAGCTATTAATTTTAGCAGGTGAGTCCAGCTGCAGGCCAACTCGCCGCTGCCTGTCATAAAGAACTCTGCTGTCAGTGTTTGTTTGAAGGTGGTGCTTGTGGAGGGGTGCAGCACTGCTGGCATTGCAAAGGATGCATTTTGCTGTACTCTGCCCTTTTTCCTGGGCCCCAGAAACTCCTCACACCAGACATTTCACATTTGTGAGCGAGATGGTGATTTATTAATTAGAATGTTGACACTGGAATGTGTCAAATTGCGAGTAAGCCTACCCTCACCTTGCGCAATGTACAGTGGGTCTGGGCTGGCGTGGGCCAAACTTTCAAGTGCAGGACTACGCACGTCTTGCATTTGGGCTTCCACCTTTCCAAAAGAAAAACGCCATTTATTGCTGTTTTATTTAATAGTATGCAAAGGCCCGTTTGTGATGCTAAACAGGACTGTAAACAAAATCGTATGTATTCCTCTGATATTTATAGGTTTCATTTTGCTTGATTTTGCCCGCGAGAAAGTGTAATTCATAGTTGTTGAATGTTACTCATAATTACACTGAAATTATGAAGATGTCACACACAGCAATCTGAAACCTTGGCAGCTATGTGCACATGACTAATGGGAAGGTTCTGTGTCCGAAGAGCATGTGACTACGGATTCTACAGGAAAAACAGGAATCGATGAGGTACTTTCTGCTTGTGCAACATTGATGCCCAGTGCTGCACGTACACATGATTGCTTACAGTGCTAGATTTATGTGTTTCTTTGACATTACATGTGAAGGTAATTACACAATAACAACTGTGTTGGTATTAACAATTAATAGAATATCTATCTACAATTGAATAGTTAGCAGGCCCTGAGAAAAATATTTTATTATATTTATAGGGAAGTAGGTAAATGACAAAACTCTACTGCAGTATTTCGTAAACAACTGCATAAACTGCTGATCATTCTAGCAAGCAATTGAAGATGCACTAAATTAGTAGGCACGTCCCAACAGCAGACAATTAACGGAGGCACACCTCAGGCTGGCTTGGCACCTAAACCCCACAAACCTTGTGGTTGAAGGGAGATGGGTGGGAAGAGGTAAAGAGTGGCGTGCTGCTGAGGTTATGAGGATATTGGCTACTGTTGCCTCAACCTGGCCTGCGCTGGTCAGCCGCAATAAAAAGGGAAAGCATAGCTTTGGTCAGTAGTAACGAAGCACTCTCATCTTCCAGTTCTGCTGGGTATAACAGAACGGTCCTCACTCACCATTAGCCGGATGACCCAGGGAATGGTCTCAAAGGCAGCGGATTCCTTTAGAATGGGTAGTCTTTGACATGACTTGGGTCAACTCTGGAATACCTATTGTTGCTGTGTAAAAAATAGCATTGGGTACCTCTTTCACATCACCCTTATTACCTCCCTGGGGCCTCCGAGGCCATCAGGATTGCAACAGGGAGCCTCTCTGGATCGGGCCAGACTGCTTCCCTCCTCTCTGCCCACAGAACCGCTTGTGGTCCATTGTAGGTTCGAAGAGTGCTTTCTGCTTGTTTTTCCTTCCTTTTTTCACTACTTTCACCTTCCTTCCTTCCCGTTTTCTGAGTGCTTTCTTTGCTGTTTCCTCCCTTTTCACTGCTTTTCTCTTCCTTCCTGTTTTTTGAGTGTTTTCTTTGCTTTTCCCTCCCTTTCACTGCTTCTCCCTACGTTCCATCCCGTTTTCTTAGTGCGTGCCACTATTGTAGTGAAAGGGCCACATTTGTCAGTGTCAGTAAGGCAGTGAGGACTGCGGTTTCTCCTCCGCTCCCATGCTCCTAGTCCTGATAATCACTTGTAACTAGACAAATGTGATTGGCCTTCCAGAGGTATATGTTACTCAGCAAATTATATATATGCGTAAATACATGTCCAAATGCAGATAACTAGCATTTTGAGGCCTGGGGCCATGCGTTTGGAAGCATTTTAGAGAGAAGTGGAGTGTCAAAGAGTGGTGTAGAGTGTTGTGGAGGAAGTAGAGTGTTGTACAGTGGAAGGGCGTAGAATAGAGTGTCATAGAGTGGAGTGGAATGGAGTGAAGTGGAGTGTCATGGAGTAGTGTAAGTGTTGTGGAGTGTCGTGGACAGAGTAGAGTGTTGTAGAGTAGAATGCGCAGAGTAGAGTGTCAGAGTGGAGTTGTGTAGAGTAGAGAGTTATAGTGGAGTATGGTGTCGTAGAGTTGAGTGACAGAGTGTCGTGGAGTGGAGAACAGCAGAGTGGAGTGGCATAGAGGGTGATGCATAGACAGTGACATAGCTTTGGGGGCGGTGTATGGGGAGGAACACCCCCCCCAAATAATTATCTAGTCAGGTCTTGGCCAAACAATAACAGTCGGTTAAGCCAAGAAAATAGTTGGCAAGTCAATTATGCAACAAACATAATGCATAAGAGTTGCTTCAAATTTTAAAAATGTGTATTTCTTTAACATAAAGCAGTGAGTTCAGATTATATCACTGCATTGCGAAGCATTTATTAAAGTGATCATTTTAAAACATGTACTTTGAAATATTCATGCCCCACCAGCCCTTACAAAAATGCCACTTGTGAAATCAGAGGCAAGTCATTTGTCATCTGTAACCAGTATGTTGTCTAGATTCTTATTATAAATGGAGAACAAGCATTGAAAATGCAATAGGTCTTGCCTTTGATTAAGTTAAAGCCATTTGCTTTGCTAATGGTATTGTATAGCAAAGCAAATGGCTTTAACTTAATAAAAGGCGAGACCTATTGCATTTTCTTAATGCTTGTTTATACTGGGCGATAATAGTTCTTGGGGCATTATTTCAGAAGACTGAGGCAGGGAAGCGATGCCAATGGGATTGGTGACTATTCTGAAAAATAAAGTATATTCTTTAACACCTAATAAATCTGTGTTGTTTAAAAAACAGCCAGAGGAAGGTGACAATGAAAAGACTAGTGAATTATATACCTGTTGCTGAAACTGTGACACAGCCAGATTCAATTCTCCGAAACAATGCAAGAGAGTGCTCTGCAGGTTGAGTGTCTACTGCAAAGATCTGGGTTGTGACTGCAGGATCCAATAGCTTGGCCAGAGAATCTGATGCAAACAGAGTGAACGAAAGGAGAAATATATACTTTGTTAGGTGTTTAACACAATGTGGACAAGAACATTTGTATGTTTGCAGTGACTTCTCAAACCTGGTGCTGTACATAGAGCAGTCTGGTTGCAACATCATTACAAAAAACAGCATGTAATGATGCCATGGGGGTGAGGAAGGTGAACTTTACTACACAGTGCACCATATATACATTGTGCAGAAGGGAACATTTACATCTAAATAAGCAGTCCTGGGGACAGCAGCGGCCAGACGAACTCAGATGGTACTGTGGGATGTGTTATGTGTGATGTGTGATGTGTTATGATGTGTATGATGTCTTATGATGTGTTATGTTTTGTTATGATGTGTTATGATGTTTTATTATGTTATGTGTTATGTTATGTGGATTTGTAGAACACACTTGTCACATGTGAGGGTATCTATATGCTGAGCAGGTAAGTATGGTAGAGACCGAGCTAAGTTACAGGTATTCAGCTTCTTGCAAAATTCAAGAAGTGAGGAGGAGGACCTGATGGGTTGGGGGAAATCATTCTAGGTCTTGGCAGTAATGTGGGAAAACGAAAGATCTCCGGTTCTACTTCTGTGGATGCAGGGTGTGTGTGTGAGTGAGAGTGATACCGAACGCAGATGTCCGGTGAGTTGGTGGAAGTGTAAATGTTGCTTGAGGCATGTGGTATTGTGCAGTGCCTTGAATACTTGGGTGAGAAGTTTGAAATGGCACCATTTCTGGATGGGGAGCCAGTGGAGCTCTCGGAGGAGTAGCGCGAAAAGTCATGGAGGGTTGAGGATGAGTCTGGCAGTGGCATTCTGAATGGTCTGAAGTCCGTGGATGAGGCGGGATGAGATTCCAGTGTAGAGTGTGATGCCGTAGTACAGTCTGCTTGTGATGAGGGCTTGTATGATGGTGCATCTGGAGTTCAAGGAAAGTCATTTGAAGATCTTCTGCTGCATTCGTAGGATGTGGAAGAAGGAGAAGGTGAGGGAATTGACCTGTAATGCTATGGTGAGTTTGTTGTCCAGGATGAGTTCCTGGTTTCTGGTGTGGTCCGTAGGTGTTTGAGTTGGTCCTACCTCCACCGGCCACTGGGAGGAATCCTCAGGTGAGCTCTTGTTCCCGAAGTTCAACACTTCCATCTTGCTGGCATAGAGTTTCAGGTAATTCTCTCTCACCCAGTTTGCTATGCTGGTCATGCAGTTTGTGAAGTTGTCCCTGTTTGTGGGGGTGTTGTCTGCCAGAGATAAGAGGAGCTGAGTTTCATCGCCATAGGAGATGGTGTTGATTCTGTGTGATCTGATGATGTTTGCGAGCAGTGTCAAGTATTTTTTTTAAGAGGGTTGGGCTTAGTGATGATGGTTGTGGGACTCCGTAGTTGAGTTTCTTGGGTCTAGATGAGTATTGTGGAAATTTTACTTTTTAGGTTCTTTCTGTGCAGAATGAGGCTATCAACCTCAGAGCTGGTCCTTGTATTCCCATGTCATGTAGTCTTGTGACAAGTGTGTGGTGTGAAACAGTGTTGAAGACAGGGGAGAAGATGAGTAGGATGAGTGCTGTGGTTTTTTCCTTGGTCAAGAATGGGCCAGATGTTTTCTGTGGCAGCAATGAGGGCTATTTTTAATGCTGTGGTTGCTGCAGACGCCTGACTGCGTGCTGTCTAGAAGTTGGTGGAGTTCGAGGTGGCTGGAGAGCTGTTTGTTGAGTGCTTTCCTCATCACTTGGCTGGGAATGGTAGCAGTGAGATGGGTCAGTAGTTGCTGAGTTTACTCGGGTCGGCCAATGGTTTCTTGAGGTGGACATTGACTTCTATGTGTTTCCAGCTCTCTGGTAAGGTTGCAGTTGTGATGGAGGCATTGATGATGGATGTAAGTGTGTGGTTGATAATGGTTCCTCCTAGGTTGTACATGTAGTGGGGGCACAGCTCTGTGGGGGCCCCTGAGTGGCCTGATATCATTATTGAGGCTGTATCTTCATTGGTGAGTGGGCTCCAGTCAGTTAGATGTTTGTCCCTGTTGGTGGTGGTGGCAGTCAGCTGGTCAATGTGGTCTGCTAGGGATCAGCGTTGCTGTAGATCTTCAATATTTTGTTGTGGAAGAAGTTGCAGAGGTTGGTTGCAGAGATCTTGTGATGGGAAGATGATGTTGGTTGGAAAATTCTTCCATAATGGAGAATAGTCCTTTGTAGTTGTTGAAGTTAGTTTCTATTCTCAAAGCCAGAGCCCTTTTCTTGGTTTCCCTCAGTTGGTGGTGGTAATGCTTGAGTGTGGCCTTATAGGTGGTTCTGGCAGTGGTTTCGTGGCTGGTTCTTCATTTCCTCTCCAGTTGCTTGCAGTAGCTTTTGGATTCCCTGAGGTCCTCTGTGTACCAGCTGGTCTGCTTGTTATTTGTCCTTTGTTTGGTGTTCTTGATGGTGCATGGGTGTTGATGCAGCCCAAGTTGCAGCTGTTTAATTTCCTTATGTCGCTTTCTAGGTTGTTGTTGGTGTCTGGTTGATTGGTTTTGAGGATGCTGATTCAGTCCACTTCTGTTACTTTGTTCCAGCTGTGTCTGCTTCTGCTGGGTCTTTATGGTGGAGTGGCTTGAGGCGTGGTGACGTGAAAGTGAACAATGGAGTGGTCAGACAATGTGAGCTGGTTGACTTGGCTGAATTTAACCTTGTCACTGGAGGTGAATATGGGGTTAATAGTGTGTCCTGCAGTGTGTGTTGGGTCCTGGATGAGATGGGAGAGTCCAACGTTGTTAAGGCTTTTGAGTAGGGCTGTTGAGTTTGGGTCCATGGGGTCTCCCAGGTAGAAGTTGAGGCCTCCGAGAAGTTTGAAGTCCTTAGATCTGATGGAGAGGGGATCAATGAAGTCTGTGATGAGATTGATGAAGCTAGTCTGTGGCCCAGGATGGTTCCTTTGATGGTGGTTCTTTTGTCTGTTTGCAGTTTGAAGTGCATGTGTTCAATGAATGAGGTGTTGGTGTTTGTGAACATGGTGCATTTAATGGTGTCCTCATGGATGATGGCGAGTACTCCGTCTGGTTTGTGAAGATGGTCTTGGTGTAAAATCTTGTATCCCGATCAGGATGGCTGTGGCGATGTTGGCTGCCAATGCTTGGTTGAGCCAGGTTTCAGTGAGGAAGAGTAGGTCCGGTTTGTAAGTTGTCGATGAGACCCCGGTGGCATGCTTGCAGAGTGAGCGTGTGTTGAGAATCATGCATGCGAGTTGTTGTTGTGGTGCAGGTGTGGTGCGTTGTGTGGTCTGTGTGGGGATGGTGAGTGTGGGTGTGCTGCAGCAGCTGAAGTGGCAGTAAGTACAGGCGAAAGGTCCTACCATGGTGAGAGGTGCGGCATGGCAGCAGCGGTCATGATGGTGTTCCAGTTCAAGCAAGCAGAGGGCATTGGCAGTGTAGATGCGGGGGGCAATCGGACTAGTGTTCATGGTGCTGGGTGCAGTCCAGGCACAGACAGGCTTGCCTTTGGTGTGCCTTTGCTTGCCACTGGCATGCCCGCTGCATGCATCCTCTGTGCCGCCATGCTGCAGCCACCATTAGGTAGGTCCTGGGAGGGAGAAGAAACATGGGGTGGGAAAGGCTGGAAGAAAAGGCGGGAAAGGAACGAAAGAGCAGGTAAGGAGTGGGGCAGGAAGAGGACAAGGGGGTGCAAGCAGGCAC
Organism: Calotriton arnoldi; assembly: GCA_963921515.1. Classification (NCBI taxonomy): domain Eukaryota; kingdom Metazoa; phylum Chordata; class Amphibia; order Caudata; family Salamandridae; genus Calotriton; species Calotriton arnoldi. The sequence continues at coordinate 342,011 of CAWUFW010013854.1, forward strand.
GGGGTGAGAATGGCAGAAACGGAGGTGGGAGCAGCAAGAGGATGCACAGAGCCCAAAATGGGTGAAGGTTGAGCAGATTGTGAAATAGGCAAAAGAGCGAGATAGGAGAGAGTCAAAGAGTCAAGGAGCAGGGAGAGCAGGAGCAAAAAACGAGGGAAGGGTGAGGGAGAGCAGAAACAAAATCAGGGGAAAGAGTGAAAGTAACAGCAGAAAACGGTGGAAGTGTGAACGAGGCAAAAGGTTGAAGTGTTAGAAATTGAGTCAAGGGGCGGGAGAACAAAGGCACGAGACCAGAATGCCAAGGAGAGTGAGAAGGAGGGAGTGAAGAGAGGCAGGGCGAGCAGAAAAAGGCCGAAAAACGAGGAGAAGGGAAGGAGTTAACAAGAGGCAAATGGGCGAGTGATAAAAGAGAGTCAAAAAGTGACTGAGAGAGAGAGAGAATAGAGTTCCAAAGCAGAGAGAGAGGATTGAGGAGAGAGCAGCAGCAGAGGCGTGGAGCCTGGTCTAAGATGGCCTTGAACTGGTCGGGGATCAGCCCAGGTAAGCAGAAGCTGGGCTTAGGCACCTAAACCTTTAAACACTTTTTTCTATATTTCCAGTGGCTTGCTCAGTTCCACATACAATATAACTTCCGCTGATGATACTTACAATGATGTCACTTTGTCAAAGGTCATGCCTTACAGGGCAACCTCTACCCTTCGGCAAATATGGAAGTTGCCTGCTCTGAAAACTGGTGCAAATCTTCAGAGTGCAGGTGAAAATATAATGATTTTGTGGACAGAAACTAAGGAGCATATTATCAAGCGGCAGCGATAATTATCTCTACCGCGCTTAGCGTGAGATTTCTTATCGCCGGCTATCGCTGGAAATTATCGCCATGCTAGCGCTGTATTAACAACGCATAGCGCAATGGCGATAATTATTCCAGCAATAGCGGTGTTTTCCATGGAACATCGCTGGTTTTCCAGCGATGTTCCATGGAAAACGGCGATAACCTTTCTGATACGACCCTGTGGTCGTATCAGCATAATCCACCTCCCATGCAAAGTATGCCTAACACTGGATTTTAGCAGATGTTAAAATCCAGCGTTAATGGCCGGTTAGCGCGATTTTGTTTATCGCTACGCCGGCCGGGGCATTGTTGTAAATATCGCGAAGCTGCCTTCGCGATATTTACCCATGTAGCATATTGAGGCACGCCTACTTTGCATCTCATTAACGTTGAGATGCAAAGCGGGTGCTAACTCACGGAATCACGCGCTAGCGTGTCCTTGCTAATCTTGCGATAAAATTATCGCCGCTTTTCGGCCGAAAACGGGCGCTAAAGCGGCGATAATTTTATCTCCCCCTCTTGTTAATATGCCCCTAATATCATATCAACTGCCTCTCAGAGACTCACTTAATCGCCTCCCCTTGCCATATTCATAGATTAGTAAACTCCCATAAAGAGGATGTGACCCTAACCCGGGGCCAAGTGCTGAACATTAGGAATGGCTCTGTAAAATATGTTCTGTCATATGTAATGTGTGAATCCCTGTGCATAATAACCACTTACATAGACACGAATTCGGAAAACGGAAAAATAACAGGCAAGACATGCATAGGGCTGGAGTTATATATCTGTCTGTGTCAATACTCTTGACTCGAAGTGCTCATTACAGTCGCTCAGGCTGATGGGTGAATAACGGTGCTGAACAAGATTGGAATTAATTTTACTTCACAAAAAAGTCTTCATGCCAGACACCCTCATTACAGTGTTCGAAGCTGACTTCCATTTTGCCCTTCAATAAGGGATCTCAAACAGGGCATGCGTGCTTCTAGGACGGAAAAACAACATTATTATTCTTAAAGCTAATCCATCGCAAAATATTCATCTTAAGGCTAAGGGCTACGTTGGGCCCATTAATACCTCCGAATCTTCTATCAAGAGGTCCTTTTTGAAAATAGATTGGCTTGCACTGAATCTAAGAGATTTACAAGGCGCCAGGATGCTCCTAGGAGTTGCTGAGCGCTTTACAAAGCAAGTTCATGTATTCATTATACCAGTTTGTGAATGTATGCATGTGGTATTTCTATAGCGCGAACTTAGCCAAAAGGAAGAGGAGTTCTATACAGGATCAAAGACAGGTATAAAGAGAAGGAGTGAGAGGAGATTTAGATGGGTTGTGGATGGTTGTTGTATTGTGATATAGTGTTCTTTAAAGAGGTGAGTCTTCCTGCGCAACCGATTGCTCCAGATGTGCGCATGCGTATTTATGATGAAGGATAACTCTAGAAGAAATATCCAGAGACTGGAGTCCATGTGTAGATTGGCATATAGGTGATCCAGCGCAATATTAGCCAACAACATTCATACACCATATACTCACTTGGGCCCATACATTCACACTACACTAATACTTACGCTGGGTGTCAGATGTACTCTTTTATCAAAGTCCCTGCTACCAATTACCTTCTGATTGAAGAGTAATAACTTACCAATGGATCCTTTGCTAATTGGGAAGTTTAAAATGAGTGACATTCATTATAGTACATAATCCTGAAATAACCACTGAGTCAGGAAGTTTTAAAATGTTTATCTAAAGTTTTAGCAGAGTAAAATACAGAAAACACGGTACTTGATTGAAATACCCAAGAAAAAAGCATAGAAATGATTTTGCTAATCAATGACGGTGTTTAAGGAAGAGGAGAAGATAGAGACAGCAGCGCAACTAAAGGTTGCAGTATAGTTACCTAAATGCGAGAACCAAGCCCCTTGGCCAAGGAGTTGGAAAAGATAGGACCCAGGAAGGATGAAGAGTAAAGACTTCTTCCAGGATCAGGACAGGACCGGTAACCTCTCTACAACGACGCCTGCGCCGTTCCCCTCTCTGATACTCGACTTCTCTCGATTCTCCCGTGCCTTCCTTCTAATGGACTCCACCGCCCCTCCTCAGGACCTCTTCTGGACAAGGATTCAGTCAGCAACCGATCAGCATGGCAGTCTGGAGCTCTTCTGTCAGCATCTCCGCTCTCCTGTGCTAACTAATTAGCTAATTCTATATCTATTATACCCTTCTACGCCCATGTACCTCCCCTTAATGTTGCTAAAATATGGGACTACTACTTCTGATTGGATAGGGACAGGGGTGGATTCTCGCACCATATCGTTTTGGCCTAAATTGTAAAGCCTATTGTCTTTACGTTCCCTCCCCTTCAAATTAATACATTCGCTTTATTTCCCACCCGTCTCATGACAAATGTTATATATTTTACAGAAGAAAAGTAACAATTTATTCCGCCGGAAACATTGGGTACATCATCTTCGGCCAATAGGTCGTGGCCTTGGGAGACGTCCAAGTTGACTTCACTTGGCAGGCATACAGGACACATGCGCAGAACCCTCTGTCTCTCGAGTTTCAAGACACCAACCCAGGCCCAAGTTTACAAATTACAAAAAGTGCAAGAAGAAAATATTAAAATCACAAATAAAAAGTTTCACTGTATACCCACTTTCCCTACTCTATTCCCATTTAATCATAATACTATCCTGCATTAGTAGCGTTAAGAAAACGACAATTTAATAATGACATGAGAGCAAGCTTAAGCATGTGAAAACATTTAGCGGTCATTTTAATGCACACTGCGCAGAAGCAGAAATTTCCCACCAAGCAAAGAAAGACGTCACACCATGTGATCAGGTTGCGACATGCGCATTTAGGTTCCCGCTCTTTAGCGGCCATCTTGGTTTAAAGACAAGCGTTATTCATTAGTAAAACACATAGGCAAGCGTCTATCCCTTTCGTGTTTGTGAATGCAAATATTAGTATTGACAGTACAAGTTTAATAAATTAATACTATGAGGAAGATTGCATACAAGCAAGTTTCATTTTTGAAACCTTGCTCCATCAATCCCCTCTCTGATGGCGTTTCTGAGCCATCAAAATACTACCCTCAATCAGATGCCAACTTCTAGCAATTCGTTTCATTCTCATTTTTACTTTTTCTATTCTTACAGTCTCCTTTTAATTTCTTATATAAATCACTTCTCCATTCTTCTAGTTCGATTTCATCCAGTTTTCTTTTCTTTCCTTTTCCTGTCACTTCATATGTTCCATTCTTTCTACAATATTTGCACCATATTGTTATTGCTAAAATTATTATTGCTATCCCTGCTAAAGGTACTAATATTTGACCTATAAGTCCTTTCCCTACATTAGCAAACCAGGTTCCAATTGACGCAATACTATTTGTCAATCTTTCCCATACACTATCAACTTCCAGTGGTTTTAGTTCCTTCTCAAGTTTAGTTATGTTCTGAATATACGTTCCAATTTCTGCACTCTTATCAGGAATATATGTGCAACAATGTTTCGTCTTCAATAATTTACAGACTCCTCCCTCTTTTGCCAATAGAATGTCAAGAGCAAGTCGATTTTGCATCACCATAGATCTAATCGCAACCATCTCTGTATTAATCATTAGAAAACCTCCAGCAGTATCCGTTGATAAACGATCAACCACTGTAGACAATTTGCATATTTTCCTTGAGTTCAGAATTATTCCCACTGAAGGTATCAATGCACCAAATATATCAACTACAATTTCTGAAAAACTAGCTCTTTTACTACGTATTAATTCATTATTGTTTTCATTGCTTCCAGTGTTTCTTTTTACGTGGTATATCTTTGGAAAAACTATTCCAAAATAACAACTTCCATACCACCGTGCAGGAAGCCTAAAGTAAGCCTTATTCCCACATACATAATAGATTCCAGGAAAAACTGAATCTGTTCCTCCTTTGAGTCCCCAACCTCCAATAATTAAAAAATTGTGTTCACCTTCACTGGTACCGATGAAAACATTGTTATAATCAGTCTTTAACCTATGAAGACAAATTTTCCCTTTCTTTACGAAATCCAGAGCCATTGCAGCTTGAGCTTTACCAGGTGTATAACTCCCTTCCTTCTCCGCCCATGGTGGCAACTGAGCCTTATGCTCTGAAGCTTTCTTTTGAAAATCATGTCTTCTATCTTCTACTAAATTCAAAAATATCTTTTCTTCTTCTAGTAAAGAACATGTTAGATTGTGTCTATGTGCATGTGTTATGTCTATCGATTTCATTGTTAAGAAAAACTCTCCCATAAACTGTGTGTCTTGACTAGTAAGCACTGGGTTCATACTCTTGCGAATCGGAACCTCATAAAATATCACATCTTAGGGGCCGATTCCGATCTCGGCCGGTAGTGCTCCGAATCGGATTCGGATTTACCGGATCCGATTCGGAGCCCTGTTTCCCGACCGAATCGTACGCGGGTCCGGCCGAGCGAGTACGATGCAAGCTCCCGCGAATTCGCCGACCGACTCGTACGCGGCTTCAACACGCTCCGACCGACTCGCACGGACACGACACGCACCGCGCTATGGAGACGTTTCCCGGCCGGGTAAGTACGATGCGCGCCGCAAGCAGTCCGACCGACTCGCGCCGTCCGGCTCGAAAGAGCTGTCGGAGCCGGACTTTGGGGGTCCGCGTCGGACCCCCCTGTACGCATAGGCACACGAGTCGCACACAGGGGGGACCCATGGGTCCCCCCTACCTGTGCATTGACGCCACGATGCGCATGGACGCGTACCCTTTGTAGGGGCGCCCTTGTTCGCCTCGCACCCATTGGAGTCAATGGGAGCCCGCGTACGCGTTGTACGACCGGCTCCCATTGACTTCAATGGGAGTCCGACCGAATCGAGTCCGATAGCATGCGAATGCATCGTACTCGTCCGGTCGGACTGCTAGGGTCCGATTCGGTCGGAAATCTCTCCGGGTCCGGCTCGGTCGGAGAGATTTCCGGCCTGAATCGGAATCGGCCCCTAAGTTTGAATAATAATACTGTAGCCTACCTGTTCTATAAAACAAACTTGTTAATACACTACATGAGATGCCATATGTCAGTGGTAAATGATGGTATGTTAATCCTTCCGCTACTGATTCAGATAACTTCATACAGACATAACAATTACTAACTTCCATTGTGTCTACATACTGAAACAATAACTTTGTGAAAACATTTAAACTAGTGTCGTTATCAGCTATTTCATGATGAATTTCTGCCTCATCTTCTGCCATTAATTCTACTCTATTGCCCTTCATGTTTGCTGTCCTCCCTTTAGTTTCATTATTTACCTTCTTATCTATTATCATAAGGTAAGGAATTGCTACAATCAGGACTAACCATACTATAAGCACCAATACTAGACTACATATGCAGATTGCACAGCATCTCCTACAACAATTTCGTTTTGGTCTCCCAGTAACTCTATCATCAGGCATTTTTCGACAAGGAAGATTTCTCTTCTTATTTCTTCTTCTTTTCTTTAGATGATTCTTTTGTTTAGTCAGGGTGGTCTTGTTTCTTCTTCTTATGTTAGTTCTGCACTTGTTCCTTCGCCACCACTGTCACTTGACTCTGAGCTTTCAAAATCTTCAAGAATGATATAAGTCCAGTCAGGACCCTTGAATTTGTTATTCACAAGTCTCAGTCTTTTACTTTTTCTTTTTCCTGACTTTTTCTCTTGTTCAGTTTGGCTTGTCACTTCAGGTACTTGTTCTGGATCTTCACTTCTGGTTGTTATGTGGTATTTTACTCTTTTAATGACACTTGGCCAATGATCTCCTTTTCTTGTTTTCTTTGTTGGCACTGTTTCTCTGTTTACATCTTCAAAGATCTCGTTATTTTCACTGCTCAATACTGTTTTGTTTTCTTTTATTACTGCCTCTTTTGTTTGTTCTTTTTCAGGTCTGATTGGTTTCTTTTCAGCAGCTCCACAATGACTTTCAAAATGTTGTCTTTGTTCCTTTTTTATTTCTTTATGTTCATTTGTATTTACCCCTTTTTCTTTAGTGAATTGTTCTTGATCTAACTGCTTCTGATCAGGGCTTATTGCACTGTGAACTTCTGCAGCCTGACCTGATTCTTCTAAACCTGTCTTTCCCTGTGTACAATCAATTAAATCTTCACTGTTTTTAGTCCAATTTTCTTGCCCTATCTGATTTAGTTCAGGATCTTTTACTATCTTATCTTCTTGATCCTGAACTTCTTCTTCACCTATCTGATCTTCTTCAATTTCTTCCAATTTCGCTTGACTTCTTGTTCTGTGGTATACTTCAGGAACTTCTACCACTGGTATCCAATCCTGACTTGTGCTCGGTTGTTCTCCGTCAGCTTCTCTCGAACCTCTAGCCTGAGATTCCTCAGCTGGGCAACCTTCAGCTTCTTCAGTGATTGGTGTTGTCTGTAGATTCTCTTCTTCAGGTTCTGGTACTCTCTTTGTGTGGCTTACATGAATCCAATTAGGAAATCTTGCACACTTCACTGCTGTATTGGTGGTCAATATGACTTGACAAGGTCTGCTCCACCTGGGTGATAGACATGTTTCTCTGGTGTGATTCTTCACTACCACCCAATCACCAGGATTCAGATCATGTTCTAGTTCAGGCTGCCTGGAAACTGCGTCTTCTCCAACCTGATGAGAGACAGAACGCACTAGGTCAGCCAATCCTTTGCAATAATCCAGAACCATATCATCAGATATATTTACTAATTTGTTTGTGGGAACATGTGTTTGTCTCATTGCTCTTCCCATCATTATTTCGTGGGGGCTCAATCCTGTCGTCTGTCAGGTATACTTCTGAGTCCCATCAAGACAAGTGGCAATGCGTCTGGCCACTCTAATGATGTTGATGCACACATTTTTCCCAATCTTGACTTTATAGTGCCATTTAATTGTTCAACCACTCCAGAAGCCTCTGGGCGATATGCACAGTGCAATTTCTGCTTGATTTGAAATGCTTCACAGATTATCTGGATCACTTCGCTATTAAAGTGTTTTCCTCTATCTGATTCCAAAGATACTGGGAAACCAAACCTAGGTATGAGCTCACGTAACAACAGTTTTGCAACTGTAATACTGTCATTTCTCCAGTAGGGTAAGCCTCCACCCACTTTGTAAACAGACACACTATGACTAGTACATATTTTAGTCCTCTGCATGGTGGTAACTGTATGAAGTCGAACTGGATTCTTATAAATGGGCCCTCCGCCTTTCCAATCTTTCCAAACCAAATTATTGTTTTCCTGCCTGGATTATGCATTTGGCAAGTTAGACATCTCTGGCAAAGACTCTCTGCAACAGCCCTGAATTTGGGATTGTACCAATTTTGTCTGAACAGCCTAATCATTGAATCTCTCCCTATGTGTGAGTCTCCATGGTGCATTCTAGCCATTTGTGAGAGTAAACAGTCTGTCATGACTGGTCTGCCATCTGCACTGATCCACACTTCATCTTCTCCTCTTTGGGAGCAACCCACTTTGATCCACAAATTCTTCTCACTTTCCTCAACCTCATCTTGCAATTTCTTTACTTCATTCCAAGTTTCTGGTGGCATATACAACATAAATTGGCAGCTGATTCCCATTCTTTCCACCCTCTTATTGACTGACGTTCTGGTTTTGGCACAATGTTGAGCCACCAAGTCTGCATATCTGTTGCCGACTACCACCCAGTCATCTCCTGACTGGTGTGCAGCACATTTCACCACAGCCAATTCTTTTGGTGATTGAATTGCTTCTAGCAATTCCCTTACAAATTGTCCATTTTTAATGGGGGATCCTGAAGAAGTCATGAAATCCCTCTGCATCCACAGTTGGCCAAAATCGTGCACAACCCCGTAACCATATTGACTATCTGTAAATATGGTCACTCTCTGATTCCTCCCAATTTTGCAAGCTTTTATCAAAGCAATCAATTCAGCTACTTGTGCAGACTTGACTCCTGGTAAATAGGATGCTTCGACTATTCCAGTTAATTCACATACCGCATAAGCAGCAGTTAGTTTACCATCTTCATGTCTTTGACATGAACCATCGACAAATAGCTCCCTATCTGGCTTTTTAAGAGGCTGTTCCTCTATGTCTGGGCGTGGTTTTGTACATAATTCTGTAATTTGTACACAATCATGTTCATCTTCTTCGTCATCTTTATTTGTTTCATGATATGGGTCCGGCAATAAAGTTGCTGGATTTATTATTGTACACCTTACCATGGTCACATTTTCAGCACCCATAATTATCCTTTCATATTTAGTCAGCCGACTAGGAGTAAGATGCTGAGTTCGGGTTCTTGTCAATAGAATCACAACTGCATGTGGAACATACACTTTTACAGGATGTCCCATCACAATTGACTCGCTTTGTTCAATGCTTAAACAAGTTGCTGCCACTGCTTTTAAGCATCCTGGCAACGCGGCTGCTACTGGGTCCAATGTAGCAGAAAAATATGCTATAGCACGTCTGTCTAGTCCATGTCTCTGAGTTAGGACAGAAAATGCACAATTTTCTCTCTCTTGACAGAATAATGCGAATTCTCTTTTATAATCAGGCATGCCTAAGGCAGGTGCTGAACAAAGTGCGTTTCTCAATTTTACAAAAGCTTCTACACTTTCATCCTCCCACTCAACAGGGTCCTTTGCTTTCTTTTTCGTCATGTTAATTAAGGGCTTAGCCAACATGGAAAAATTTGGTATCCATTGTTGACAGTATCCTACTATTCCTAGGAACATTCTCACTTGTCTTTGGGTTACAGGCATTTGCATTCTTTTTATTAATTCTACTCTTTCAGAGGTTACTCTTCTTTTTCCCCTCTCAATTTGGTGTCCCAGATATTTAACAGCTGTCCTGCAAAACTGTAACTTTTCAGGTGAGACTTTATGCCCTTCCTCAGCCAAGAGATTTAATAATGCTATGGAGTCAACAACACAGTCTTCTCTGGTGGTCGACGCTACTAATAAGTCGTCGATATATTGAACTAAAACTGAGCCTCCTGGCATCACTAGTTTTTCAAGGCACTTTTTCAGTATCTGATTGAAAATTGAAGGACTTTCTGTGTACCCCTGAGGAACACGATTCCACACATAGACTTTGTTCTCAAATTTAAATGAGAACAGATACTGGCTGTCTGGATGCAATGGTATTGAAAAGAATGCTTGACACAAATCAATTACTGTGAACCATCCTGCATTCCAAGGGATCTGGTATAGAAATACTGCAGGATTTGGTACTATGGGACAACAAGGTTCCACAATCTTGTTTATTTTACGCAGGTCCTGAACAATCCTATATTTTCCACTAGGTTTCTTTAGTCCCATGATTGGTGAATTACATGGGCTACTCATTACTTCTTTTAGGATGTTTTGTTTTACCATTCGATTGATTTCTTCAATGACTCCTGCTTTTACTTCTGCACTCATTTTGTATTGTTTAGTATTTGGGAAAATCGCACCTTCTTTTACCGTAATTTGAACTGGATCTATTTTTGCCATAAGTCCTACTTCTTTTCCGGTGAAATCCCATACTATTTGGTTTACTGTACCTTTTAATTCTTCTGGCAACTCATCTTTTGTTATCAACGAAAACATTTCATCTACTTCTGTACCTTGTTTTGCAACCATAATTTTATATACATGGTCCTCATCTGGTGTCTGAACTGCCACACCATCCGGCGTGCAGAAAATTGTACAGTTCATTTTGCACAATAAATCTCTACCTAATAAATTCACTGGGCTAGAATCGCACACTACAAATTGGTGGTGCATTTCTCTGAAGTTTCCTATTTTGACTTCCATTGGTTCTGTAAGAGGTGTTCTAATTCTTTGATTAGTTACCCCTACTACTTGGATATCTTCACCCGAGAGAGGAAGGTCTGGGATGTCTGCTGATCTCACAGTAGACCTGGTAGCACCAGTGTCCAAAAGGAAAGTAATATCATTACCTTTCACATTTCCTTCAACATATGGACCAGACTGATCTATCTGTAAGGATGCGCCAAGTATGCACTCCTTCTTCCCCTCTCCTAGGCACCGTCATGAGTCGAATTTACAATAATTGTCCTGCAAAAGAAATTGTGATGTCATATAATCATTCTTACCACTCCCTCCTGGGTAACCAATGTCTGTACCATGTTTTGCTCTGCTTACATTACCCTGAACAGGTGGAGGTGGTAATTGACTCTGGGGATTTACACCCTGTTGTGAGTCATTCTGCATCTGTGGATTTAAGTTTTGGTTTGGGCCATTATTATTCCGAATCTTTTTACATTCATCTTTCCAATGCCCCAATTTTCCGCATCCATGACAAGGAAATTTCTTTTTAGCTTCTTCTCTACTCATTCGTCCTCTAAATTTTCTACCATTTCCCGTATCACCACTCGTTCCAGAATCTTTTCCTTGATTTTCACTCGGATTTTCCAAATTAATTCCCTGTTTCTCAGCCATTTTCACCTGTGCCCACATCACCTTTTCTTGTAATTTCTTGTGTCTATCCTCAATATCGTCTCCACAATATTTTGCATACTTCAGAATTTCATCTATGGGCTTTCCCTGCCAACACAGCATATGTTGTTTAATCATCTGGCAAATCTCTGGCTTCAGACCGTAAACAAACCGATACACAAACTGACTCATGTTTTTGTCTCCAATGTCCTCAAATCCACTATACTGTTTAAACACCTGTAATAAACGCTCATAATAGGAATGTACTGTTTCACTGGCTTCTTCGGTTGTTCGATCTATTTTCACCCAAACTGTTTCTTTCGGGGGTATTTTCCCTTTCAGGTATGTTATCACCTGCTGATACTTTTTCATTACATCATTTGACGGGGCACCTGTTTTCGGATCTCTAGGATATTCATCACTAGGCCAATTGACTGTGATCTTACAATCTGTCCATAAATCGGCAGGTACCACTATGTCAAACAAACCATCTAAATCCTTCAACAATACCTTTGACACTTTCACAAACCTTTCAACCTGTTTGTACCATTCAATTGGTTTTTCTCTCAATTTTGGAAAATCATTCGTAAATGATAAAATATCCTGTCTGCTCCATGGGACATGTACATATCCTCCTCCCGCAACTTCTCGCATAGGATACATCTGATCTGCTTTTCCTACTTCCTTCATCACATATTCTGATGCTGTTCTACTTGTTCGTGCTTCTTCCTTTTTCTTGGCCCACCTAGATCTCCATTTATCTAGATCTCCCCATTTTTGTAAAACTAACATTAATTCTCTTATTTGCAGTCTTCTTCCAGATGCATTCATATTTTCTAAGTCTTTGTCTGCAAATTCTGCTCTATATGGTTTCTGTAATACTTTTGATCTCCCTATTTCGATTCCCATCTGTAGTGCTAAATTGGACAATTTATCATGGAATATCTTTACATTTCTAGTGATACTCCTGCACAAGAATAATAATTCTTCTTCATCATAGGTATTCAAGCGTTCTACTCCTACATTTCCTGCTATTATTTCTTCTAATTCAACTTTTAATTTATGGATATCCAGTACTTTTGGAGGTGTGCACTGTTTAACTGACCCTTGTACCCATCTTTCTAGATCTTCAGGTGTTACTATGGTAGCACTTTTTGCTCCTGATGAAGTTACTAAACTTACATCTTTTGAACCTCCAGGTACATCTTTTCTTGGAGTACTATTTACAGAACCTCGAATAGGCAAGTCCATAAGTGATATTGTGGATTCACAGTCACTAAATTGATCCTCAATTATAACTGGAGCTTCAGGTCTGGGATTACTCACAGGAGTAGGTGCAAGTATGGGTTGAGGACAATTTCCCTGAGTACCATATAATGGAACCACTGGACCAATTGTTACTGGTTTGGTCAACGAATCAGGATGTACTTTTATCTGAGTTATTTTCTGTATTAATTCTGTTCTGGTCTTTTCTAGGGCTTCTTTTTCTTTGTCATGAAGTATTCTAGTCGGGGTGAACTCATGCATTACCTTTGGTACCATGGGAGTTTGTGGTGGTGCACTAGGAGGGCATCCACTTGTCCCTTCCTGATATGGTGGGGGATTTCTTAACATTTCTTCCATAAATTCGTCTTCTGAATCCTCATTTCTCATTAAATGTTTTGTCTTTTCTGTACATTTGCCTCCTGATTTCTCTCCTTCTGTGAATAATGGATACAGTCCCTCTGTAATCATTGCCCTTCTCCATTGTTTCATCTGACCCTCTCTTGACTCACGTACATATCTGGGGTAAAATCCTGGGTAACTCCTATTACTTCTAGATCTATCCCGCTCAAATGCCTCGGTTTCCCATTCTTCTAGAGCTTCGTACTGGGTTAACCTAGGTCTGGGTTCTAAATCATTCATTCTCAATCTCAAGTTTTGAAGAATTCTTCCATTGAAGGTACCATTCTCGGGAAATGCTAATACTCTATCATTTTTGGTGTATTCTATCCAATTCTCCATCCATACACAAGTATGGTAACCTCTCTCCATCATCATAAATGATGCTGGCGTTTTAGCTGGTGGAATAATAATTCCTTCTCTAGTTTTGATTGGTTTGTCCTTTTTAAAATAATTCTTAATCTTTTGTAAGAATGACATTTTTCTCTTTTCTCCGTACATTCTATCTAATCTTCTGTGTACAAAATTATATTCTGCAAAACCTAGGAATCTCCTATCCGGACGAGTTCCTGTTAAAGTCGGATCGCGTTTTAACATGCAATCCTTATCCACTAAGAATTTTGCTTCTATACTTTCGACCAATCAAATGTCTGCTATCTTTTATTTTCGAGCCAATCCTTGCGCTGCTTTTTTTTGGTGACGTTTCTCTGTCAACCCCTCCTTTACAATCTGCTCTTTTCTGTCCTCGCTGGTTTAACCAATCCCAGCGCGGCACCTGAGACGTCAGTACTACTCCTGACTACTGACCCCTCCTTTACAAGTGTCTCTCCACACCCGCTGTTTCAACCTACCACACCGCGGCGTTTTGTGACGTCAGCTCCCTCTCCGGCAACTGACCCTCCCTTTACAAAAATGTACGCAAACTTATTTTCTCTATAAATCTTAATTAAATTTCAGTAACAACATAAAACATTCGCTATCGTGCCAGTTTCCACTAATTTCGAAAAGATAGTTTCTTCCACACTTTAGTAAAACCTTTCCGTTTACTAATACATACACTAGAAGTAAAACACTTCCGTCTACTCTTCACACAAGCTCCAGAAGTACCTGTTACTTCTCCAATGTTACCCTTACTAGGTGATATAACATCACATTTTTATCAGCGTACCCTTTTTGCTATTACTCACACGCATAGAGTCACTAACGAGTACTTGAAGTCCTGCTTAACTTCTCAGTACTATTTCTGCCTGACAGATAACCTCACTGCAGTATGGCTTCCACTTGCCACCTACTATTCTTTTTACCTACCCCGGGGTATTCTGGACAACATATAACAAAAACTCAAAAATAAGTGGATGTTAGTTCATAAAAAATACAAATAAAATTCTCATTACCCAATTAACAAAGAGTAACAAAAACCGTCCTCTGCTTACCAGAAAACTGATCCAGCGCAATATTAGCCAACAACATTCATACACCATATACTCACTTGGGCCCATACATTCACACTACACTAATACTTACGCTGGGTGTCAGATGTACTCTTTTATCAAAGTCCCTGCTACCAATTACCTTCTGATTGAAGAGTAATAACTTACCAATGGATCCTTTGCTAATTGGGAAGTTTAAAATGAGTGACATTCATTATAGTACATAATCCTGAAATAACCACTGAGTCAGGAAGTTTTAAAATGTTTATCTAAAGTTTTAGCAGAGTAAAATACAGAAAACACGGTACTTGATTGAAATACCCAAGAAAAAGCATAGAAATGATTTTGCTAATCAATGACGGTGTTTAAGGAAGAGGAGAAGATAGAGACAGCAGCGCAACTAAAGGTTGCAGTATAGTTACCTAAATGCGAGAACCAAGCCCCTTGGCCAAGGAGTTGGAAAAGATAGGACCCAGGAAGGATGAAGAGTAAAGACTTCTTCCAGGATCAGGACAGGACCGGTAACCTCTCTACAACGACGCCTGCGCCGTTCCCCTCTCTGATACTCGACTTCTCTCGATTCTCCCGTGCCTTCCTTCTAATGGACTCCACCGCCCCCTCCTCAGGACCTCTTCTGGAAAAGGATTCAGTCAGCAACCGATCAGCATGGCAGTCTGGAGCTCTTCTGTCAGCATCTCCGCTCTCCTGTGCTAACTAATTAGCTAATTCTATATCTATTATACCCTTCTACGCCCATGTACCTCCCCTTAATGTTGCTAAAATATGGGACCACTACTTCTGATTGAACAGGGACAGGGGGTGGATTCTCGCACCATATCGTTTTGGCCTAAATTGTAAAGCCTATTGTCTTTACGTTCCCTCCCCTTCAAATTAATACATTCGCTTTATTTCCCACCCGTCTCATGACAAATGTTATATATTTTACAGAAGAAAAGTAACAATTTATTCCGCCGGAAACATTGGGTACATCATCTTCGGCCAATAGGTCGTGGCCTTGGGAGATGTCCAAGTTGACTTCACTTGGCAGGCATACAGGACACATGCGCAGAACCCTCTGTCTCTCGAGTTTCAAGACACCAACCCAGGCACAAGTTTACGAATTACTAAAAGTGCAAGAAGAAAATATTAAAATCACAAATAAAAAGTTTCACTGTATACCCACTTTCCCTACTCTATTCCCATTTAATCATAATACTATCCAGCATTAGTAGCGTTAAGAAAACGACAATTTAATAATGACATGAGAGCAAGCTTAAGCATGTGAAAACATTTAGCGGCCATTTTAATGCACACTGCGCAGAAGCAGAAATTTCCCACCAAGCAAAGAAAGACGTCACACCATGTGATCAAGTTGCGACATGCGCATTTAGGTTCCTGCGCTTTAGCGGCCATCTTGGTTTAAAGACAAGCGTTATTCATTAGTAAAACACATAGGCAAGCGTCTATCCCTTTCGTGTTTGTGAATGCAAAGATTAGTATTGACAGTACAAGTTTAATAAATTAATACTATGAGGAAGATTGCATACAAGCAAGTTTCATTTTTGAAACCTTGCTCCATCATAGGTATGGATGCCACTGCAATGACCTGTAATCACTCAGATCAAACGTATAGAGCCAGCTGGGGGAGTAAGTGTCTTATTTAAAGTACTACAGTTATGCCTTTCATGGACAGCACCCAATTACTGCTCATTCATGTCCCTTCACATGTTTGGAAGAATTTTGGTAATACCACATCAGTGATGTGCATTTCTGTATCACAGCAAGAACATACCATAAACGGTTTCCACCAGAATAGGGCTGGTGTCAAGTACTTTGCAGATACATATGAAATTACTTATGGTAACATTGTTACTGCATGGATTTGCATATGTAATCCAAATCTGGAGATATTATTGAGGAGTAGATGTACTACTACAGCTTCATAATATTTCTCCCTGACTAGTACGCAGCTCTAAATGAAGCCATTAGCGTGTTACTGGATATTATAATGTAATGGCCTTTACTCCTAGATAGATTAATCACATGAAGTCAGCCTTTGTATATCTGCTTATTGTCAATTGACAAAGCTTCGTTAAAATTGTCCATCCTTTCCCACACATATGTCTGCAGTTTTATTGTCAATTAATTTAGAAGGCACCTCACAAATGCATTTACGAGTATGTAAAGTAGTATTACAGGAGTACTACTTCAAGTATTCATAAATGCACAGGAGATTTATGCCATAAATATTAAACTCCCTATAAGTAAAAGTGCAAATAGGGTACAGTCCTCTATATTCGTACACATTATAAATGAATACTTCCTGAATATTCCCATTGTTGATGTTTTGGGATCTATTAAAAATCAATTTAAGAGTATACGAAGTAGTACAACTGGAGTACCACTTCAAGTAGTCATAAATGCCTACGCGAATTCAATCCCTGGCTTCTAATCTATTCTACTCCAAACTTGAACTCTTAATGATGTATGTTCATTCCTTTTCGTAGTTCTGATATACTGATGTATTCTGAATTGCAATTGACACATTCCTGCCTCTCTTTAGTCCATTGATATTTCTCAAATGTGTGGTGACAGATGAAACCTTACAGAAGGGCCAGAATCCTTTGTAGCCAATTAGAATAAAAAGCATTGGCAAAGCCAATAGAGCTATCCTTTTTCTATAACTGAAAACACATATAACATTGGGCCTATTCACAATGGTAAATTTACACATGAAATCAACATATGTAAATTTACTCTTACACTCTATAGTAAATTGACTACTTTTGGCTATTCACCAGTTCCAAGTGTAAATTTTCTACAAAGTGTAGACTTACCTACCTAAAGATGTTTTTAATATTTATTTATTATGTATTACCAAGTTATGTATAGAATTATTTAAATAAATTCATTAAAAAAATGTTTTACATTTATTTTTACATTATAAAAGATTATTAAATATGTTTTCCATAAAATAATATTTCTTTGTATTTATATAACTTTATAACATTCAATTAAATGTATATACATTTTTAAAAAGTCACTATA
The DNA here is from genome assembly GCA_963921515.1 of Calotriton arnoldi. Lineage (NCBI taxonomy): Eukaryota > Metazoa > Chordata > Amphibia > Caudata > Salamandridae > Calotriton > Calotriton arnoldi. The sequence goes on from CAWUFW010013854.1 coordinate 359,450, forward strand.
AGTCAATTTATTATAACATAATTTCCTGTGATTGCATTTTAAGTCCCTGCCTCCATTATGGTTTTTGAGAGGTTGCTACAGTACCACTGGTTGGCCACATGGGGTTCTGGAGTTAATCCAGGTGTGAGCTGTTGTACATTTACTACTCTACTTTTGTGGGTCCTTTTTGACTGTTCTATCTTTAGATGTGCAGTTTGTAAATAGCAACTGGCTTACTCTTTTGTGGGTGGATGTCCGTTCCTCCCTAAAGCACTCCCTAGTAGTAATTGTAGTGTTGTGTGAGTTTGTAATGACGGAACCCCTGTGACCCCTGATGGACTCCATAGAACTGTGATGTAAGCGTTAGAGAGTAGTGATGCAGGTATAGAATGTTGAGTGAGCAGTTACACGCATAATAAGTGTTATACTAAGCTCTGTGTGTGGCGTAGTCTTTGGCAAGTACCCGGGATGGGAAGGATACTACAACTGGCAATAAGATAGGGGATAAGTAACCCGAAGATCAACAGTGCTCTCCCAGAGAGTTTCCCATGGTCCAGCAAATTGCTCGTGCATGCCACGTGTGCCTACGTCGAAGAGCGGAATCGATGTATGGGGTATGTGGAGTCAAAGTGCAGTCCCAGTTTTGTGTAAAGCATTTGAAGTTAACGAAAGCTTCACTGAGAAGTCTACACATTGGTGGCTGAGAACCTGCTGGGAAGGCCGCAAAGAGAGGTACCGCACTACTACGCAACTCAAAGTCATACATTCATACAGAGTGATAAGGCTGCGAACAGAAGCGCTGTGAGGCAAAGATCAACCAGTTGTCAGACAGCACAAAGAGACACCTGTAGGCAAAGGAATGCAAGAAACGGTAATTTGCTTACCAGTACTGATTAAAGAGAGTCATCATGTCAAAGCGCTGGAGGGAGTAACCCCAGAGGAAGCACCTGGGGTTGTGCTTGCTGGCTGCCGATGCCCTAAGTGGCACACCACCAAAGCTGCCGGGTGGCGGCTTAGAACAACTCCAAAGGTCTCCTGAAAGCAAAGGGCTCCCATGGAGACCAAGAGGGAGGTCATGGTTCCATGGACTGTCCAAGATGACCCAGAGGCCAGCATGCCGCAAGGCCTTAGAGATGGTTTGCATAAACAAGACTGCCAAGCAGCGACGGAAAGAACTCTACTCTCCACATCAGTAAGTTCCACCACTGGTTACAATGCCAGCGCTTTCTTGAAACCACCACTGCCATTTGATACTATCAAAAAGCTGAATATTGGTGATAGACGGACTGCATGCAGTGAGACATTTGATGATTTCATTGATGCGATTGAAGAAGCAGATAACAAGAAGTTATCAAGTACCTTAAGAATCTTGCTGGTGAAGGTGTAAAAGAAGTCAGAAAGCAAATGCTGCGAGCTGACGAACTTACATATTGTCAAAACAAAGCAGCCTTGAATCTCAAGTTCAATCCAATGCCGAATGTAGATTATGAAAGGCATATCTTGAGCCAAGAATGTCAGAAAGCTGGTGAGACCATCTACAAATTTTTTGAGAGACTGGATGCGCCTATGAAACACTGTAAGCTCAATGAATTTAACAATGAGTAAGCTATACATCACAAAGTGATTGATGAATGCTTGTTAGATTCATCAGACGACGACTGCTGAGAGAAACTCTATGGGGCCGATTCCGATCTCGGCCGGTAGGCTCCGAATCGGATTCGGCTTAACCGGATCCGATTCGGAGCCCTATTTCCCGACCGATTCGTACGCGCGTCCGGGCGAGCGAGTACGATGCGACTCGCCGACCGATTCGTCCGGGGTCCCGACCGCTCCGACCGACTCGATCCCGGGTCTAACCGCACCGACCGACTCGCACGGACACGACTTCGCACCGCGCAATGGAGACGTTCCCGGCCGGGTAAGTACGATGCGCGCCGCGAGCAGTCCGACCGAGCCGCGCACTCCGGCTCCAAAGAGCAGTCGGAGCCGTACTTTGGGGGTCCGTGTCGGACCCCCTGTATGCGTAGCCACGCGAGTCGCACACAGGGGGACCCATGGGTCCCCTACCTGTGCGTGTGCGGCGCGAGTCGCTTCGCCGCGTACACGCTGTAGGGGCGCTCTTGGCCGCCTCGCACCCATTGAGGCAATGGGAGACCGCGTACGCGTTGTACGACCGGCTCCCATTGACTTCAATGGGAGTCCGACCGACTCGAGTCTGATGGCATACGTGCGCATCGTACTCGTTCGGTCGGGCTGCCAGAGTCCGATTCGGTCGGAAATCTCTCCGAGTCCGGCTAGGTCGGAGAGATTTCCTGCCCGAATCGGAATCGGCCCCTTAGTCTGGAGCGAGTTCTCATGGCTGTCGGAGCTGAGGAGCATGCTGATTGACAAGCTGCTGACATGGAGGCCAGAGGTGCCATAGTGAGTCAGTCATGAATGTGAAGAGTAAGCCAAATCACAAGGCCGAAGGACACAGAGTGAATTCTCAACAGAAAAAGAAGTTGTGCTTTAAGTGTGGATTTTTATTTCCACACACAGGTAAATGTCCCGCCATTGGGCAAATCTGCAAAGACTGTGAAAAGGAGAAGCATTTTGTAACGGTTTGCAAGGCAAAGGAAAAAGTGAGTGCATCACGTAGTGAAGACAAAATGGCCACCCGAACGTTCCACAAGCGACGTTCGTCGCACGCCCACAAGGCCAAGCGACCACATCAGCTGAAGCAAACCGACACCAAACTAAGGTTATCGACATCTAAGTCTTCGTTAAACAGTTCTTCAATATTAAAGTCCAATGAAAGTGTAGAAGATGGTTGTGCTATGTCGATGTTTAACTCAGAGAAAGGGGAGCATGTTGGACTGGCTGCGTCTGAGGAAAAATGCCAGTCCAAGAAAATGCGAAATGACAAAGCACCAAAGTCCTTCAAACATTGCCCAACAATCACACTAAAGATCAACGGGTGTTCCATACCATTGATTATTGATAGTGGTGCATCAATATGTTTATGCCTGAGGAGAAATATAATGAACTGTCTCCAGTGCCCCAACTTATGCCATTGAAAATTAAAGTGTATATGTGGTCTGCATCAATGCCACTAAAAAGTCAAGGCTCGTTTGTAGCAATGATAAAACACAAGAAAACAAAAGTACAAGCACTCATTCATGTGCTTTAAGGTACAGCGTCAAGCACCTGTTTTCTCAGCTTTAGCATGGCTGCTGATATGGGACTGGTATCTATGAACTATAACATGAATGCTCATCACCAAATAGTAAGTCGATTCCCTTCGTTGTTTCATGGGTTGGGAAAGCTCAAGATTATGACGGTTCAATTACACATTAATGAGGATGTCCGTTCCATTGCTCAAAGACACAGACGAGTCACTTTTGACTTACAGGAAGCTGTTGAAAAAGAAATTGAATCCTTACTCAAACAGCATTCCATTGGTCCAACTCCATGGGTTTCTCCCATATTGGTAGCACCCAAAAGGGACAGTGAAGGAGCTGTATTCAACTGTGCGGATATGCATAAAGCGAACAAGGCAATTGAAAGAAAATTACATCCAGGACTGCACATTGCAGACATGATAACTCAATTGAATGGTGTGAAGGCATTCTCTCGTCTTGATCTGAATAAAGGATATCATCAGTTGCAACTTGAGGTGAATTGCAGGTACATTACAACCTTTTCTACACATGTTAGTCTGTTCTGTTACAAAAGACTAAGTTCTGGTGTGTCATCAGCTATAGAGCTGTTTCAAGATGTCATTTGACGTATCATACAGCCTGTCGTGAATGCTTTCAATTATAGTGATTACATATTAGTTTTTGGATCTACCCAGAAGAAGCAGGACAAAACTCTCACGCAAATGTACTAATTCCTCGCTGATGCCGGTTTAACTTTGAATGCCGAGAAATGCGAGTGCTATAAGACAAAGTTAAAATTCTTTGGCCATATCTTTTCTGATGTGGGCATGACACCAGTTCCAGCTAAAGTGCAAACGTTGTCAACTGCCAGTCCCCCTACAAGATGTTTCCATGCTACGTTCATTCCTTGGCATGGCCAGCTATTGCTCTAGATGCATGCAAGACTTTGTCACTGTCAGTGCGCCATTAAGACACTTGATGAAAAGAATGTTTCTTTTCTTTGGTCATGGGAATTCAAGAAAAGGTTCCAGAAAATACAACAAGCTATTGAGAAAGTGAATGAAATTGCATACTTTGATCCCAAGCTTCATACTGAGGTTGTTATTGAAGCTAGCCATGTCGGGTTAGGTGTCATCCTTGCACAGTACAGTTGGCACCCAAATGCTCGAAGATGCATTGTGTCATCTTCAAGACGAAGTTTGTCCCAAACTGAACGTGCTTACTCACAACCCGAGAAAGAAAGCTTAGCTGTGATGTGGGCTTGTGAACATTTCCTCAGAGTTTTGTATGGGAAGCCCTTTACGCTTGTAACAGATCATCAAGCATTGTTGACTATCTTTGGTGATCCAAAGGCAAAGATTTCTCCTTGCATTGAACGTTGGGATCTGCGATTGCAAGAATACAACTACACCATTGTGAATTGTCCAGGGAAAGATCAGAACCCTGCTGACCACTTCTTATGAGTGCTTTTACAATGCCTTGGCACCCTTTCTAAAACAGCTGAAGTCTATATAAATTTCATAGTGAAATCAAGCCCCCCAGCTGCCATTTCGCAGGAACAAATTGTCACTGCACGAGTCAAGATAGTGACATGCTAAAACTGAAACACATTATTACACATCATCTTGGTACAAGCACCCTTGACCTCTTACCAGTGAAAGTGAATACCAAAAGTTTAAAATATCAGAGATGAACTGTATGTTTCGAAGAAAGCTATTATCGTAAGAGGTTTGAGAATTGTCACTCCAGAAAGTCGGCGACAACAGATATTTGAAGTGGCCCACGAAGGTCATCATGGAACTTTTGCCACCTAGCTCATTCTGCTTTCCAAACAACAAGAGTGTTGAAAGAGAATTGAAAGCCTGTCATCTAAGCAACTGCTTGTCATCGAAAATCTCTCAACACACCCTAAACATGTCAGAGTTGCCAACGCATGCCTGGGAAAGAATTGTTGTTGACTTCTTTGGTCCTCTTGACAACGGACATCACCTCATGGTGATCGTTGATGACTACTCCCATTTTCCCTTGATAGAAGATCTCTCATCTATCACTCAAGAAAGAGTCATCGAGAAATTAGATGGCATCTCCGCGATATGGGGTGTTTCTGCGATCTTAAAATTGGACAACGGCGCACTTTTCAACAGTCAAAAATTCAGAGACTTCCTCAGTCACCTTAATGTGAAGCATTAGAAGAGCACACCTCTTTGGCCACGTGCTAATGGCTGTGTCGAACGTTTTTATGAGTACTCTTAAGAAAACTGTCCAGCGTGCTGTACTAGAAAAGCTAGACCTTAAAACTGTCTTAAATTTGACTCTTCAAGCTTACCGTTCGATCCTTCACTCGGCCACAGGTGAAAGCCCTGCAAACCTTGATGTTCAGGAGAGCCATGATGACGAAGTTACCTCAATGGACCAACAAAAGATCAACTACTGAGGAAGAAACCCGCATGAAAGACTTGGATCGTAGAGGAAAACGAAGGCCTATGTAGACAAGCATTTACATGCAAAATACATTACGTTGACTAAAGGAGATCGAGTGCTTGTTTGTCAGCATAGAAGACGAAAGTCTGATGCTCCGTTGGATGCTGAACCATTTCATGTTGTGACCAGAAATGGACACACAGTGACTGCCCAACGTCCTGGGAAGTGCATTAAGTGAGAATCCTTGCATTTCAGACATGTGGCTCATAGATCATCAGGCACTGATGTCACTGTAGGGACTGGGTCTGAAAGGAAACATGAAGAACTCAGGACTGCTGCTGCTTCCACATCACCAACGCCAGTCATGGACACTTCTACTGCCTGTCCCCTGTTTCCGTAGACACGGTTGGGAAGTGCGATCAAAGCACCACGAAGCCTCATTGAACAGCTATGATTATGTATTTATGTGTAAAATGTTTTCTTTTTTATTTAAAAAGGAGGAGATGTAGTGTTGTGCAAGTTTGTAATGATGGAACCCATGTGGCTCCTGATAAACTCTGTAGCACTGTGACATCATCGTTAGAGTGTAGTGAAATGAATGCAGGTTTAGAATGTTGAGTTTGTGGTTACACGCAGAAGAATAAAGATGTGTTATACTAAGCTCTGTGTGTGGTGTAGTCTTTGGCGGGTATACGGGCTGGGGAGAACGCTATAGTAATGATGGTAGCTGTATTAATGGTTGTGTGATGATGGTACTAGTCAAGATGATGATAGTGGTGGTGATAGTATTGTTAGTGGTAATGGAGGTTGTAGAGGATTATTGATGGTAGTCATGGCAGTGAAAGTAGTTGTGATGGTAATAATGGTACTAGTATCAGTTGTGGCGATGGTTATAGTAGTGCTGATGGTAATAGTGGATATGATAGTGAAAGTAGCATTGATGGCAGTAGTGGTGGTTGTGATGGTGGCAATAATAGTAGTTGTGGTGGTGGCGTTGGCAGTGTTGGAGACAGTATTGATAGCAGTAGTGATGATGGTCATAGTGGTGGTGCTGATGGTAGTAGTGGTGGTAGTTGTGATGGTGGTAGTACTGGTGGTGATGATAATAATTGCTGCAGTATTATTGATAAAGGTGTTAGTGATTATGATGGTAATATGTATTAGTGGTGATTATAGTTGCAGTAGAAGTAGTGATGGTGAAAGCAGTGGTGATATCGTGGTCAAGGTAGCAGTGGTGGAGCTAGAAGTGGTAGTGGTTGTGGTGATTGAGAAGGTGCCAGTGAAATTAATGATGGTGGGGTAAAAGCAGAAAATGTGGTGATGGTGATAGTAGTAGTGAAGGTAATGGTTATATGGAAGTAGTGGTAATGGTAGTGGAGATGCTGGTAGTAGTGTTGATGGCGGTGAAATTGCTAGTAGTGGTAGTTGCTGGTGATGGTAGCATTGGTGATGGTGGTGACCATGGTGGTGATAATGGTGGTGGTGATGCAAGTGATAGAAGTGGATATGTGGTAATGGCAGTGGTGGTGATGTTTCTAATAGTCATGGTAATATTGGCCATAGTAATGGAGGTTATGGTCATCACAGTGTTTGGGTGGTAGTAATGGTGGTGATTGTTGTTGTTGCATTAGTGTTGATGGCAATGGTGGTGGCAATGGTGATAGCAGTGTGATGGTTGTAGTAGTGTATGGCGACTCTAGTGTGGTTGGCTGTAGCAGTAGTGGTGATGGTAGTAGTAGTGGTGATGGTGGTGCTAGTCTACTATTGCACTGACTTTAACATTTAACAAGTATACTTCACTTGCAGAAAGTAGACAACTATTATTTACACAGAAGTAGATTAAAGAATACATCATACCCACTTATGTCCATAAACGGCTGCATTCTAAGATCACACATGGATTGTGGAATGAGACTCAGTCGCAGGGCAACTGCACCATACAGAAACAACACTGCATGTAACCTGAACTTCATAGTGTAAGGAGACATACTGTGTGTATGCACTCTGCTTTAAACATTTAAACAAAAATAGTGACTCTGCAGAAAGTGGGCTATGTTTCTATACACCGCGCAATCAGAGAAATCCGCTCTTTACACTTAACAGCGACAGTACTACCTGAGAAAAGCATACATGCACCCAAATGATCATCAAAGAAAAAAGTGGATTAGGTTTTGCGTGAAATTTTTTATTATTAACCACATTAATAGTATAAACTATAAGATGTATACAAGAACTAATATGAAAGTACATAAGACAGCATTAATATTAACCACATTATTATCTTATATTTCAGTCAAATATATTTTGAATCCCATGTATTCCAATTCAGATAAAAATCACACATGGAGCTAAATAAAATGCATACCCAACAGCTAATATTTTGCATTAACAAAAACACATTACTGTTATGCAGGTATTTACCATGGACTACTGTAAAGTGCAGCTACAACAAACAGAAAAAGGTTTGTAAAAAGCTCAGGGAAATACAACTAAACTTGAGGAGACGAACGCTTTCTAATGCTAACAAATATAGTGGCATTATTATATGCTAGTGTAAGTGCATCTGCTATCAGACATATGGAGCTAGTGTCAAAGAAGGCTCATCAATCAGAAAATTCGAGTAAAAACACAATTAGGTAGTGCCATTGCCTTAATTAAATTGATTTTACAACCACCCATATGCTTCTCTTCTGCAACAACAAAGAAAAAGCAAGCCGCTCATCTCCCCAGACAGAGGGCGATAACTTCCTAAATTACATAAAGATATATTATCCAGGCAAAGGGGCCACTCTGTAAACAAAAGATATATTATCTAGTCACAGAGGCCATTCTATAAACAAACAGTCTGGCAGGCAGAATTAAATGAATATGCAAGGCAGCAGCCTCTCCATAAAAGAAACAAAAAGAAACCCGTGAAAGAATGCTTACACGAGATAGTAAAGGGAAATATGCCCTGCTTTCACATGTTAAACACAAGACCCACTCCAATAAACCACAAAATACTGGCAAAGCGTATAAAAGAAAAAAAGTGGCAGAGACAACGTTGTAATTAATAAAAAAAAATGGAAGGAAACTATCCTTTGAGTTGATGTGCACAGTGCACATGCGCAGAGGCAGAATGCTGTCACTCACTGTAAGGGGACCTAAAGGTTGAAGTGGGCTGAGCCGTTACCCCATGCTGTATATTGTGGTGGTAAGAAGCAAAATGTGATTGACACCCTGACAGATCAATAGTTGAATTCCACTCACCGAAATTTCTTCTATGGGTGTACGTATTTATGAATGTATATTTATTGATGTTTGTATACTTTTTATAATTATTTTTAGTAACAGGAGTCTAGAGAGCCAACTAGGGCACTGAATTACAGTATGGATGATGGGTTCCTACGTCACAAACGCGACGGATATCCCATATGCCTATTTACAAGTGCATCAAATCCTAATGCTCTTGTCCTTAGGTGGACGGGATATCGGTCACGTTTGTCATGGAGTGTCCCATCCGCCAAACTCTAAACCAGGCCCTAAATTTGTCTCTAGGTCAGACCTAAAAATGTACTAGGTGAGATCACTGTCTTCCCACTTTCGCATCTATGAAAATATAATTCTTGTTTGATCAAACCTTAATTTGAATAAAACACTGTGTGATAAAACCAGTATTACTTTTGTTCTTGTCATCAAAAGCAAAATCACTTTCAATGTTCATCATTTAAATAAAGTCTGAAAATCTTGCCTATAACTGGGTGTTGTCGTAAAACTCCCAAATAATCACAACTCTGAACCTCTATATGTGAGAAAAATGAGAAAAAAATGTGAAACTTTTGAAAAAAGTTGTAAGTGAACTGGGCAACATTAAAAAAGTGCTGTCTTAGATATACGATAGCATATTCCAAGTACGTTTTCTCACTGAAACATCTCGTATTTCTCTGCTCTGCTTATATACAGAAAGGTGTTCTTAAAGTTATATATCTAGGTCATGAAGGCCAGATTTACAGTCGGCTTGTGATGAAAATCATCCAATTGCTAGAGAAAACGTGATATATAAAACATGCTATTTAGAGTAATTGTACTTATAAACGCACATTCCCACATTTATTAATACAGCGCAAAGATCATATTCAAGTTTACCTCAGTACAGAAAAGTTACTATGAGAAAAACACTTTTTCCTGCTTCACATATTACATCTAACAATTACTTTACGCAACATTCAGGACCCAGTAGTTTTCAGGAAAAACCTGAAAACATACCTTTTTGTTTAAATCCACACCTCCACCCCTCATGGCTTCGCGCCGGGACACTCGAGAGTATCCGCGCGCGTTACAAATTAAAGTAACATAACATAACTTTATATGGGAAAATACATCTTCTAATAGTCTTGAGGTTTATTCACTGTGAGTTTACCATTCTACACAAATGTAACTCCTTGCATCCTGGTTTTGGTTAAATATCATTTGTAAAAACTAGTACACATTGAAAAACTGTAAATTAGAAATGCTAAAAGAACAAAGCTAAAAACATTGTACGCCATCTCAAATAGAAAAGTTTTCAAAGCTATTTCTATAAGTTGAGGTTAATGGTTGATTCCTTAAGTCAAGCGTCAACGTTTTCCATTCTTTTGTAGCAGCATGAAAGAAAGCATGGCCACCAAATGAGGCAGTGTTCATTCTGGTAGATTATAGATATTATTTGCTAATGGAACAAAGATGAAAAACAAAGGAGTGCATATGGAACTTTTCTGCTGAGATAGGAGAACCATGATGCACAACGGTGTGGACTTAAACAGTGAATTTAAAGATAATTCTTTCTTCTACTAGTAGCCAATGCAGTTGTTTCAAAATTGGTGAAATGTGCTTTCTTGTCATAGTTTTAGCAGCGGTCTCTGCAGCTGCATTTTGAATTGAACTTTTCTAATAGATTTGTTAGACTGCACCAAATATTAAGAGTTAGCACAGTCTAAGTGAGACAGAATAAGAGTAGTGACTACCTGTTCATGGCAATCATTGGAAATAAAAGGCAAGATTTTGCGACTGGCATCTAGCAAAGCTCCAAGATTGTTTACTACTGATACAGGAAAGCGAGCTGATTCAATATCGATGGGCCACAGGGATGGATTCCATTTCTCTATGGAGTTTTTCAAATCAAAATCTGTGTTTGGACAGGAATTAGCTTGAGTAAGATTTGAGTCATCCCCTTTCTGACAGAGTTAGTGTGCCATGGAATCTTGATTACTCAAAGGTGGACGGATTGAGTAACAACTGACTGCAGTTGGAGGGAATTTCAAAATGGACATCGATGTCCATTAACACAAAAGTCAGAGGAGCAAGATAGAAGTTAAAGAGTAGGTGTAACAATATTGTTCTGTTTTAAAATGGTCTAAACGTGGCAGTCTATTTTCACCATGAGCGTGGGCATAAAAATTAAAGACGGATGCTAAATGCCACACAAAACTCACTTTTAATCTCTTTTCTTGTGAGGGAGAATTCTCTCCTTCCCATATGAGGACCTAGGGAGGTGTTTGAGATGTGTGCCATCCACAGTAGGGCTATATAGATATACACACACACAACATTCTTCTGATCTTGTTTGGGTGTTGGTTCCTCCGTATATATAGAAACGTTGCTGATGATGACGACAAAGTGAGCAAATTGGTGAGAACCTGCCAATTAGCTCAGGGATAGTTGCTTACATGAGCCACTTTCTATTTTTTTCCATATATTTTCTTCCTACATATTTATGGTTTATCCCTAGGCACAGGACCTATTTTTAAATGTAGAACACACAGAGGGGGTGTTTCTAGATGGATACTACGACTGATTCCTTCCTGAATGGTTGAAGGGGGAGATTCCTTGTATTAAGAATTTAGGGGCATATGTATAAGCAAGTGGCGGAGCATGGGTTAGCTCCAAAACTGCTAACGCCGGGCTCCGTCACTTTAGAAACGCAGGGATGCGTCTTATTTACAACAATACTGTGCACCTCTGCGTTTCTCCCTGTGGTGTCTCTAAATTCAGCTGCCTAGCGCCAACGCAGGCACCCTTGCACCATAGTGCAATTGTGCCTGCATTGAGGGAATGATTGTTTATGTGCAGGAAGGTTCCCCTTCCTGCACACAAACAATCCAGAAGGGCGGTTTGTAACTTCTATGTGTGCTGCTTTGTGCAGCACACATAGAAGTTGCAAATCGTCATTTTTCTAAAAGTGATTGTTTATGTGCAGGAAGGGAAACCTTCCTGCACATGAACAATCATTAATGGCAATTTGCTGTTTCTAGTGTGCTGCACCGTGCAGCACACATAGAAACAGCAAAAATGAGATATTCATGAACTGGATTTCTTTAGTTACGACAACCAAAAAGTGCTCAAAACAGGATTAAGTATACTCCAGCCCAGCCTTGGAGTAAGTCCCGCACCACACATGGCTAACCACTGGAACTACAGCACACTCCAATAGAAAACAATGGAGCTAACAAATAACTATAGAAATATATAGGAAAATAAGGGTTTAAAAATTTTGACTTTAAAATAATCAAATTAGCGAATCCTGAGTTAAGTGACCTATAAGATCTAGATATAAATATATATATATAAAAAATATATAAATATATATTATGTATTTTAATTTCATTATTTAACTTGACTATCCTTTATTAAACAATTCCTATCGAATTTTATTCAAAGGTTTTATTTTTGATATTTTATCCTTACAAGTACTTCATGTTTAGTGTTAGACTAAGAGTAAATTTGTTTTTATTTAATGTTTTTATTTTTCTCTTAGAAACAAATGCTGTAGATTTATAAAACAATGATTGCTACACTTTCAACACACCTGGTAATGAACCGATTGATGGTTCTCAACTGGATCACTCATCTCCAGCTGAAACACATTTCGACACCAACCAATCACAGCAAGGCTGCCCATATAAGGAATGAACTAACCCACCAAACAACTTTAGCGACCTTCATTGTGTCAGTAAGCGTGTTTGTTGTTTCGCCCCTCCTTTTCAGACAAAAGATCAACATCTTGACATGTCCGGGAAACTGTCATTGGCAGATACCCCTTCTCACCTGATGTGATCCTTGACATGGTTGCAGACTGGGTGCAGGAGCTTGATTCACCTACAGCCTGTTCCCAGGCTTTTCCTGCCTATGTAAAAATACCTGGTGCGTTCCATTTCATTTTTGTGTTTAAATCTGTTTATTTAAGTTTGTTTTACAAGTTGCATACACTGTTAGCACATGTGGAGTGACATTATACTCAACGTCCATGGTGGTGATAGGATGAAGTACAATAGTGTGTTTCACCTGCTGTTAGATTCATCTGTTGCCAGAGTCATCTGATTACTTCCTAGTCCTATCAGGTATCCTTGCAATAATGTGAGCTTTACAGATTCAGACAGGTTGTGTGCTATATCCAATGCTATGCTACAAAGGTGTCCAGCCGGACAGATACTTTAATATTCAATTAGTTTCCAAAAAATGAACGAAAGACATTTGAAGTGGGACACAAGCCTGCATCCAACTCAGCAAAATAGGACGAACAGCGTGTAACAGAAAAGGCTCAGGCAGAGTAAGTTGTTTGTGTGTAGCACATACTGATGTTACAAACAAAATATAGTGGGACACCATTACACATGAGCGATATTTAGTTGAGAAGTGTATATGGTGTGCATTAAGTCAACGGCGTTTCGATCCTTACAAAACATATTAGGATCATCATCAGGACATTTACATAAGCATGCCTGGGTACATTTGCCTAATGTCCAGAAGAGAGCAGCATGGATATGCCACGGGGGCGGGAGCGACCCGGGCTGGGGCAGATTAAGCGTCCGGACCTGGTGCGGTCAGAGCTGCAAGAGGTTGGTGGAGATGGCGCCGCTGCCCATGCAGCAGTGTCCTCATTACTAGGCCGATTCAGACCTAACCCTTCTATATGATATAGTGACCGCGCACGCAGCGCCATCTCCACCAACCTCTTGCAGCTCTGACCGCACCAGGTCCGGGCGCTAAATCTGCCCCAGCCCGGGTCGCTCCCGCCCCCGTGACGTATCCATGCTGCTCTCTTCTGGACATTAGGCAAATGTACCCAGGCATGCTTATGTAAATGTCCTGATGATGATCCTAATATGTTTTGTAAGGATCGAAACGCTGTCGACTTAATGCACACCATATACACTTCTCAACTAAATATCGCTCATGTGTAATGGTGTCCCACTATTTTTGTTTGTAACATCAGTATGTGCTACATACAAACAACTTACTCTGCCTGAGCCTTTTCTGTTACACGTTGTTCGTCCTATTTTGCTGAGTTGGATGCAGGCTTGTGTCCCACTTCATATGTCTTTCGTTCATTTTTTGGAAACTAATTGAATATTAAAGTATCTGTCCGGCTGGACAGCTTCAAATATAGTACTGATTGAGTCTATATTCATTGTTTGTTTAATCTTCTGTTTAGGGACCACTGTGTTTGAAACTAGTAAACTACCCAAGGTGCCTGACCAATAGTAATTGGGCCCCCTTGTCTTTCAAAGCATGCTACAAAGGGGCGCATCATGTATCTAGCAATAAACAGGTTAACTGAATAAAAAGAAAACATTAAAATCAGCAGAGTTCCCAGACATTCCCCCTTACCCACCCCCCGTCCCCCTTACAGCAAATCTTCGTCACTCATATTAAGCAGTGAGTTGATAGTAGCGTAGAGGTTCTATGCTCAGTCGGTAAACTGGTACTGTGTGCGGGGCATGTGTTGTCCCTACAGCACCATCAGACCAGTACTGCGCTTAGTGCCCCGTTGTGTCTGATAGGTGCAGTGGCGAATTTGTATCTGATGTTGGGGCCAACTGAGCAGCAGTCCATAGGTCCACTAATATAGTGTCCCAGCTGGACACCATAGGGTGTTTGCAGAGCCCTAGGTTCCCCCCCTATGCAATGCAACACTTCCCACCTGAGCCCAGGCTAAAAAGGACTGCTTCCAAGCTGTAAATGATGGTTGCATTCCATTTCATGGTCACTGGATCTTTCCAGTGGTTCAGCTCTGACAATATTGGCATCTGACATGCTGGTTAGTCTCATTGCTTGCATTAGTTAATGAGATGCTTAAACATATGAGGACATCAGTTTATTGCCATGCCGCAGTCACTGGCAGAAAGGTAAAGGACGGTAAGGGAATTATATGCCTTTGTCCCCTACTCTTGTGTGGTAGGGGCCATTGACTCCACCCATATGGCACTTCAGCCACTTCCCCACAAAGCACACTTTTTCCACAACAGACACTGCTAGTATTTATTTCAACATGCAAGCTGTCTGTGATGTCAGGGACTGCTTCCCTGATATTTATGATACCTTTCCTGAAAGAAAGCTACATCTTCAAACAGTCACCTCTTGCACTTCTCTTGGTTGCTGGTGATTTTGCTGGCATTTAGTTCATTGGTATGTAACAACAGTTCACACTGGGTCTAAATATGCATCTGGCAGTGACATCTCTAACATACTCAATCACTACTGCAACACAACACACACATCCACACAGATTACTCTCACATCCACTGCATGTTTGTAGGCATTATGTATTACATTTAGAATAAAGTTCCCTTCATAAACATTTCACATGTTTTTGTTGCAGGTGATGTCAGGTAAGCTCTCTCTCCCATTCTCCTTACACTCTATAGCTGACTAACTGCATTCTCTCAACAGAGGTACAATAGATCATAAATATGAACATGAGCCATTATTGAAGGTGAGTTTGGGATCCTCAAGTCACAATTAAGCATACGAGGGTGGGAGGGTGCTGGGCTTTGAGCCTGCTGGTGTTGCACAACATCACCATGCAACAGGGCTTATATGTAGATCTTAACTCTGATCTACACCCACATGCAGTTACCCAGGGTGGTGTGCAGAACAGAGGTCAGTGGCTTCAGGTGCAGGATCAGCTGGTTAACTAATTGTTTTTCTTCAGCTGTTAGTTTGGTCGCGCATTTATGTTCTTGGACAGTCTATAGTATATGATGAATGGTGAACTACTACCACACAGTGTGTGTGTGTGTGTGTGTGCAAAATAAGTTGCAATTACATTTAAACACTCACAATTTACCAACACATAAGCCCAAAATCTCACATAGTGCAATCATGTTTTAGGGCAAACTAAAGTTCTTATTTAAAATGCATACATTTGGTATGTGATAACAATCCCTTTTTTCTACTCATTTTCTTGTGTTATTGTCACATGCAATGGTCTCCTGCCTGAATTTGAAGGTGTCTCATCTGCGCTAAGATGGTTTCCTCCTTCATACAGAGGGCAGAGACTCGGCAGTCAGAGCAGAAATCTCTGCCTACTCCAATAAATAGGAAGTGGCAAACAGGAAGAGGAAGTTGGGCACTTTTTGGTCATTCTGCACCATCCTCTGTTCACTACAAGGCCATTCTTCACCATTCTGCTGCTTCTTACTATAATCCTACCCCAACATGGCTGAGGGGCTAGATGAGAATTCCTGCCTTTCACCATTGCTGAATTTAATATTATTAGTGAGGATGCCGTAGAAAAATGCCTTGTCCCAATGGGAGTCCGGAGACCCAACTTAATAACGCAACATGAGCCCAATCCCGGGGCACAGCACCATCCCCTACAGTATAGTGGATCTCCACATCCAACGGAGGAAGTTCTGCAAACACTGGGAGGACCTTCATAGCTGGGTCTGAATAAAGGTCCAGGACATTGTTGGCTTATCCTCCGAGTCACATTCTCGAAAGCCTCACATGGCACAACTGTACAGGAGAGTTCTGAGAGCTGCCTGGCCAGCCTTCTGTGCTCAGCTGGAAGAATTTGAGCAGCAGCGAGATGGGAAGTGTATATTTGGAATATTCACGTAAGTGCACATGCGTTATGAGAGTCGTATCCTGTCATGTGTTCACCTTGAGCTTAGTTCTAGCCATCCATGTTGTATTTAAAATGCTATATCTGTGTGTTATGAAAACTTAACATTGCTAACATGCATGTACAGTAGTAATTTTGTTTGGATAGACTGATCTTGAGATAAGGGAATACTTTTACATTTCTCTATCTTATCACAATATAATGGTTAAAACTTGTCTTGCACATTTGTGATCTGTTATACTTCCATTTGTAAAAATTAGTTTATATGATGCTAAAGTTGTGTACCTTTACCTTACTTTCCAAACCAACATGTATTTTTAGCCATTCCATTTCTAATTCACATAAATAATTATAATTTAGTGAATGGTTTGTTAAATATTCAACAATAACACATAATCTTTTATAATGCTTTGTTGCCGTGTACAAATGCACTCTCATCTCAGGTAACTAATGTGTGGAAGATGTTGAAAATCATAATCTTTTTACATTTAGCAAACGATTATTCAAAAATAAATAATCCCTTATCATAATCCTTTCTCCTCCATTTAGAAAATATCCTTTCTAACTATTTGGAAGGGCACAAATATTAGTATCAAGGCTTAGAATAGCAATATGTTTGTCAAAGACTCCACAAGGTCTGCTCTTGTATTTCATGATAAATTATCTCTTTCATCTAAAGCTATGTTGATATGCATCAAAATGTTGTTCTTTTTCTCACATTCCCTTTCAATGGAACGGACTGGTGAAGGGGCATCCCAGCAGGACCTGGGACAAAAAAGAAAACTATCGACTGAGAGGTGGGCATGAAAACTGTCCACCACCAATGAGGAGGAGGAAGCCAACACCAGCAGGGGTAGTGTGCTCACCCGCAGAGAGACGATCTCTCGCAAAAAAACAATGGACAGAGGCTGAAGAGGTAGCTTGGTGGGCAGGGGTTGTGAATTCAATCTATCCAGGAGGAGCGCTCTTGAGGAGCCCACTCCCTTCCCCCAGAATAAGTGTCCTTGGCTGCTCTCAAGGAGACACTCAGGCCAATAGTTTGGATACTCCAAGAGATGTCACTGAACATATCTGAATGTTATGTGGCCTTATAACCTCTTTGATAGTGGGTCTTACAACATTCTTACTCCCCAAAGGACCCCACCTCCGGCTGCCCCATCTTCCACTGTGTCTGTTTCCCGGCTACCCCTGTGTGTCCTTTTTCCCATGAGGTGTCTCTTTTTGCCATGGCCAGCCATTTGACATCCACGTTAGAGGAGGACTTCAACATCATTGTGGTGATGACAGAGAGCGAGGATGTTAAAGTAGTTTCGCCTCAAGCCAGGAATTGGGCACCCCCTCTGGCTTGGGGGAGTGACTTTATAATAGTTTGGAACAATGGACTATTGTTTTTGGATTATTGTGGAACAATAGACTAAGGGGAATATTACCAAGGATTTGCGATAATTATCGCAAAGCGCGCTTAGCGCTGTTTTTTTATCGCCGGCTTTCGCTGGATTTCATTGCGGAGATAACGCGTTATTTTCAACGCTTATCTCCAAGGCGATAAAAAATCCAGCGATAGCGGCGAAACCCAGCAATAGCGTGAGAAATCCAGCGATAAATTCACTGCGCTAATGAAAAGCTTGCTAATAGGTAGGTGAGGACTTAACCTTACAATCCACCTCCCATTGACAAGATGGTTAAGTCAAGTTTTTAGCAGGTGTTAAATTCCAGCGATAATCGCGGTTAGCGCGACTTTTTTTATCGCTTCGCGGGCATTGCTAATAGGGGGAAGTTGTGTTTGCGACTGTTTGCAGTCGCTTTTAGTTGGGAACGCCTACTTTGCATGTCATTAGCGATAATTATCGCTGACATGCAAAGCGGCAACAAAACGGCCGCTATCGCCATTAAGCTGTCAGTAACAGCTGTTAGCGACAGCTTGCTAATAGGGCGATAAAAATATCGCCGCTTTATCGGCAAAAAGTGCCGCTAAAGTGGGGATACTGCCCTTGGTAATATGCCCCTATGTGTTTTTGAACTAATTACTTATTTTTTCCCCATTGTAAATAAACTACGGGGCATATTACCAAGGATTTGCGATAATTATCGCAAAGCGCACTGTTTTTTATATCGCCGGCTATTGCTGGATTTCATCGCGGAGATAACGCGTTATTATCAACGCTTATCTCCAAGGCGATAAAAAATCCAGCGATAGCGCGAGAAATCCAGCGATAAATTCACTGCGCTAATGAAAAGCTTGCTAATAGGTAGGTGAGGACTTAATCTTACAATCCACCTCCCATTCACAAGATGGTTAAGTCAAGTTTTTAGCAGGTGTTAAATTCCAGCGATAATCGCGGTTAGCGCGACTTTTTTTATCGCTTCGCGGGCATTGCTAATAGGAGAAGTTGTGTTTGCGACTGTTTGCAGTCGCTTTTAGTTGGGAACGCCTACTTTGCATGTCATTAGCGATAATTATCGCTGACATGCAAAGCGGCAACAAACGCCGCTATCGCCATTAAGCTGTCGCTAACAGCTGTTAGCGACAGCTTGCTAATAGGGCGATAAAAATATCACCGCTTTATCGGCAAAAAGTGCCGCTAAAGTGGCGATACTGCCCTTGGTAATATGCCCCTATGTGTTTTTGAACTAATTACTTATTTTTTCCCCATTGTAAATAAACTACGGGGCATATTACCAAGGATTTGCGATAATTATCGCAAAGCGCGCTTAGCGCTGTTTTTTATATCGCCGGCTATCGCTGGATTTCATCTCGGAGATAACGCGTTATTATCAACGCTTATCTCCAAGGCGATAAAAAATCCAGCGATAGCGGCGAAACCCAGCAATAGCGCGAGAAATCCAGCGATAAATTCACTGCGCTAATGAAAAGCTTGCTAATAGGCAGGTGAGGACTTAACCTTACAATCCACCTCCCATTGACAAGATGGTTAAGTCAAGTTTTTAGCAGGTGTTAAATTCCAGCGATAATCGCGGTTAGCGCGACTTTTTTTATCACTTCGCGGGCATTGCTAATAGGGGGAAGTTGTGTTTGCGACTGTTTGCAGTCGCTTTTAGTTGGGAACGCCTACTTTGCATGTCATTAGCAATAATTATCGCTGACATGCAAAGCGGCAACAAAACGGCCGCTATCGCCATTAAGCTGTTGCTAACAGCTGTTAGCGACAGCTTGCTAATAGGGCGATAAAAATATCGCCGCTTTATCGGCAAAAAGTGCCGCTAAAGTGGCGATACTGCCCTTGGTAATATGCCCCTACTTTCCTTGGCATTTTCTGACGTGTTTTTGTTATTTGCCCACTCCCCTCAAAGTTAAAATATTTTTCCACTGCTTTAAGGCTCCATTTTAGTTCATTTTAGTCTTTGTCCAGAACAGTTTCAAGTTTCCCCTAAAATAAATTATTTTTTTCCCCAAAATATATTTTTGAACATATAACAACATTTAAATCTCAAAAATCAATGTCTTTCTTGGTATTTAGTTTTTCAAACACATGAAACATTTTGGTGGTTAAAATATGATTTCTATACCAGACTGAGTTTTTTTAAATGCATTACTCTTTGAAGGTAAACAAAAAATACAACAAAATGTTACTTTCCTATGTTGTAAATGCAACATCAAGGGGCAGATTTACAAGCCCCTTGCGCCACTTTTTCGTCACCTTTCCCATGTTAAAAATCACACAAAAGTGGCGCAAGGGCCTTGTAAATCTGCCCCCAAATATTCAACACAGATGGGATTTAGACACAGATTTGCTACAAAAAAGGTACATATTTTTATTAATCAAAAATGGTTCCAATGACTGTGTTAGTGATAGAATTGCTAATTTGCACACAGAAAAATATTTTTGGGTGGGTTTCTCTTACTACACCACCTGTGCGATGCTGGTAGTGAGATTGATTGAGACTGTGCTTGTGCTGTGGGTGGTTGAGGTGGTGCTGGTAGTGCAAATAGAGGTGGAGTAGGTGGTCGAGGCAGAGTTCTGAGGTTAGCAGCTTGTTTGACCCTCCTACACTGAGGTGCCTCTGTAGAATCTCCTGCATGTGTTGTGCATGAAGATTGAAATTGAAATTTTTTGCCTACTACCTCTGTCATCTTCATGCCCTACGCATTTTGGCTTGAGCTCCCTTGCCTAAAACCTTGAAGATGTTCTTGATGATGCATCATTGCCATTTCCTGGTTATATTTCACAATGTTATCTAAGGCACGGGTCTGCCTGTAAATTATCTGAGAAAGTCCTTTAAGAAAGGCAGTTATCTCAAAGAGTAGATTATCCTCCCACACATTTGACAGCTGTTGATAAACTAGTCCTCCCAGTGAGCAGCAATAGACCATGCCAAACCACCCCAACATGTGTGAGGCCGTCTGATATTGCCAGCAAGTTGTCTAGCATGGAGAGGGGCCCTATCTGGGTGGTTGTGAAGGTGAGACTAACAAATGGGGAATAACTAATTTTTAGGAATGGTATCTCTAGTTGGCAGAGGTATGCTTCCTGTCGGTCCCAGTCAGGGTAAGACAGATATACATCATAAATTAACCTGTGCTCACCCTCTGGTAGCTTGGCACAGAGCAGGCAGGCTTAACTTAAGAGGCAATGTGTAAAGTATTTGTGCAACACTTAAAAACAGTAACACAGTGCAGTGGCGTAACGATAATTGAGGGGGCCCCCCTGCAAGGTATATGGAGGGGCCCCCTCCGAACTCTCTCAGGAGCTCTCCGGCCGAAGTGCTCTGCTGAGGGGGCCCCCTGGAGCTTGGGGGCCCCCCGCACTGCGGGGGCCTGTATTACGCCCCTGACACAGTGAAAACACCACAAATAAATATACCACATCTGGATAGAAAAATATAGCTTTATTTATTGAATAAAACAAGACCAAAATGACCAAAATCCAAATATGTAGAACCGGAGCTAAGAATTTTAAAAGATTATCTGTAAAAATAGTGCTTAAAAGCTTAAAGCGCCAAGCGGGGCTATCTGGTCGCGCTGGACCAGGTCAAATCTGAAAGTGTAAGCTGACCGCGATAGAGTGCAAATCGAATATAGGGACCAACCATGTCCCACTGAAAAAGTACCTTGGATGGAGGAGGCGTCGACGGCGAAGACCTGATGTGGGGTGTAGAGGAGGTGATGCTTTAGCGTTGACTGACTGACTGACTGACTGACTGACTGACTGACATACTTATAAAGCGCTCGATGGCCGAGGCGTCTTGGCGCTAGGAGTGACTTGTTGCCGTTGCACAGGCTTGCCGAGGTTTATTGCTGAGGGAAAAGCCAGGTCTTGACCAATTTCCTAAAGAGAGGCCTATTAGACTGTAGTCTAATGGTGGTAGGTAGCGTGTTCCATAATTTGGCTGCTCGGTGGGAGAGGCTTTTGCCTCCCCAGCTGGCTTTTTGTATTTTAGGAACCTGTACAAGCCCTGTATTGGCTGATCTAAGATTCCGTCGCGGGGAGTACCAGGAGAATAGTTTCTGAATGTCCGTGGCTCCCCCACCATATAGTGTCTTATGCACAAGACAGATAGCTTTGAATTCTACTCGCTGTTGGACTGGCAGCCAGTGAAGCCGCCTTATACTGTCGGACGTGGGATGGTATTTAGGAATATCAAGTAGAACTCGTGCTGCCGCATTCTGCAAAGACTGCAGTTTGGCAGTCTGGCCTTTGTCAATTCCCAGGAATAGTGCATTGCCATAGTCGATTTTCGAGAGGACAAGAGCTCCTATTACCATTTTCCTGAGGTTCAATGGAATAAACGGCAAGATTTTTCGCAGAATTTTCAAAGTAAAGAAACAGGAGGAGGTTAAATGATTGATTTGTTTTGCAAACTTTAGTTCGTTGTCAAATATAATTCCGAGGTTTCTTGCCTTAGTAGAAGGAACGGGGCAGTTACCCGCCTCGGATGGCCACCACAATTGGCTCCATACAGAAGGACCCTGCCCAAACTCAATGACCTCAGTCTTCTCAGTGTTAGGCTTGAGAAAGTTTAAATTCATCCAGGCCATAATGGAGTTTAGACAATTATGAAAGCTGGCGGCTGTGGCGCCCACCCTCTGCGTGACAGATACAACTATCTGGGTATCGTCCGCATATGAGATTAGCGTAAGACCGTGATCTTTGATTAATCTAGCTAAAGGGGTGACATATATATTGAACAACGTTGGTGACAAAGCTGATCCTTGTGGTACTCTACACAGGAGACAGAAGTTTTCTGATTTGAGATTATCCCAGTAGATCATCTGCTCCCTGGATGCCATGAAAGGTTAAGGCCGTCTCTTTGATACCTATTGCCTTTAGCCGCCGCATCAGCACCGCATGGTTAACAGTATCAAATGCTGCTGATAGGTCAAGCAGGATGAGGACGGCTCTCCCCCCCATCCATCTGTCTACGGATCTCCTCTGTGGCCATAATCAGGGCTATCTCAGTGGAATGGCGAGATCTAAAGCCATGTTGGGTGGAATCTAGGAGGTTGTTACAATCTAGGTAGTCGGTGAGTTCCATGTTAATAGATTTTTCTAGAAATTTTGCCGGTATTGGTAGACACGATATTGGGCGATAGTGTTTCACCTCAGTAGGATCCAAGGTGGCTTTCTTCAGGATAGGCCTAATACAAGCCTTTTTCCATGACTGCGGAATGGTCCCAGAACTGATAACCTCATTTAGGAGAGGGGCCAAATGTGCTCTGATTTTTCCAGAGACCAGATGCAGGATGGAAGGAGGACATGGGTCAGTAGGAGAACCAGACTTGGTCCGTAGTAATAGATCATTAACTTTCTCTCTCGTTAGAGTAGAGAACCTCGACAGGCTGCTATGAGTTGGATTATCCTCTGGAGTCTCTTCATTGTGTTCAATAGAATTAGGTAACGTCTTAAGAAGTTCGTTATAGACTGTCTGTACTTTAGTTTGAAAAAAGGTAGCAATCTTGTCAATAAAATTTTGGTCAGGTGTAAATTGGTTATCCTGTTGCCGTTTGGATAGAATCGTCACTGTTTTAAAAAGCTCCTTAGAGGAGTTTTTGGCCGCATCTATTTTTGTTGTAAAAAATACAGTTTTAGCTTTTTTTTATAGCTGCCTTATATTACTCTAGAATTAGATTATAAGCCACTTTACGTTCCTCACTGTAATCTATCCTCCATAGCCGTTCGAAACGCCTACATTTGGATTTGATAAGTCTAAGATCTGCGTTATACCAAGGTGCAGACGCCTGATTTCTTTGAAAGTTCTTAGTTACTTCCGGAGCTAGCAGATCTACTGCTGACCTAATCCAGTCATCAAATTTGCTAGCTGCCCTATTGGGGTCAGAGACATCTTTAGGGGGGTTCCTTGCAAGGACTGGTTCCAATTCACTTTTTTGAATTCTGTTCCAAGGTCGAGATTTGACCAGGGGTAATCTATTCAGTTGGGGGCTGCTAGTTCTAGGGATTAGTACATTAAAATATATTACTTTATGATCAGCCCATGGCAAGAGCAGCGTATTAACCAGCACAATGTTCGGATTATTAGTAAATATGCCATCCAGGTTATGGCCAGCTTTATGCGTGGATTCAGACACAATCTGGGTTAGACCGTATCCTGCGAGGTTGTCCACTAACATGGCAGTATCTTCATTGTTGTTCGCTTCTAGGTGGAAATTAAAGTCCCCTAGAATTGTAAAGGTAGGAGATTCTAAACAAGATTCTAAGAGAGACTGGAGCGAGTGGGTAAAAGTGGACTATCATAACTACTTCTTATTGGAGGCGGTGGGGCTGTACCAGTATTGTCTTTACCAGATGTGTTTTTGCTAAGTGAGTACATAGCTGTAAGACCACACAAATTGCATTTGATTGGTCCTTTGTTCCCATACTCTATCAGTATGGTCGGGTTGTGACACTCACCGTTGTTGAAACTGAGTAGCGGATCTCTTGTGTAGCTTTGGTCCCTACGGGCGTAGGCATTGCGTTAGTTCTGATCCACGCAGTCGGAGATGCGTCGTCGTTGAACCCTTTACAATGAAAGTGATGGGCCTGTGTCGAGCCACACCACTGGCGATGCGATGTCCTTGAGCAGCGATGGGTCGGCGTCGAAGGAGATGTGTCAGTTCTGACCGGTGCAACGGCGGTGATATGTGGATTTAACTGGTTCAGCACAGAAAATCCACTCCCAAGAGCCCGGGACTGGATTGACACCACCTGGCAGGGTAGAACTCACAGATGGCAGAGTCCAGGTGCTGTTGCAGGGTTGCTGGAAGTCTTTGATGTCCCTGAGACTTCAGAACAGGAGGCAAGCAGGCAACCCCTTGGAGTCACTCTGGGGTCAAGTGGTAAAGGTCCAGTCCTTCTCACCCAGGCAGAGAGGGCAGGTCAGCACAGCTGAAAAACAGTGCTTCCAGAGCAGCAGTCCAGCACAGTGCAGTCATCAGCAGCACAGCACTCCTTCTTCCTGGCAGAGTATCCACAGGTCCATAAGTGTACCGAGTTGGTAGGGTCAGAAGTACAGTTCTTATACTCAGTGGTGCCTTTGAAGTGAGGGAGACTTTAAAGAGGAGATTTGAAGGGCACAAAGGTCCTCCCTTCCTGCCCTGGCTCCAGACACTCTCCAGAGGATTAAGCAGTCCTTTATGTGTGAGCAGGATAAGCCCATTCAGGTGTGTTACCTTCTCCCTTCCATCCTGCCCAGGATGACCCATCGGGATGTGAATGGCCCAGCAGGCACACCTAAGCTCCTTTTGTGTGTGACTGTCAAGGGGGAATGCACAAGGCCCAGCTGTCACCCTCCCCAGACATGTATTGGAGACAGGCAGCAGGCACACGGAGGGGCATATTTACAAAAAAATGTCAAAGCGCGGGGCTCCGCCAAATTTGACGTCGCTGCGCTCAAATATTTTGAAAACGCAGTGATGCGCTGTATTCACAAGAATACAGCACACCCCTCTGTTTCCCCTAGTGCTGGCACCCTGCCGCCATGTTGCAAGGGTGCCTGCGCTGCAGGGACGATTGTTTGTGTGCAGGAAGGGACACCTTCCTGCACATAAACAATTAATAATGGCGATTTGCTCTTTCTATGTGTGCTGCAGAATGCAGCCTACATGGAAAGAGCAAAGAACGAGAGGTAATTAATAATTTATCCTCGTATCACCATTCTAATGCCTGGTATTCCATTGCGTCAGTTTGTGCCTCGGTCTTGTAAGTCTGGGGCAGTGTCAAAAAGAAATGGGCGCCCACAGAAATACCGATTGCACGTCTCTTTGCCGCAGAGGACTGCGCTGGAAAGGGGCATATTTACTAGGTGGCGTTAAGCCACGCTAAGTGGCTTAGCACCACCTTGTAAATATCAAAAATGGCACTACGCCCCCGGAGTGTCAAAAAAAGTGACACTCCGGTGGCAATAGGGACTTGTAAATATGCCCCAGGGTTTAAGAGCAGCATAATGCCAATTTTCTAAAAGTGCCATTTTTAAAGTTGTAATAATAAATCCAACTTCACAGTTAAAGAGGATTTATCATTCCAAGTACATAGGTACATGACATGACAGGAACATGACAGTTCTACTCCCCTCAATCAGATATTACACTTATTAAATGCAATAAGGATTTCCTAATGTTCACCTATGAGAGGGGTAGGCCTCACAGTAGTGAAAAACTAATCTGGGGGTTTTCACTACCTGGACATGTAAAACTAAAAGTATATGCCATGCCTTTTATGTACATTTCACCCTGCCCTATGGGCTACCTCAGGCCTACCTTAGGGGTGACTTATGTGTAAGAAAAGGGGAGTTTAAGGCTTGGCAAGGGATTTTAAATGCCAGTTCGACAAGCCAGTAAAACTGAACATATAGACTCTGCAGTGGAAGGGCTGAGACATGTTTAAAGAGCTACTTAAGCACACTCAGTGCTGCAGGCCCACTGGTAGCATTCAATTTACAGGCCCTGGGCACATATAGTGCACTTCACTTGGGACTTATAAGTAATTTAAATATGCCAATTGTGGATACACCACTGATACCATGTTTAGGGGAGTGAGCACATGCACTTTAGCACTGGTTAGCAGTGGTAAAGGGCCCATAATGCTACGACCAACAAAAACAGATCAGCAAAAAGGGTAGGAGGAAGGCAAAAGGTTTGGGGTGACCCTGCAGAAAGGGCCATTTCCAACACTACTTGTTCGCCAATCAGCTGCTAACTGTCAAACAATGTCATTCTCTAATTCTTCCTCATGAATGTGCAGCATGATTTGTTTTTAATTACGTCTATTCACATTCATCATTATGCTGGACCAGAGAATTGAGTAGGATAATGTCATAATGCTCCAGAGCTGTCTCCATCCCTTGATGATCACCAGCCTCCCTCAAGCAAGCTCAGCCAAGACAACTTTGTACTTATTTCTGCGTGTTAATCAATGGAAGCTATTACACGATAATAGGATGTTTTGACAAATCACCATTTTCTTTCAAAAAGATAACACACTCACAAGATCTACAACTTCTGTTGCCTGGAGGCTTTTCACTTATTTTACTACAATTTGTAAAGTGAAATAAATTTGAAATCCTCCTACAAATATGCAACATCCATGACACTGACTACACACACAAACCCTGACAATATTCTCTCAAGTTACTAAAACAAACCAATCAGTTCAAGTACTGAAGTTGTTGAGGAGCAGCATTAGTTTGTAGACTTATGAAGGCATTAGAACTAAGAGACCCCCAGAGCTATGTATAGTTCAATAAGGGATGTGGAGAGGGTTTTTAGGTTACTAAAGGAGTGTCTTGACTATAAAACGTTGTCTACGAGTCAGTTATGTGGGAAATTGGCACTACTGTCTTTGATTTCATTAAGGTAAGTTTCTGGTATGTGAGTGAGTGTTTTTTATCCAAGATTTGATTTTTCTTAATGATAAAAAGAGGAATGAAGACTATGGACCTGATGTAGATCTTGGCGGATCTGGTCCCGTCATAGCTTTTCCGACGGTATTTCCGCCTGCTTGGCAGTCTGCCTGCTGTATTTAGATGTTGGTGGGTCTTCGGAGGGAACAAAGTTAGAGTCCCGCCATCTCTGCCAGAATCCGCCTCCCGTGTCGATGGTGTCATAGGCAGAAGCGGCTGTTAGAGGGAGTCATACCAAGAATACCGCTGAGCTGATTACAATGTGACTTTCTGTCGATTCAATTGTGGAGGGCCAACCGCCAAACTTGAGTTGGCTGAAATGAAGAAAAAGTGGTGAGAACTCACCTTTTTTCGGGTTCCCACCCCGTTTCGGTCTTGAACCCCATTGTCCAGGTCCTTCCTGTGCTGCTGCTACTTGACCATGACTCTCAGCAACCCTGTTGTCACCGGAATCTAAGGTAGGCTTCTGTGTCACTTGTCTCACTATGAATCATGTGTTAACATTAGCTTTTGCCTTATGTATTTTTACATTGCACTTACATGGAATTTGTTTATGTCATGCATAAGTGACGTATTATGGTAAAATGTAAACACCTGTAGTGACACATAAAAATAAATTATTTGGGTGTGGTGGTTGTGGGTGTTTTGCTTGTGGTGGCTGTGAGTGTACATCCAATAGTGTGTGTATGATGTTGGAGTGAGTGCTATATGCGAAACAAAAAAAGAAATATACGAAGTGGAATATGACAAAAAAAGAAAGGGATGCCCTGGAACAGCTGATGAACAATCAAGATATCATAATCAAGCTCGCAGACAAAGGCAGTGCAATTGTCATTATGGAGAGAACAAAGTACGAGGCTGAAATCAACCGCCAATTGTCCAATCCGGACCACTACAGGAAAATTGAGGAAGATCTAAGTAAAATGGTAAAACAAAAATTGACACATTTAATACAAAAAGGAGAAGAACTAGGGTGGCTATCGAAAAAGGAAGCTAAATACTTACAGAATGATAACCCAAGAACACCTCTGATGTATGTCCTTTCAAAACTACATAAGGACCCAGTCAACCCTCCTGGAAGACCCATAATTTCAGGAGTAAATTCACTTCTGGAAAGGCCAGCCCAATACATTGACACATTTCTAAAACCGCTAGTCAGGCAACACCGAGCTTTTTGAGAGACACAATGCAGAAAATTACCATCCTGAAGTGCCTCACTTTTGATCCAGCGAGGGAATATTTGGTGACATTAGATATAGTCAGTCTATACACCAACATTCCACAAGAGAATGGACTTGAAGCATTACAGTACTTCCGTGAGAAACAAGATCACCCCCACAACTTCCCCACAGAATATCTGGTGGAAATGGCACAGGCATGTCTCAAATACAATTTCTTTCAATTTATTGAAGAACGCTTTCTCCAAATCAAAGGGACTGCAATGGGCTGTCCCTTCACTCCTGAAATGGCGGTGATGTTTATGGCCATGTACGAGGACAAATGGATTTTTAATAACAACCCGTATGAAGGCAACATACGAATATGGGGTTGATATATCGACGACGTGTTCATGTTGTGAAGGGGCCCATTGACACATTGCAAGGTTTACACGACTGGCTTAACTGCAGAAACCCAGATATACAGTTTTCAATCAACTCAAGCAAGGAGGAGATTAACTTCCTAGATGTCATTGTGAAACAGGAAGAGGGGAGCATTTACACAACTCTATACACTAAACAAACGGACAAAAATACATTCCTACATTTTTCAAGCTTCCACCAAAGGAACTTAAGAGAGAACTTACCATATAGCCAGTTCTTGAGAATCAGAAGAAACTGTACAAAGAAGGAGGATTACTTTAATAATGCAAATATTCTGCTGAATAAACTGCTTGAAAGGGATTATCCACAGAAACTACTCAAAAGATCACTCAAGAGGGAAGGGTATCCTCCGAGAGAGACGCTACTGGTTCCAAAAGAACACAATAAAGAAACACCTCTGGTCTTCGTAGCCACGTTCTCAGGGATTACCAATGATGTCAAAAAAATCGTTAGGAGGAATTGGAATACTGTGAAGGGTTTGGAAGAACTAAGAGAAATACCAATATTTGCACTAAAAAGGAACAAAAACATCAAACTGGTACGTGCCAACACATAGGTGAAGAGACCAAAAGTTTCCATACAGTCCATGCTAGCACTACTGCCCATTAAAGGACACCATCGATGTGGAAATTGCACCTCATGCTCGAGTACCATCGAAGGAGATACATTTTAATACAGAGGCAAAAGTATCATACATGAAGAATTCACAAATTGCAATACCACCAACGTAATATACTGTGTAATATGCCCATGCAAGCTTGCATACGTAGGTAAAACAACTCAGGCAGTAAAAAAGAGGATCACTCAACATAGATCAAGAATTAAATGTAAAGTCCAGAACGCACCCATGGTACAGCATTGCAAAGAAAAAAGACATGGGCCACAAGACATAAAACGGAAAGTCCTAAAACATGTAAAAGGAAGGTGCACTGATTCCATACTATCGCGCTTCGCAGCAAAAACTATCTTACATCTGGGCACAACTGGCAATGGACTCAACGAGATGAGTGAAATAATGCATTGCATATGAGGAGCCAACGCCATCATACACAGCACATCGTAGGCCACCATGATGGAAATTTCCTGCATCATCTTCAAAGAAGAGAAAGGGAGCGAGCACAACCAATATCATACAGCGCAGCGGCAGCACAGAACCAGAGTCACAGCACATCCTGGAGCAGCAAGTCTGAGATCACACAGTGCGCAGTGCCCAACGGCAGCTCCAACTCACAAGCAATAGCAGCAGTGTTGTGTAGGTCCTACAAATCTATATAGGATGTCTGCATTTAGACAACATAAACTAAGGGATTGGTGTCCAGACTGATTCCAGACACCCTCAAAGGATATGTTAGTCTGAAGACCAGCTAGCTCACAGTGTCACTATAAGCCCCACCACCTTACCAAGGAGCGAATAGTTTCTGGCAACTATCAAACATGACAACCTTGACCCCTCAGGGATCGTGGAAACAGTACAGTACTTTTCGCTCAGTCACTCGTGCTCACTCAGTCTCAGAGATATATACAGAATCAACGGTGGGGACATTTTCAATAAGCATTTATTGAGCCCGCGTCATTCTATTATAAAATACATGTGCTGCAACAACCATTAGACAGAAACAGATGTATATGGTTATAAGCACCAACAGAGTAAATAAAAGGTAGAATTCTACCATGGTACTAAAACAATGAATATATGCAGGTATATAGATACATGGCAGTAATCATGAGAATTCCTCAGAAGCAAACCCTAACTAAATGTACCTAAGTGTACCTAGCATGTATGCAGGTGTGAAGCCAAGAATCCCCTAGGAAAGAGCCAACCCCATTACCTGATGGAAGGGAACAAACGTCTCGATTTGAACACCCCGCAAGTGATGTCAGACCACTGCATGGTGGAGTGTCTGCGGGCAGGGATTTCAGCGTCTCATGTCAATGTGTCAGCATGGAAGTTTTTCTCCTCTGGTTTGCCCAGTGAAGATGTGGGACTTATATATCTGAAAGGTACCCTCAGGGGTCCTACCTAGATGTGTCATGGTACTGTGGGTCTGTCGGACAAGGATGACGATAGTGGTAACTCTTGTACAGAGTTATTATGCAGAAGATGGCAATCCTGCTGTGATACTAAGAATCCTCATGCATAATATATGAGGCTAGTTTTCAAAGAAAACCACACAACATTTATTCAGCACCTCACTAGGCAAAAGGTCAGCACTAGAGCCGTTATGTAGAGCAAGGTAGGACAAATGTAGGTAAAAGATCGTACAACTACCTAGGCCTATATTGGGGTACACTGGGGCTCATAACACCCACTCCTCATCCGACTGGACGACAAAATTGCCAAGTGCTAAAATATGCCTGTTTAAAATCATAAAAGACAATTCTAAAATATGAGTATAAAAAACATCTAAAAGCATGGTATGTGCTAAAAATGATGCAAATGGTAAAAAAGCTCTATAAGTCCTCTGAATAGTCAATATACTGTTAGACCAACTGAGCATGCCGAAAGCCCTAGTGCTCAGTAAGAGTGAGAAAAAATAAAAGAAAAATGATGTTGTTAAATTCCAATTTGGGTTGCTTTGGAAAAAGGCCGAATTGTTACCATCACACGGAGAGCCAAATGTTTATGTGTCCTGTGTGGAAGACGCAACATCACTGCTGCTTGCATTCGCAGATGACGATCCCTGTAACACCTCTTGGATCAGGTCAATAGAGCAAAGGTGATCTTCTCCAGTTCCTACAGCCATTGCTGAGCATGTACTTGAAGCCTGTGAGCCTGTGGTAGAGCCAGTGTCCATTCTGACAGGAGCTGAAGCATCCTGTGGTGCCTCTAAGAATGCCGAGATCAACATTGGAATACGGTGAGGACACTGCAATATGTGGGCCTTTAATGGGTCCAGTAGTACATCTACGTCTGGAGGAAGTGTTAGACATATGTCCAACAGGCATTCGTATCCGCAGAATAGGCAGCAGAGCACAGGCAAGAAGCAGTCAACCCAGACTGATCTAAACAATAGGAACCAATGCTCGCTTAGCTCCCGAAGCTGCGGTGTGCCCAGATGGAGTACCATGCGTTCAGGGCATCGTCACACAAGGAGTGCCTTTTCCATCTCTTTGGAAACTGGGACGTCCATTGCGTAGCAGGAAAATTAAAACCAGTAGTAGGACCAGCGGAAGCCCTCCAAAAACGCTTCCTAATACAGAGTGTATAAATACTGGAATAACTCCGAAGATCGTCTGAAAGGTATTTAATAGTCCTGAACCTGTGCTCTTAAATAGGTGTACTATCCCACTTGTATCAGACATGTTAAAGATACGATGTACCATTTCTCTGAAATGGAGCGGGAAGTTTGTTCAGACTAAAGTCTGTATCTCAGCCGAGATCAATAGTCTCTCGGACTGAGGTTAAGGCCACATCCTTCTGTAAAAGTATGGCTTTCAGTCTGCTCAGAGTATCAAACCGTGAAGGCCATAAAGGTGCCTCCCTGACTGTGTGGGTCGGTGGAAACTATACTTGCATACAACAAGTAACCCGGGAACTTACTGTGACAAGAGATACAATGCCTGGCAGCATCCCACAACAACGTTGATCATTCAACATCAAATAACTCCCATTCAAGAGTAATTTGAACACCAGATGAATCACGGCAGCCGGGGATCCTTTCAAGTGACATGATAGGTTTGCAACCGAAGCATTACAAGCTCCGTGAAGCATAATATCCTGACAAATTAGAGACCCACTTAATGAATTCTCACAGTCTAACCCGCTGAGAAAGACTTCAGTGTCCCCATTCCTGCATCTAAATCTGTAAGGTAATTCCCAAGATTCATGAATGTATTCCTTACCCAACGCTTCATACCTGCCTACTTGGTGATACTGTCGGCAATATCGAAATTGGAATGTCGTGACTGGCAATGTAATATGGCCATGAATTAACCATTCTGTGGAGGGTGACTCAGCCACGGTGAAAGGTAATTGGTCCAATTTTTCAATGTGCAGCATTGTATACTTTGCATCTCTTCGTGCCATTGTTGTCTGTCTTTCTGTTAGGTTATATGAACAGAGACATACTGTTGATATACCGCCAGGGCATGTGACCAGAGCGCAATGAGTCTAGCGTCCAGCTCAATTATAGAATGGACCGCAATTGTGATTGCCCATGCTGAAGGATTGACAAATTCTGTTCTATTATATCTATTGCAGAAGACACAATGTCGCCCAGTGAATAAATCCTGGATGTCAGTGTGGTCATACCATTGTCGACCACTGCCAAAGCCTTTCCTAGATTAATCCTGTCAATCTCACGCAATCTCACTGCAGCTTTCTGTTGAGAGATTTTCCATACTTCATTATAAATAGCGTATAAGAAGTGTTTCTGACGTGGTTTCTGGGGACCTAACAAAAAATCCCTAAGATCCATGTCGTCTGATAGGAAGGACAAGATGTTGTTTCACCTGGAACAGTGTTGAGGTTTTTAGCCACTCTAGGCATAACTTCCCAACACTGTAAGATGTCACCACCGAGTGTTCTCATTGTACATAACGCTTGTCAGGCCTATGGATACTAAACCTTTCGGTGGTACCCCTAAATCTTGACTGACACTTATTTGTGTCGATTGGCAAAACCAACCATCCCTTCCAATTGGGGTCTTAGGAATTGTATGAACCATCATGTATAATGTCATTCAGTGTATCCTCACTATGCTGTGTGAAATTTTGCATCCCTCAAAGTGTGTAGGTGAGGGAATCCGAGGTGTGTTCAAGTCTTCAATCTTGGCTAGTCCAAGACAGGAAGTCTGTTGCACTGTGTTGTTCAGGAAGATAATTTGCTGTGGTATGAGGCATGCTCTAAATAATGCCTCAGTTCCCTGAACTTGCCAATCTTTAGTCCCCCAGGCAGGTTTTGTGTCTATGGTGTCCCTCCAAAAGTCAAAGCCTTGTAAAGACAACTGGTAAATAAAGGAAGCAGAGTATATCTATTTCATGTTGGTGAGCATATTTTTCTTTGCAGGTGTAGGTGCAACCTTATAAAAATAAGAGGTCGGATCGTAAGTGTTAAACCCTGAAAAATAAGCAAACTTCTGTGCAAACGTTCGTGAACTACCTCTCGGTGGTGTTGGGCAATGTTCCCATTGATGATAGCTGAAAACATTACGTGGGATACTTGCTTTGTGGAAGAAATGATGACCATAGTGTTGGTAACAATACATGGTGTCAAAATCAGATGTATCATCATACAATTCATTACTGGAGAATGCAGCAGATTGTTCTAAATCAGACAGCATAGAATTTACAGTTTCAAAATCTCAATCATCAGAGAAAGTACTGGAGGTGATATCATTCAAAGAAATTTTAAACAAATCTGGTATTTTCAAAAGTTCAGTGGGACCAAATACATCATACGAAACCCTATCCCAAGCTATGCCTTCAGCAACGGGAACTGCTGTAATGTTCACAAAGGACAGGTCTCTTTGTTCACAATGAGATTATGTATGTGGTTTCAGGACCAAGTTCACATGTGGGACTGAGGAGTGTTCTGAGAGATAGTGTCCATTTAGGAGCAGGCAAAAGACATTCACTACACCAATCCAAAGGACTAGGAAGAGTAGACCAATTGAAATCCAGAGCTGTAGCCAGGGAGAACCAAAGGAAGTATTTTTCAGCCAAAGGTAGAGGTCATATATTTTTTCTTTGCGGGAAACTGATGCTGGCAGTGACTCAGGTTCACTTGAATCCAGAGAAAAGGTATCAAATTTGATGAAGTAGCCAGACGCTGTTCGATATATCTTTGGTAGCTCAGCAGGTTTCATTGAACTGGCAGATGACTCATTTCGAGACATATTCACATGGATGTCGGTATTAGGCCGAATTGAGATCAGTGTTTTATTTGTATTTGGATGCTGTTCAATTTCAACAGGCACGAGTTCCATTCCATTGTTGGTAACTCCATTACTTCGTTTAGTAGACTCTTCAAACGTTATTAGTCTTTCTGTCTGAACTTCCTGTATGGTAGCGAGAGGTGATCGACGGCTACCCAGGAGCCCACATGCCTGCTATTCAGTATCAGCCACATAGTGTGGTTTGATCAGATCAATGGAGACAAATCTCTTTTCTTTCTTGCCAGCAAGAGGCAGAAGAAGTACTGTTCTTGTTCCTTCGACAGCCAGGACAGGTACAGGCCTTCTGTAAGATGGCCCAAAATATTTTTTGTCCACAATCTTTTCACTGACTAGGTCTCCGATCTTTGGGACCCAGGCAGGTCTTGCCAGAACAGCTTTCACTTCCCCAGTGGCGGTGCCTTTTACTTGGACGTTGCTTTGTAATGCCCGGAATTCATTGAGTTCCTGTAAAACAGTCAAACGATCATTGATGTCAAATGCTTTTTCATCCCCACTGTGCTGCCACAATCGAGGTCGGGTACCCACATTCTAGTCCCAAACAGGACCTCATATGGAGTACGGCCTCCTACAGAACTTCTTGGCATGTTATTAAGTGCCCTCTGGACCCCATATAAGTGATTGACCCAACTGCCACCCGAGTCTAATACCCTCGCTGTTAAGGATTGCGTTAAGTCCTGGTTTTTCCTCTCCACAATCGAATTTCCCTTGGGATGATACGGAGAGGAGTCTGCAAGACCACACCCAAACTTCCCATAGCTTCTTTGTAAGCCCAAGAGCTAAACGCAGGGCCACTGTCAGAATGTAATGTGCCAATTGCGTATGTCCCTAGAAAGACTTGCAAATCCTTTATAACAGTTTGAGCGTCAGCCGAGCGCTGGGTCCACACCCACAGGAATCTAGAGCATGAATCCACTGCCACGAATATGTACTTGTAAGCCCTGTCAGATTGTAAGGGGCCACAGTGATCCAAATAGACACATGCGAGAGGTCTGTCTGATATCAGTAATGGTGTCTGTGGTGGATGTGCTACGGTGGACCCTTTAATCTGCTGACAGATGTCGCACTTTAAGGAAAAAGCCCTTGGTCTGCTTGGTAAGACCTGGCCACCAATAACGTTGCTTCAGTAACGAAACTGTTGCAGTAATACCTGCATGTGCTGAACCCAGACTCTCGTGTGCAGCTAGTATTAAACCTAATCTGCGATCCATGTTTGGTATTACTCTATCCCCCACTCCTGGAATTTGAGCATACAGAATATTTTGTGCATCTAACTTGTAGGAGTACTTGAGTGGAAAACCTTTTGGCAAGGCTAAGCTGTTATTACACGTTGCGTTGACAGCTACCATTATCTGTTTGTGTATTCTCGTGCTAGAACAAGTGATTGCAGCAGCGGCAGCAGTTCGTACTGTCGCCTTGGCAGCTTCATCAGCCAATGAATTCCCTTCAACGTGCACGCCAACACGTTGATGACTATGCGTATGAATCACGTGAGCCTGTGGCAAGCCTTTTTTCAGCTCTACCACTTGTTCCCAAAGCAACTGGTGCTTTAGTGTGCAACCTTTTGAATCTCTAAACCCATTCTGGCCCCAATAGTGGAGGTATTCATTGTAAGACTGGACACAGTAAAATGAATTGCACACAATCAGTGTGGGGAATTCCTGATCCGTATTTTTTAGTGCCAGTATCAGGGCTTTTAGTTCTGCCAGCTGTTTCGTGCAATCTCCTGGAGACTCCGTTTGCGATTTGCTAGGACGGAACTTGCCATCCCGCATACATTCTTTTACTATCGCACATGCAGCGCTGTATTGCTGTTTACTTCCTACAACAGGCTGAGCAGACCCAACAGTGTAAATGATGTATTCATATTGATCTGGAGGCATTATTTCATTTGGGAGAGGGTGTTCTTGTTTGTACTGCAAGAATGCTTGTGTCCTTAATGTAGAATCAAATTTGTTGTCTACATCTGTTGCAGTGACAGAATTAGCCCATTGTATGCATCGTGGATGTAGTGCTTTTGCGTTTGGAACGCTTGGTTTTGTAACAACCTCTAAGGTTGGTACTGGAGTCACAACAATTATCTGTTTTCCCTGAGCTAGTGCTCTTTCTCTCACTACTGGGGGTGAGTGTCTGAAAAGTTTCAGCGCTCCGTCCATCATCTCCTTGTGTTTGCTTTGTTCGCCCTAAGTTGGCAGGGTATGCGCAGATGTGGGTCCCTTGCTCACTTTGCCACTGGATTCAAGCTAGCCTGGCTGATGAGGGCTGTTAGCCCGAAACTAGTCCCAGTATGCTTGTTTCCAGTCCAGGGAAGACATGGCTTGGCAGTTCAGGCTGGACTGCTCCCATGATGTTTTCCAGGACCTATATCCCATCCGTGGCGTTTTCACGGAGTTCCGAGCTGGCTGTTAAGATCCGACACGTTTAGGACTCTTTTTAATCCAGGCTGTTTTTACAGCTGATGGGAATGACAGCTCGCCCCCTATGAGCCCTTATTAACAATACTAAGGTATATGCAGAACCCAGCCATACATAATTGTATATCTCCATCAGGCTATGCTCGATATCTTATTTCCAGCATCACGTTCTGCATTTCATGCCATGGGATTCAATCTATAATTAGGACGTGTCATTATCAAGACCTCGAACTCTGTCTTAAGAATATAGTCTCACACTCTGTGAGGTTGTATACCTGAAATATAACTATTGAAGGTGGTTCTCCTGAGGAAGGCAGCTTTCTGCCGAAACGCGCGTTGAGATATCTTGGACACCACCCTACAATTATATTAATCCATGAGATTGTATTAACCATATGTACTGTAACGTTGTTTGTCAGACAATGAATCAATTTACTATGCTGACAATATATATAAAATAATAGAGTGAGGTATGTGTGAATGAATGGATGAGTGACAACAGATAGTATGTTGTACACGATTTTCAACAAAATGTATATGAAATCTAGAAACTTTTTTTAATGAATCTATTTCATAATAAATATTTTTATATTTTTCTATCTCTAGTGTCACTACCATTATTAATATAATCATGTTCTAGCTTTTCTGTTTGAAGTAGCCCTAGAAAATTTACAGTATGTATTTCCCTGTCTAGGTGTACTTCACATTGGTATCAGGGGGCCCTTTGTCTTTTCAGTAACTGTTCCCATGAGGCACAGGGTGAAGACTGATTTGCATATAGCTGTGTCTGAACTGGGGTGGTGAAGTGAGCTAAAGAACGATGATGGATTCAACCCAGATCTGTGACTATGGGGTGAGTGTCTGAAAAGTTTCAGTGCTCCGTCCATCATCTCCTTGTGTTTGCTTTCTCTCACTACAGCAGTCAGTACCGCTGTCATTATTTTTCAGTCAATGCAAAAGGCATTTCAGCATTTGTGTACAAATGCAATTTGTATGCAATGGATACTGTTTCGCCTTCATTGAAGGTTAGGTAAGTGTACCCGGATTGACCCGCGATTACACGTGTCACCAAATTCGTGTGTTTACACGTGTGTGTAAGTGTTTGGAAGCTATCATGTCAGCTTGGAGGGAACGTAGTATTTCTGTGTGTTCTTGTGTCCAATGTTGAACTGAGAAATCGGGTCTAATTAAGTCGTATAAAGATTTAACTTTTCTGCGTAATCCAAAATCTATGTTCTGTCAAAATTTAGGAATCCTAAAATGGATCGTAAGTTTTTGGAGGTTGGAGCAGCGCACATTTTTCTAAAAAATTAGCTGCTATTCTTTTCTCTTCGCTTGAGAGCTCATATCCCAAAATTAGGACATTGAGGTGGGCAATTTTTGATTTTTTAAAGTTAAATTTGTAGCCCTCAGAGGCGAATCCCAGAATTATGTTGTTCACCCTGTACAAATGATCCAATAATTCATCGTCCATCAGATAAATATCGTCTACATAGGACAATGCCTCTTCATCACAATTTTGAAGTAACTCTGATACTCTTGCTGAGAACAACCCACGGCTATTCTTATACCCTTGGGGCAGTCTACAAAATATGCATTGAGAGCCAAATGCCGAAAATGCTGTCAAATATCTGCTTTCAGGCGCTATATTTTGGCAAACGAATCCATTTGAGATATCTAGTGTTGTTTTGTATTTCTTTAGCACAATGTTATTCAATAGTGCGGCACTGTGTGCATTTTGTACTACAAATGTTTTAGCGCATGTGTTTAAATGCCTGTAGTCTAAAACTAGACGGTATGATTTGTCAGGTTTCATTACGGGAAACAAAGGATTATTCATGTAAGAGGTGCAGTTCTCAATAACACCTTGATATTCATGTTGATCTAAGATCTCCCTGACTTGTTTCTTTGCATCATGCTTTATAGGGTACTGCCTTTGTTGAGTTGGAGTAGTTTTAACTGGGATTTCAGGGTGAGGTGACTCAGTATCCCATCCTACATGATTGCGGTATAATGCAGGAGCAAGTGCTACTGCCCACTCCTGCACGTATGAATGTTTTAGTGATTCTGGAACGAGGTCAGAGAAAGCCGGTATAATTACAGTTTCTCCTTTAGGGCAGTCCATAACGAACTCAGGTGGCCAATCTTTTTCAGCCAAAAGGATATCGTATCCAAATGTAAGGTTCTCCCAAAAGAGACCTTTCACTTTCTTCGGTACGTCCCCCTCCATTTGGAGTGTTATTTCATGTAACTGATGTGGGACGCCTACCCTTGTATTGGGTGTTTCCACAGTGATATGCTCATTCAACGCTGCTGTCACCAGAAATTCCATCAGGTTCTGGCGAGCTATTGTTACTTCTGCTGCACTGTCTAGCATCGTCAGAGCCCATTCTCCGTTCAGAAGTTAAGTCCTCAGTAGCCTGGGCATTTCTTATTTTAAGGCCAGCTACTTTCTTCTTTTTAAATTGAGGTTTATTTTTAGATTTATCTTCTTTTTTGATAATGTAGTCTAAAGTGCGATGTATATCTCTTGGCTTTGATCGCTCTTCAGATCTGCGTTCTGACCGTCCTTCCCTCTCTGAGATTTTTAATGAACCCTGAAAGGAACAAGAGGAACGTGTATCAGTATCCTGATGCCTGTCAGGTTTTTTAATATTATCACAATTTCTCAGGTTATATTTCCTGTCAGAGGGTTCCTGTTGAGGAGACCCACCCCGTGATTGTGATGCATTCTGCTTGTTTTTTGATTGTTTATTATCGCATTTCTTTATAGGAAAATCGGGTGTTTGCCTGGAATTATCCTTTTGAGGATTACCCATTAATTGTGGTTTCACAGGTCTAGCTCCCAAATTATCTCTTCCCAGAGAAGCATAGGTCTCTTCGATAATTTTAGGTAAATCCCGCTCCTGTTGTGCAGGAGTGCATTCCCTCAGGCGTTGGCGTATAGCAATCGCTGCTGCCTCCCCTTTTATTTTTGCTAACATAATTGTAGATACCTGGGCAAAATTGCCTATCAATTTCATCCCCAAGTTCAGGGCATCTTCTGTCCCGTACTCATTCTATATTTGTCTTAATACTTCTGGTATAACTGCTATTGATTGGGTACCATGAGTCCTAGTATAGATGGTAGCGAAGACTGTACCCCAAGTGGTACAATCCTCTATCTAGGGGAGCTATCCCCATTGGCAAGCAGGTCGTCAGTATTCTGTGTTTTTCTTGAGGGCCTGTGTGGAAACACTGCCTCAAGCTGTGCTATTTTCTGTGCTGTCCAGAATGGCATTTGCTCACGTTTAGTGGGCATTCTTCCCATAATCGCATTCAGTGTTTGTGGGGTGATCTTAGTTGTGGTCCCTTGTAATTTACCTGGTGGAGTAACCCGTGTAGGTTGAAGTGTGAGTGTTCTCATAACGAACTGTGTAAGATTTCTGTATAGCTTTATTATTTCTTTATGAAGTGGACATAAGTCTGCGACTGGCAATGTGTCAATTTCTGGATGTGGTGTGTAAGCAGCTAGAACCGGCCAAGTCGCTCCATCTCTGCTGAGCGGACTGAGTCTCACTTTATCTGTGGTATGGGGAGGGCACCTTTAAACCAATTTATATGCTCTTGGTAAGTGATTGGGACTTCTATGTCCTCGTATGGTGAGTATTCATCTGGTATTTCATCCGGAGTGTAAGAATGAAATGTATGTGTGTATGCATCTGCAGGTGGGAATTTAACCCAACAATAGAACACCTCTGTTCTGTATGCCTTATGTGCCTCAATCACAAAGGTAACAGTCCCACCGAGTGATGAGAGACCAAAATCTGTGAATTTTATAGTAATTGCATTTCTGCAATTTTCTGAAAAGTTTACAGCACCTTCCTGCTCTCCGTCCTCTGCTGCATTCCCATTTAAAGTGGCTGCAGTGTCATCTTGTTTAGACACTGTTAAAGGAGTTTCAAGGAAACTGAGATAAGGTTTTATGCACAATGTAGGGAACTATAATCCTTCAAGCTTGAATAAGCCTACAGCCAATAAAAAGGGTATACCTACTCAGCTGCGGCGGATTTTCCCTTCCCACTCCAGACATCTCTGGTTAAATGTGAGAAGGGGTTTCTGAGAAAGCACGACTGAACTACTCAGATTTGACCGTTAAATAAGAACCAAACCAACGTTGGCGGCGCCATGTCGTGTAGTTCCTACAAATCTATTTAGAATCAGCGCGGTTAGACAACATAAAGTAAGGGATTGGTGTCCATGCTGATTCCAGACACCCCAAAAGGATATGTTAGTCTGTAGACCAGCTAGCTCACAGTGCCACTATATGCCCCACCACCTTACCAAGGAGCGAAAGGTTTCTGGCAACTATCGAAACATGACCACCCTGAACCCTCAGGGATTATGGAAAGAGTACAGTACTTTTTGCTCAGTCACTCGTGCTAACTCGGTCCCAGAGAGATATACATAATAAACAGTGAGGACGATTTCAATAAGCATTTATTGAACCTGCGTCATTCTAGCATAAAATACATGTGCTGTAACAACCATTAGACAGAAACAGATGAATACGGTTATAAGCACCAACAGAGTAAATAAAAGGTAGAAATCTACCATGCTGCTAAAACAATGACTATATGCAGGCATATAGATACATGCCAGTAATCATGAGTACTCCTAAGAAGCAAACCCTAACTAAATGTACCTAAGTGTACCTAGCATGTATGTAGGTGTAAAGCCAAGAATCCCCATAGGAAAGAGCCAACCCAATTACCTGATGGGAGGAAATGAAGGATCCCGTCTTCGTCTTGAGTTGGACACCATGCAAGGGATGTCAGACCGCTGCTGGAGTGTCTGCAGGCAGGGACTTCAGCATCTCGTGTATGCGTGTCAGCATGGAAGTTTTTCTCCTCTGGTTTGCCCAGAGAAGATGTGGGACTCATATACCCGAAAGGTACCTTCAGGGGTTCTACCTAGATGTGTCATGGTACTGTGGGTCTGTCGGCCAAGGATGACGATAGTGATGACTTTTGTACAGAGTAATTATGCAGAAGATGGTAATCCTGCTGTGATAATCCTGCTGTGATACTAAGAATCCTCATGCATAATAAATTAGGCTAGTTTTTTAAGAAAACCACATGGCATTTATTCGGCACCTCGCTAGGTAAAAGGTCAGCACCAGAGCTGTTATGTAGAGCAAGGTAGGACAAATGTAGGTAAAAGGTTGTGCAACTACCTAGGCCTATATTGGGGTACATTGGGGCTCATAGCGCAGGTGCAGCATCAAGCCGTGCAGAAGAAGCGGGTCCTCCTCTACAAATGCTGAGAGTGCTGGCCCCACCTGTGTTGAACTGCACTATAATGTGCCGGGATCTGCTCCACACCCTCCACTGTTGGGGGATCATACAGTGTAAGTGGTATACTGGTCTCTAAAAGGAACCCATCATGATAGCGTGTACAAATAGTGCACCTGCTGCGGCGGTATGTTAATAGGGGACATATTTCAAAATCAGCTGGTTCGAGGCAGCCTTTCATTATTCTGAGGCTGATGAAAAGGAGTATGACGGTGTTTGTGCAAAAAAATCAACCTAGGGAAGGCAAATTCCTCCTTTGGTGAAGCTCTCTGCGACAGAAAGTTAACAAGGGAAGGGAGTGTTGGTGCTATATTAACTACATCTCTGCAATCCGGCTGGGGTTAGTGCGCAGGCTTCGGGGGAAAAACTTAGGGGCATAATAACAAGGGCATTATCTCCGCTTTTTTTGCTTTAAAAGCCAAAAAAGCGGAGATAATCTTTTCGCCCTATTTACAAGTGGGTGCTAACATGCATTAGCGCATGTTAGCACATTTTTACCCGACGCCTCCCTTTGCATCTCTAATGAGATGCAAAGTGGGCTTCACTGGGCAGTACAACCTTGCAAATATCGCTGATGTGCACATCGCAATATTTACAAGGCTGCCCCAGCATTTAAGCAGACGTTACTTTTTGGAGAAAACCGCTGTTTTCGCCAAAAACTAACGTCTGCTAAAATGCAGACTTACCTATCCCTAACATTGGGGGTGGATTATGCTGATACGACCACAGGGTCGTATCCGCAAGGTTATCGCCATTTTGCAGGGAACATCGCTGGAAAACCAGCGATGTTCCCTGCAAAACGGCGATTTCCCCGCTATCGCTGGAATTTTTGTCGCCCTGGAGAAATGCGTTGTTAGTAACGCGCTACCAGGGCGATAAATTCCAGAGATAGACGGCGATAAATAAAAAAGCGCCAAGAGCGCTTTGTGTTATTTATCGCCGTCCCTTGTTAATATGCCCCCATACTTTTAGTTGATCACTGCTGCTGTTTAGCGTCACAAGTGAAGAGTCAAATGATGTGTCCAAAGTTGTCCGGCAAGGTCTGCACATCTGGATTGAGGGAAGCAACAGAAATAAAAACAAGGAAAAGTGAAAATAATCTAAAGCCGATCTGGGAAAGCCTCTCTAGAGGATTAGGTGCGTCTTAAAAAGAGAAGTGTAAAATCTGGGATTTCCACTCCAGCTTGTCCCAGGTTTATTTATGAATTTCCTCTTCGTAAACACCTATCACGCCTCACATAAAGAGCTGCCAGTGTTGGTATTTAAAGGATGCACGGCCAAGGCAAGAGGGGATATTGCACCTGTTGCAAAGGTCGGTGTGGGAGCTGCAGACCACATGCTTCTGTCCCACTGAATAAAATCAGCGGTAGAAGCGATACTTTCAGAGATGGGTAGTAAACATGGCATAGGCTACAAACTCAGTTAGCTTATTGCACCTGCTGTGGATATGTTTTTCCACGTTTTCTGAAGGTCACAGCTTTCCACGTCTTTATTTTCCGCATTCATTAAGCGTAAACTTTGCTTTA
Organism: Calotriton arnoldi; assembly: GCA_963921515.1. Lineage (NCBI taxonomy): Eukaryota > Metazoa > Chordata > Amphibia > Caudata > Salamandridae > Calotriton > Calotriton arnoldi. Next base: position 403,476 of record CAWUFW010013854.1, read on the forward strand.
AAATATAAAGGCGTGAGCAAATTTGCACAGCACAAAATTGCATGCATGCTTAATGCGTAAGGCACCAATATGGCTTTCACATGCAAATCCCACTTTTTAATCCCAGTTCGTAACACAACGGGTTGCAGTCCATGCTGCAGAGATGTGGGTGGATGCCAGCTGCATGCTAAAGGTTCAAACTTTGACAGAGTAGCATCCGCCTTTCAACCATCCAATACCAACAGAATAAGTAGCAGTAGCCTACGAGTGTGGGGGGATTGTGCATAAATTCAGGATGGCAGAACAGACGCGCAGTGGACATGTGTGGTGGGCGCGCCACCAGCACGCTAAAGGAAAGCTCATCTGCACCAGTCTGTGCCTGGACTGCTCCATGAAACAGAACGCCGGGCCTTTTTACAAAGTTCCCTTTCTTTTGACTTCAATACTCTTTACTACAATAGGACTAATAGTTGCCCCTTATGTAAATTCCAGCCCAGTCTCTCGATATCTACTTCAACTTTGGCTCGTGAGCTCTCTCAGCCCTCTTTCTTTAACCCCTTCCCTGCTCATGATGAGCTCAGCTCGTCATGCTGCGCGGTCGGGCTGTGCGCATGACGAGCTGAGCTCGTCACGACCACGCCCGCGATCGGAATGTCCAGCACCTGGGCGGAATTCCGATCGCAGCGAAGGCGTTAAAGAGTGGACTACCACTAGCCTAGCTAGTTATTTGGGCTTGCTTATCAATGCCAGGTCCCTTATTAAAGACAAAGTAGAGGCCGCAGAACTTATTATGACCCACGAACCTGATTGGGTCTTGTTACAGAGACCTGGACCAAAGACTATTCTGGACCGGACTTGGTAGATGCTACCGCTCCAGGCTACTCTATTGCACGATATGATAGAACCAGTAGACCAGAAGGTGGCTTAGCAGTTATTTACAAAAGTAAGTTCACCTGTATTATTGACCCACTTTGCAACTCAGACCCTGTGAAGCGCTATTATTTTGATAAAAAATTGGGCCCAATGATTCTTTCACAGGGATCCTTGTGTACAGGCCACCTGGACCCAGGTCTTCATCTAAACCTAAGTTGGCTCACTTATTAGAACCCTATTTGGGCAAAAGTAATTTTACACTGCTTGGGGATTTTCATTTTCATTTTGGAAAATGATGTCTGTAATGACACTCTGGCCTTCAAAGAAATGATTTTATGTTATGGACTGTCTCAACTATTCCTGGCGTCTACTCACAAAGCGGGCCACACTTTGGATAATATCTTTACCAATGATGCTCGGCTTAAAAGTCGATTGGGGCATATTATCAAGCGGCAGCGATAATTATCGCTGCCGCGCTTAGCGTGAGATTTCTTATCGCCGGCTATCGCTGGAAATTATCGCCATGCTAGCGCTGTATTAACAACGCATAGCGCAATGGCGATAATTATTCCAGCGATAGCGGTGTTTTCCATGGAACATCGCTGGTTTTCCAGCGATGTTCTATGGAAAACGGCAATAACCTTGCTGATACGACCCTGTGGTCGTATCAGCATAATCCACCTCCCATGCAAAGTATGCCTAACACTGGATTTTCACCATTAAGATATAATGGGGTAACCCATAGAAGTCAATGGACCTGGGTAATAATTGGTATAGAAAAACAATGGTCCTAGACTTATGTTAAATTTTAGTTGTCTGAAACAATCATAAACAGCATGAGGTACATATATAGTTTAAATCAATAATGTACCATTAACTTATTTAAAGAGCATACAAAAATATCCTCAAAATTCAAAGAAGGCACACACTATTGCTTTTTGGTGACTCGTATTTTATTCGGTCACTTTTCATAACATATTATCATATTCAATGTTCAAGATAAGGGGTGGTTGCTCAAAGGAAAATGTGAAGAAAGAGTGCTCGTGAAGTAAGATAGAATAAACAAGAGGGGATCCAATCAAGCAAAACAATGATTCATCATTATTTACATTACAATCTCATAAGCAAAACTGGTCGTGATTCATGATTGCTTATGAGATTGTAATGTAAATAATGATGAATCATTGTTTTGCTTGATTGGATCCCCTCTGTTTATTCTATCTTACTTCACGAGCACTTTCTTTCTTCACATTTTTACTTGGAGCAACCACCCCTTTATCTTGAACATTGAATATGATAATATGTTATGAAAAGTGACCGAATAAAATACGAGTCACCAAAAAGCAATAGTGTGTGCCTTCTTTGAATTTTGAGGATATATTTGAATGCTCTTTAAATAAGTTAATGGTACATTATTGATTTAAACTATATATGTACCTCATGCTGTTTATGATTGTTTCAGACAACTAAAATTTAACATAAGTCTAGGACCATTGTTTTCTATACTAACACTGGATTTTAGCAGATGTTAAAATCCAGCGTTAATGGCCGGTTAGCACGATTTTGTTTATCGCTACGCCGGCCGGGGCATTGTTGTAAATATCGCGAAGCTGCCTTCGCGATATTTACCCATGTAGCATATTGAGGCACGCCTACTTTGCATCTCATTAACGTTGAGATGCAAAGCGGGTGCTAACTTACGGATTCACGCGCTAGCGTGTCCTTGCTAATCTTGTGATAAAATTATCGCCGCTTTTCGGCTGAAAACGGACGCTAAAGCGGCGATATTTTTATCTCCCCCTCTTGTTAATATGCCCCGATAGTCCTTTCCCCCTCACCTGGACTGATCACTATGCTGTCCCTTTTTCCCTTTCTTGCCTTTCTGCCATGAAACACTATTGTTGGAAAGAATACTTCTTTCAAAAGGGACTGGAAAGGGCTTACTGAAGAAACCCTATCCCAGACCCTGACTAACTGTAAATAGATAGCCCATGAGGATGTTGAATCAGCAGCCACAGAATTTTCCTCATGGCCTACTGCATCTATTAATATTGTGGCCCCAATCAAGGAAATTCATATTCAAGGAAAGACACCCACAGCCTTGTGGTTTTCTGGGAGATTAAAATTATTTAGATAGGCCTGTCGCTGCCAAGAGCAGGCATGGCGGAAATGTTACCATCCTCCTGAAAAAATTGCCTATAAGGCTACCCTGGCTGAATACAAAGTGGCCATCAAGGAAGAAAAGTCTCTGTACTGTACTAATGAGCTGGCTTCAACTAAATCCTCTAGAGATCTAGTCAAACTGATTAATCTTCTAACTGCCCCCTCAGTGCCTTATAGCACTGACTTTCGCAATCGAATGGCCACATTTTTCTACTCTAAAGTTGTTCACTTATATAAAGATCTTGATAAGCATAATTCTGAGCCTTTTGCGCCCTCTAAATTGGAGTCTCAGGCTGTGTTGGGTCTAGAAAAAGACTTTGCCCTCTAAAGATAGCCCTAATGCCTGTCTATCGTGTTTTACCTTGTTGACACAGGAACAAATGGAATCCTACCTCCTTAATGTCAAATCAGGCTCCCCATCTGAACCCTGTTCTCCTAATGTCTTGCACTTAGGAGCTAAGATCATAGTGCCCCACCTCACTGAAACTTTGAATGAAGCTATCACAACTGGGTGCCTTCCTTGAACCTGGAAAAGAGCAGTGGTGAAGCCTCTGCTCATAACGCCCAATTTGGATCTGTAGAACTAAAAACTTATCAGCCCATCTCCTTTTTGCTGGTCCCCTCTAAAATAAGGAACAGGTGACGAATTACATAGAACAATTTCAATTGCTGAATCAGTCGCAGTTTGGTTTCAAGAGCAACCATGGGACTGATACTGCATTAGTAGCTGCAATTAATAACATCCATTCCATGGTTGATGCTGGGGAGGCTGCAGGGTTGGTCCTTCTGGACCTCTCTGCAGCCTTCGATACCATCTCCCCGACCTGACGTTTTGAACGGCTCCAGGTTCTGGAGATTACAGACTTGGCACTCAAACTTCTGGCATCTTTTCTGAGCGACAGGTCTCAGATGGTTATAGTGGACCAGTTTTGCTCGGAGTCATAACTTTGTCATGTGGGGTGCCTCAGGGTTCCTCCCTGAGCCCTGCATTATTTAACTTGTATGTTTCCCCTCTGGCAAAGCTCATAAGATCTTTTGGACTCCAAGCATTGTCCTATGCTGATGACACCCAAATAATTGTGTCTATCTCTAGGGACATGGATGCGACGGCCACTGATTTTAAAAATTGCATGCAGGCTGTGGCCACATGGATGGTAAAAAACGACCTAAAGCTCAATGGAGACCATCCATCTGGTCCAATCTGTGGTGGCCAGTGAGGCTGGGAGCCTTACCCATTCCTACAGACTCCACTAAACATTTCGGCGTACTCGTGGACAAAAACTTTCCTTCAATCTCCAAGTAAACTGTTTCGACCTGCTCCTGGATAATTAGATCCCTTAGGAAAGTGTTTACTTTCATTCCTCTCCAAGCACGTAAGCAAGTGGTTCTGGCACTTATTATGTCCAGGCTCAATTATTGTAATGCTCTTTAACTGGATATTAATAAGACTTCACTTGCCAAATTGCAGCTGGTTCAAAATGCTGCAGCCAGAGTAATTCTTGATGTTCCCAGATCTCAATCAGTCTCTGAGGGGATTCGTAAACTTTACTGGTTACCCATGAGCAAACCTATTCCATTCAAGGCTCTTTGCATTGTCCATAAGGCCTTTTACAACACTGGCCCAGCAGAACATAGGAACTTATCCCAACGTTACACTCCTCCGAAACCTATGCATCAGAAATCAAAATGGGGAGCTGGAGTCTTCTCAGTGGCCGCATCCAAGTTATGGAATTTGCTCCTTCACTCCATCTCTAGTCTCCAATCCCATATTCCATTTCGTAAGGCCCTTAAAATTTGGCTTTTCACTCTTTAAGGATAGGTTGTAGGTTTAATCTGTTTTTCCCTTTCTTCTTTACCTTCCAAGACTAACTGTTGCTAGTGCCTTGACGCCTTCGGGCATTTGTTACACTTTAAAAATCTTTTTCATTTCATTACCCGGTAATCCAGCAACGTGGGTGGAACTCTTTGGAATTCCACTGAGTTTTTATGTAACTCTGTGGAATTCTGCGGAGTAAAACTCCACGAGTTCTGCCCACCTCTGCTAATAATAGCAAAAAAAATATGTTAGAAATTAGGTCACTGTTTGACCGGGGTGTGAGCCCTGGTCAAGCAGCAAACACAATCCTAGTAAGGGAATAGGCACAAGCAAACCCCAAATGAACCTGTGCTTAACCACCTAGTAGCCTGGCACAGAGCAATCAGGCTTAACTTAGAGACAATGTGTAAAGTATTTGTGCAACAATTCAAACAGTGAAACAGTGAAAACATCACACAAAAAGATCCTATACCAGGTTAGAAAAATAAAGCAATTTTTAATAAATAAAACAAGCCCAGAACAACAAACATCCAATCAGTAGAACTGAAGTTATGATTTTTTTAAAATAAACTGCAAAATAGCACCTAAAGCACTAACCAGAGATATCTGGTCACGCGTGACCGGGTCAAATGCAAAAGTTCAAGCCGACTGCGGTGGAGCACAGGTCGGATGCAGTTCCAGAGTAGTCCTGTTGAATGTTTACCTTCTAAATTTTGTGCCAAGACTCCCATTTGCGTAGACAAAGATCTTCGGGAGCAAGGAGAGCATCACTAATAGTGGTCGGCTTTGTGCGAGAAGCAGGCTGGACATCGTAGATGGGTGGGCTGGAACCTCACGGTGGTGGTCCATGCAAGCAGACGATGCTTGTTGTGTGAAGCAATGAACTTGTGGCTGCTCGCGCGGATTTTCTGTGCGAGCAGCACGGTTCTGGCGCAAATGGGTCCCTTCCCGGGCATGAACAGCCCAAAAGCATGAATGTATGAGCTCAAGAGCCAAACTAAGGGCCGAGGGCCTGAGAGGGGCCTCTTTGGTGCAGAAACTCATTGACGACGGCGCCAGGAACTGTGAGGAGCCTGTTATGTCCAGGAGGGTCAGATCAGGAGGCCAGTGGACTAGCCGTTGGAGTCACTCTGGGGTCCTGGGTTCCAGATCCAGTCCTTCCTTTCCAGGCAAGAATGCAGCAGGCAGCAGATCAGCAAAGCAAAGCAGCAGCTCCTTCAGAGTAGCAGTCCAGCAGAGTAGCAGCCCTTTCAGCAGCACAGCAGTCCTTCTACCTGGCAAAGTATCCACAGGTCCAGAAGTGTACTGAAGTGGCGGTGTCTGAGGTCCCTCTTTTATACACTGGTGCCATGGTTATGAAGGTGGAAGAAGCTTCTAGACAGTGACTTTGAAGTGTAAGGAATTCCCTGCCTCCCCTGCCCTGGCTCCAAGCTGGCTGAAGTGGCAATGTAGGGTTGTTAAGTCTATTTTGTGGAGACAGGACATGGCCTATTCAGGTATAAGTGAGGCTGGGCCCATCTCCTCCCTCCCATCCTGCCAGTGGTGGCCCATTAAGTCACACCTAAGCTTCCATTGTGTGTGGCTGTCTAGGACAAGGGTCTCCAACCAGTAGCTTGTGAGCTGCTGTAGCTCTCCAGCTACCTCTGAGTAGCTCATGTGTGTGCAGCCCAGCTTATTAAATTAGCAAGCTTTTGCTGGTTGAATTAATATACATATAAGAAAATTGAAATTATACAACACTAATAATATTAGTAGCTCTCAATGTGTTTCATTGAACATAAGTAGCTCTCATACAGAAAAGGTTGGAGACCCCTGTCACTCTAGGAGGAATACACAAAGCCAAACTGCCAACTACACCAAGTCATGGGACCCAATCAGGCACCAAATGGCTAAGACAAGAAAATGACAGCTTTCTAAAGTGGCATTTTCAGAATTGCAATTTAAAATTCGACTTCATCAAGTTAGGATTTTAATTTCAGATTCCAGAGACACCAACATTGAAGGAGTTATCTCTTTCCAATTGAAAATGACACATATAAAATGTAATAAGGCAACTCCAATGTTATCCTATGAGAAAGATAGGCCTTGCAGTAGTGAAACATTTTTTTTTTCAAAACCAGGGCATGTAAAACTTAAAAGTACATGTCCAACTTTTTAAATACACTGCCTCCTGCCATTAGGGTTGTCCAGGACCTACCCTAGTGGTGACTTATATGTATTAAAAAGGGAGGTTTGAGCTTGGCCAAGGGTTTATTTTGCCATGTCGACATGGCAGTTTAAACTGCACACACAGGCTCTGCATTGGCATGCCTGAGGCATGTTTAAGGGACTACTTAAGTGGGTGGCACAATCAGTGCTGCAAGCCCACTAGTAGCATTTAATTTGCAGGCCCTGGACACATTGTCACGATTCAATCCCTGTGCTCTCGGTCCCACCACCAGGGGGCTGAATTGTTGGGCTTTCCAGTATTCTAATATGCTTCCAGACATTCCCCTGTATGCATATCCTGACTTCCAGGCATTTGGACATCATTTAGGAATTGACATCCATTCCCAATCCATGCCAGGTTTTGTGGAAGCCAGTCTGCTCATACTGGAAACTCCATTACCTATACTCCCCTGCTCACTGCTTTGTCTCCACCCCTGCAGGCCAAGGATGGGTGGAGGGATTCAGCTCACCTGTGGCTGGCTGCAGCTAGCCTGCTCACACCAGATGCGCATGAATACTGTGAGCTCTTTTAAGCCCCAGCTCCCTTCAGCCCAGTGTTGGTCATTGTTGCTGTTTTCCGGTGAGACCGATCCTTGTTTCCTGAGCTTTTGATATTCCTTGATTCCTGAGCTATAGTTAATCCTTGTTCCTTGATTCCTGGGCTAAAGCTATTCCTTGTGCCTGAATCAGCACTGCCTGCAGTGCTACCTTGTTTCCTGAGTTCCTGAGCTATAGCTATTACTTGTACCTGAATTAGCACTGCCAGCAGTGCTACCTTGTTTCCTGAGTTCCTGAGCTATAGCTATTCCTTGTACCTGAATTAGCACTGCCTGCAGTGCTACCTTGTTTCCTGAGTTCCTGAGCTATAGTTATTCTTTGTTCCTGTTCCTGGGCTTCAGCTATTTCTTGTTCCTGATTTGCACTGCTTGCAGTGCTCTCTTGACTCCTTGTTTCTTGAGCTGTAGCTATTTCCTGTTTCCTTGAACCAGTACTGCCTGCAGTGCTACCTTGACTCCTGAAGCTTTAGTAATTCTCTATTCCTGAACTAGCACTGCCTGCAGTGCTACATTGACTCCTGAAGCTTTAGTAATTCCCTGTTCCTGAACTAGCACTGCCTGCAGTGCTACCTTGACTCCTGAGCCTTAGCTCAATTCTTGTTCCTGCCCCAGCACTGCCTTCTATGCTACTTTGTTGTCTTGATTCCTGAACCTGCACTATTCTAGTATACCCTTGTAGCCTCCCCTTCTGTATATCCTTTTCCAGTCCCTGCCTTTCTTCCCATTTCCTTGGTTCCAGTTCTACTTTGCTGTCTTTCTATTCTGCTGTCTTGCTTCTGTTACATTGTATGTTTGTTACCTGATTTCTGCCTAGTTTGCCCTGTGATTTCCATCCTTTCCTGTTTCACACTCCTCCTTGCTATCTCCTTGTCTATTGTGCTTGTGTTTAGTTCTACCCCCTTGCTGTTACTGCCTTGCATGTTTCTGTTTGATCGCCAGGATCCGTGGGCACAGCTGACTACCTAGGTGGTGTTTCTTGCTCACTGTGAGTATTGTCTTTGAGTTACAGTTATAACATCACAATAGGTATAAGCTCCACAGACCCTGCCTTTGCATACATATCCTATAGGTGGGTATTTTCAGTCAGTATCTGTAACAGCAATTGTGGGTGAGGAACTTACTGAGCTTCAGTCTTACCGTGTGGAGCTCCTGAGTGCTTTACCCCACATTCCCTTTATTGTTAATGTTGTATTATATATATGTCTTGCACGTCCGTCCTGGGTGTAGTTAGTCTGAATGCTAAATTGCCTTGTGAGTGCCCTTCCTTTCTGAGTCTTAGCCATCTTGTACAGGCTTCCCTTTGGATCCCTTTTTCTCCTCTGACTCCTTGTGTGATCCTGGGCAGCGCTGTACTACTCTTTCTGTGCACGGTACTTTTTCTACCCAGTCCTTGCTCAAGTCCCTGACTTTGTTCCCAACATAGTCCCGGACAGTCCCTGACACACATGTAGTGCACTTTACTAGGGACTTCTAAGTATATTAAATAAACCAATTGGGGATAAGCCAATATTACCATGTTTAAGGAGTGAGCACATGCACTTTAGCACTGGTTAGCCAACAGAAATAGGTCCAGAAAAATTGACGAGGAAAGGCAAAAAGTTTGAGGGAAGACCAAATAATAGCAGGAGATTTAAAGTCAACATTTGAGCCCCTGGAGGCTTGAGGGGGTCAATATCTTAAGGAAATTAGAAGATATTAAGCTTGAGACCACCACTGAACCTCCCACTGATTTGGGCTAGGGCAGCTACAGTGATTTATATAGCCCCTCTGTCACTAACACACGGCCTTGGACCACATAACGCGATACCAAAGGGGATGATGGACGGAGCGTTAGAGCAAATCAAACACTCACCCCCAGTCAACTGATCTGGGTTTAATCCATCATCATTCTTCAGCTCACTCCACCACCCCAGTTCAGACATGGCCATATGCAAATCAGTCTGACCCTGTGCCTCATGGGAACAGTCCAGCCCGAACTGCCAAGCCATGTCTTCCCTGGAAAGGAAACAAGCATCCTGGGACCGGTTTCGGGTTCAAAACCCTCATCAGCCAGGCTATCTTGAATCCAGTGGCAAAGTGAGCAAGGGACCCACGTCTGGGCAAACCCTGGCAACTTAGGGCGAACAAAGCGATACCAAAGGGGATGATGGACGGAGCGTTAGAGCAAATCAAACACTCACCCCCAGTCAACTGATCTGGGTTTAATCCATCATCATTCTTTAGCTCACTCCACCACCCCAGTTCAGACATGGCCATATGCAAATCAGTCTGACCCTGTGCCTAATGGGAACAGTCCAGCCCGAACTGCCAAGCCATGTCTTCCCTGGACAGGAAACAAGCATCCTGGGACCGGTTTCGGGTTCAAAACCCTCATCAGCCAGGCTATCTTGAATCCAGTGGCAAAGTGAGCAAGGGACCCACGTCTGGACATACCCTGCCAACTTAGGGCGAACAAAGCGATACCAAAGGGGATGATGGACGGAGCGTTAGAGCAAATCAAACACTCACCCCCAGTCAACTGATCTGGGTTTAATCCATCATCATTCTTCAGCTCACTCCACCACCCCAGTTCAGACATGGCCATATGCAAATCAGTCTGACCCTGTGCCTCATGGGAACAGTCCAGCCCGAACTGCCAAGCCATGTCTTCCCTGGAAAGGAAACAAGCATCCTGGGACCGGTTTCGGGTTCAAAACCCTCATCAGCCAGGCTATCTTGAATCCAGTGGCAAAGTGAGCAAGGGACCCACGTCTGGGCAAACCCTGGCAACTTAGGGGCGAACAAAGCGATACCAAAGGGGATGATGGACGGAGCGTTAGAGCAAATCAAACACTCACCCCCAGTCAACTGATCTGGGTTTAATCCATCATCATTCTTTAGCTCACTCCACCACCTCCAGTTCAGACATGGCCATATGCAAATCAGTCTGACCCTGTGCCTCATGGGAACAGTCCAGCCCGAACTGCCAAGCCATGTCTTCCCTGGACAGGAAACAAGCATCCTGGGACCGGTTTCGGGTTCAAAACCCTCATCAGCCAGGCTATCTTGAATCCAGTGGCAAAGTGAGCAAGGGACCCACGTCTGGGCATACCCTGCCAACTTAGGGCGAACAAAGCGATACCAAAGGGGATGATGGACGGAGCGTTAGAGCAAATCAAACACTCACCCCCAGTCAACTGATCTGGGTTTAATCCATCATCATTCTTTAGCTCACTCCACCACCCCAGTTCAGACATGGCCATATGCAAATCAGTCTGACCCTGTGCCTCATGGGAACAGTCCAGTCCGAACTGCCAAGCCATGTCTTCCCTGGACAGGAAACAAGCATCCTGGGACCGGTTTCGGGTTCAAAACCCTCATCAGCCAGGCTATCTTGAATCCAGTGGCAAAGTGAGCAAGGGACCCACGTCTGGGCATACCCTGCCAACTTAGGGTGAACAAAGCGATACCAAAGGGGATGATGGACGGAGCGTTAGAGCAAATCAAACACTCACCCCCAGTCAACTGATCTGGGTTTAATCCATCATCATTCTTTAGCTCACTCCACCACCCCAGTTCAGACATGGCCATATGCAAATCAGTCTGACCCTGTGCCTCATGGGAACAGTCCAGCCCGAACTGCCAAGCCATGTCTTCCCTGGACAGGAAACAAGCATCCTGGGACCGGTTTCGGGTTCAAAACCCTCATCAGCCAGGCTATCTTGAATCCAGTGGCAAAGTGAGCAAGGGACCCACGTCTGGGCATACCCTGCCAACTTAGGGCGAACAAAGCGATACCAAAGGGGATGATGGACGGCGCGTTAGAGCAAATCAAACACTCACCCCCAGTCAACTGATCTGGGTTTAATCCATCATCATTCTTTAGCTCACTCCACCACCCCAGTTCAGACATGGCCATATGCAAATCAGTCTGACCCTGTGCATCATGGGAACAGTCCAGCCCGAACTGCCAAGCCATGTCTTCCCTGGACAGGAAACAAGCATCCTGGGACCGGTTTCGGGTTCAAAACCCTCATCAGCCAGGCTATCTTGAATCCAGTGGCAAAGTGAGCAAGGGACCCACGTCTGGGCATACCCTGCCAACTTAGGGCGAACAAAGCGGTACCAAAGGGGATGATGGACGGAGCGTTAGAGCAAATCAAACACTCACCCCCAGTCAACTGATCTGGGTTTAATCCATCATCATTCTTTAGCTCACTCCACCACCCCAGTTCAGACATGGCCATATGCAAATCAGTCTGACCCTGTGCCTCATGGGAACAGTCCAGCCCGAACTGCCAAGCCATGTCTTCCCTGGACAGGAAACAAGCATCCTGGGACCGGTTTCGGGTTCAAAACCCTCATCAGCCAGGCTATCTTGAATCCAGTGGCAAAGTGAGCAAGGGACCCACGTCAGGGCATACCCTGCCAACTTAGGGCGAACAAAGCGATACCAAAGGGGATGATGGACGGAGCGTTAGAGCAAATCAAACACTCACCCCCAGTCAACTGATCTGGGTTTAATCCATCATCATTCTTTAGCTCACTCCACCACCCCAGTTCAGACATGGCCATATGCAAATCAGTCTGACCCTGTGCCTCATGGGAACAGTCCAGCCCGAACTGCCAAGCCATGTCTTCCCTGGACAGGAAACAAGCATCCTGGGACCGGTTTCGGGTTCAAAACCCTCATCAGCCAGGCTATCTTGAATCCAGTGGCAAAGTGAGCAAGGGACCCACGTCTGGGCATACCCTGCCAACTTAGGGCGAACAAAGCGATACCAAAGGGGATGATGGACGGAGCGTTAGAGCAAATCAAACACTCACCCCCAGTCAACTGATCTGGGTTTAATCCATCATCATTCTTTAGCTCACTCCACCACCTCAGTTCAGACATGGCCATATGCAAATCAGTCTGACCCTGTGCCTCATGGGAACAGTCCAGCCCGAACTGCCAAGCCATGTCTTCCCTGGACAGGAAACAAGCATCCTGGGACCGGTTTCGGGTTCAAAACCCTCATCAGCCAGGCTATCTTGAATCCAGTGGCAAAGTGACCAAGGGACCCACGTCTGGGCATACCCTGCCAACTTAGGGCGAACAAAGCGATACCAAAGGGGATGATGGACGGAGCGTTAGAGCAAATCAAACACTCACCCCCAGTCAACTGATCTGGGTTTAATCCATCATCATTCTTTAGCTCACTCCACCACTCCCAGTTCAGACATGGCCATATGCAAATCAGTCTGACCCTGTGCCTCATGGGAACAGTCCAGCCCGAACTGCCAAACCATGTCTTCCCTGGACAGGAAACAAGCATCCTGGGACCGGTTTCGGGTTCAAAACCCTCATCAGCCAGGCTATCTTGAATCCAGTGGCAAAGTGAGCAAGGGACCCACGTCTGGGCATACCCTGCCAACTTAGGGCGAACAAAGCGATACCAAAGGGGATGATGGACGGAGCGTTAGAGCAAATCAAACACTCACCCCCAGTCAACTGATCTGGGTTTAATCCATCATCATTCTTTAGCTCACTCCACCACCCCAGTTCAGACATGGCCATATGCAAATCAGTCTGACCCTGTGCCTCATGGGAACAGTCCAGCCCGAACTGCCAAGCCATGTCTTCCCTGGACAGGAAACAAGCATCCTGGGACCGGTTTCGGGTTCAAAACCCTCATCAGCCAGGCTATCTTGAATCCAGTGGCAAAGTGAGCAAGGGACCCACGTCTGGGCATACCCTGCCAACTTAGGGGCGAACAAAGCGATACCAAAGGGGATGATGGACGGAGCGTTAGAGCAAATCAAACACTCACCCCCAGTCAACTGATCTGGGTTTAATCCATCATCATTCTTTAGCTCACTCCACCACCCCAGTTCAGACATGGCCATATGCAAATCAGTCTGACCCTGTGCCTCATGGGAACAGTCCAGCCCGAACTGCCAAGCCATGTCTTCCCTGGACAGGAAACAAGCATCCTGGGACCGGTTTCGGGTTCAAAACCCTCATCAGCCAGGCTATCTTGAATCAGTGGCAAAGTGAGCAAGGGACCCACGTCTGGGCATACCCTGCCAACTTAGGGCGAACAAAGCGATACCAAAGGGGATGATGGACGGAGCGTTAGAGCAAATCAAACACTCACCCCCAGTCAACTGATCTGGGTTTAATCCATCATCATTCTTCAGCTCACTCCACCACCCCAGTTCAGACATGGCCATATGCAAATCAGTCTGACCCTGTGCCTCATGGGAACAGTCCAGCCCGAACTGCCAAACCATGTCTTCCCTGGACAGGAAACAAGCATCCTGGGACCGGTTTCGGGTTCAAAACCCTCATCAGCCAGGCTATCTTGAATCCAGTGGCAAAGTGAGCAAGGGACCCACGTCTGGGCATACCCTGCCAACTTAGGGCGAACAAAGCGATACCAAAGGGGATGATGGACGGAGCGTTAGAGCAAATCAAACACTCACCCCCAGTCAACTGATCTGGGTTTAATCCATCATCATTCTTTAGCTCACTCCACCACCCCAGTTCAGACATGGCCATATGCAAATCAGTCTGAACCTGTGCCTCATGGGAACAGTCCAGCCCGAACTGCCAAGCCATGTCTTCCCTGGACAGGAAACAAGCATCCTGGGACCGGTTTCGGGTTCAAAACCCTCATCAGCCAGGCTATCTTGAATCCAGTGGCAAAGTGAGCAAGGGACCCACGTCTGGGCATACCCTGCCAACTTAGGGCGAACAAAGCGATACCAAAGGGGATGATGGACGGAGCGTTAGAGCAAATCAAACACTCACCCCCAGTCAACTGATCTGGGTTTAATCCATCATCATTCTTTAGCTCACTCCACCACCCCAGTTCAGACATGGCCATATGCAAATCAGTCTGACCCTGTGCCTCATGGGAACAGTCCAGCCCGAACTGCCAAGCCATGTCTTCCCTGGACAGGAAACAAGCATCCTGGGACCGGTTTCGGGTTCAAAACCCTCATCAGCCAGGCTATCTTGAATCAGTGGCAAAGTGAGCAAGGGACCCACGTCTGGGCATACCCTGCCAACTTAGGGCGAACAAAGCGATACCAAAGGGGATGATGGACGGAGCGTTAGAGCAAATCAAACACTCACCCCCAGTCAACTGATCTGGGTTTAATCCATCATCATTCTTTAGCTCACTCCACCACCCCAGTTCAGACATGGCCATATGCAAATCAGTCTGACCCTGTGCCTCATGGGAACAGTCCAGCCCGAACTGCCAAGCCATGTCTTCCCTGGACAGGAAACAAGCATCCTGGGACCGGTTTCGGGTTCAAAACCCTCATCAGCCAGGCTATCTTGAATCCAGTGGCAAAGTGAGCAAGGGACCCACGTCTGGGCATACCCTGCCAACTTAGGGCGAACAAAGCGATACCAAAGGGGATGATGGACGGAGCGTTAGAGCAAATCAAACACTCACCCCCAGTCAACTGATCTGGGTTTAATCCATCATCATTCTTTAGCTCACTCCACCACCCCAGTTCAGACATGGCCATATGCAAATCAGTCTGACCCTGTGCCTCATGGGAACAGTCCAGCCCGAACTGCCAAGCCATGTCTTCCCTGGACAGGAAACAAGCATCCTGGGACCGGTTTCGGGTTCAAAACCCTCATCAGCCAGGCTATCTTGAATCCAGTGGCAAAGTGAGCAAGGGACCCACGTCTGGGCATACCCTGCCAAGTTAGGGCGAACAAAGCGATACCAAAGGGGATGATGGACGGAGCGTTAGAGCAAATCAAACACTCACCCCCAGTCAACTGATCTGGGTTTAATCCATCATCATTCTTTAGCTCACTCCACCACCCCAGTTCAGACATGGCCATATGCAAATCAGTCTGACCCTGTGCCTCATGGGAACAGTCCAGCCCGAACTGCCAAGCCTCTGTCACTAACACACGGCCTTGGACCACATAACGGCTGGACAAAATCTGACAGGCAGAGTGCTCACACATATGACTATGATATGCCCTGGGGGATATGAGGGTAATAGAAGAGACAGACAATGATCACAATGCCCTTCACTTAACACTGACTAGTGTTGCCAAGTTAATGCGGGCTTGGCTCAGAGTATGACTGACCATCACTTGAGAGTGGCAAGTAGCAAACTGTGCAATAAATGGGCACAAATCAGGCATAACCAAATGACTCTAGCAAACATTTACTGGGTAGTTGTAAATAGAATGGAACTCTCATCAGATGATACCACCACTCTCTTGAACCCCAGGAGTTATTTATTTATAATTAATGCTCATAACAACATGTTCAACAGAATAAGAGACTATTTGTATAGCAAACTTATATAGCCATCCCAAATGGTAAGAAAACACCCTGGTTTAATAGAGACTGCAGGAAGGTTAAATGTGCACTTACTTCCACAATTAAAAGAGAGGGCTGCTATAAAGGATGCTAGAACTAATTACAGATGGCTCCTGACTCAAAGTAAGGAACCTTGGGAGGACTCAAACTGTTCATATATTCAAAGGGATCTAAAAAGAAAAGATGTAAAAGCATTTTGGCACACAGTGGCTCATGGATGTCTAAACGTACAGACAAGTGTAGAAACACATATTCAACCCCAGAATTGGATGGAGCACTTTAGGGATTTATATTCCAGTCCAGCACAAGATTCGATGATCAGGGAGGATCTTGCAACAGTGGATATTGCTGCTTACAGCAGGGTTTGGTGTTTACATTAGATGAGAGCCTATTAGTCATTAAAAAAGAGAAACTGAGCAAAGCACCCAGTCTTATTAAAATCCCAGGAGATTTGTTTCTATCTGAGCCACAGATTTTGGCCCGTCATATCAAAATGATTTTATGACATGCAATTGTTTCAGGATCAGAGATGCCTATGACCTGACACAGGGCTGAAATAGTTCCAATGCACAATATAGTAAAGTTGGCCTCGCCAACTTCAGGCCTAATAGTCTCTTAGACACCCCACAGAAGGACTTCTGTTGCCTACAGGCAACTGTTGGCTAAACTCCAAGAATGGATGCTGGAGAGTGAAGTTTTGCCCCATTTTCGGGTATGATTTAGAAATAAAATGAGCACAACTGACCAGGTTTATCAATTTGTGCCTTACATACTGGAAAATCTTAGTATTGCAACGGGCCACTTATATGTAGTTTTCATTGATTTGTGGGCAGCATATGACCTTATTCCACGTTCCAAACTTTGGTCAGTTTTAAAGCATTTGGGTGTACCAGACCCATACCAATTTGATTGCACTTTGAAAACTATGCTCAAGTCAGATGCGGGAATAATTGGGAAGTAACTGATCATATTGCAATAGATAAAAGGGTCAGACAGGGTTGTGTATTGGCTCCAACTCTGTTTTCCTTGTATACTGATGAAGTACCAGAGCATTTAGAAGCATGCACCAATGACATGCCTAAATTAGTCCGAGATAAGTTCACCACCTTACTTTATGCAGATGACATAGTTTTGGTGTGCTTAAGCCTCATGGGACTCTAGGCTCCGTAGAAGTATTTTGCAGATTTTTAAATTATATTAATAATAGGGGACTGGCAACTAACTGATCAAGACGAAGTACATCTGTTTCTCTCCCATAATTCCCTCAAGCATGCCTTGAACTTCTGGAATTGTGCAATTGACAAGGGCAGGAACTTATATTTTTAAATAATATAATTTATTAATATTATATAAACATTATTTGTTAACAAAAAAATATGTATTCAACAATTCTAATTTAGTTACTTCCCACCCTATACCCCTACAAAACTCACAACCCGCACCTGAAACTTAAAGTTTGCAAAATATTATTACACTATTAACATAAATATTTATCAATTAACTAATTATCATTAAATACAATGTTATTACTTAATTATAATTAGTTTACTTCCCACAATGTACCCCTACAAAATGCACAACACACTCCTAAAATTTAAATTAACAAGAAGTTGCACAATTAACAAAATTAATTATCAATTATATCACTAATATTAATTTAAAACTAAATATTAATTAAATATATTTAATTTACTTCCCACCCTGTACCTCATATAAACCCCAAAACCCACACCTAAAATTTTAATTAAAAAAATTAAGTGCACAATTAACATAATTAATTATCAATTAAATATTTAAAATTAATTACAAATTATTTATGAATTAATTATAATTGAATTACTTCCCACCCTGTACCCCTATAAACCCACCACCCTCTATGGTACTAAAAATCACAAAATTCTATTAAGTTAAATGTAATAACGGCTAAAAATTTAACAACTATATTAAAAACATCAACACTAATTGTACAAAAATGTACATCATATACATTTAAAATATATACTAAAATACCTAAAAATAATTAAAAACTATATTATGAACAACTATATATTTGTAAACGATAATAATGACTTCTATATATTTTTTAAATGGATATTCTTGACAACTATATTCTTGCAGACGATATTTCCATGATTTTATGTACACAATATTTTGGTAGGACATTATTTTAGTTTCGATATTTTGTCTGGTGTAGCAAGAAGTTAGAAGTATTAGCAACTCTTACATTCTTGGTTAGGTGCAATTTGTTTTATTGCATAACAATATAATAGATCCACTCTCTTATTGTTGTCATGAGGCAGCCTTGATGACACTATGGGCCTGATTACGACTTTGGCGGTGTGACCCAAAAGCCATGGTCAGACTGTGCGGCCACCCGCCCGCCAGATTAGGAGTTTCCTCCTGTCTGGGGGGCAGGTTTTTGTCGTTCCCACAGCAGTGCCTCACATAATGGACTGAAAAGTCCATGCCGTGCAGGAATTGGGGTGCAGGCACATCCCCATGCGGATGTGATTGTGATGTGCAAGTTTGATAGGTGACATCTCCTCCCCCTGATTAACTCGGATTGGCCAATTCTGCCAACACCTATCTTTCCTATGTCTCACTGTCTGGGAGCCATAAACAAAGACAAACTGCCAGTTACACCTAGTCATGTGACCTAGGATCAGGCTGCAGGCACCAAATGGTTAGTATAATAAAATTACAACTTTCTAAAAGTGGCATTTTCAGAAATGTGACAAACAATCATCTATCTAACTTTACCATTGAAGAGGGCTTTTATTACAATTCTTTAGACATCAAACTCGACATGTCCACCTGCTCCCAATTGAAAGTTATCACTTATTAAATGTAATAAAATAACTCAATGTTATACTATGGGGGAGGTAGGCCTTGCAGGAGTGAAAAACAAATGTAAGAGTTTTTCACTACCTAGACATATAATAATAAGCATGTCCCACTTTTTAAATACACTGCAACCTGCCCTATGGGCTGTTCAGGGCCTACGCTAGGGATGACCTATATGAATTAAAAGGAATGGTTTGGGCCTGGCAAAAGGTGCATTTCAGCAGATCAAAATGGCAGTTCAAAAATGCACACACAGGCTGCAATGGCAGACCTGAGACATGTTTTCAGAGCTACTTAAATGGGTGGCACAAACAGTGCTGCACACCAACTAGTGTAACTGCAACAAATGATGGACGGAATGCTGAATGATTCAGACACTCTCTCCCAGTCAAGAGATCTGCGTTAAATCCATCGTTCTTTTGCCCACTACGCCACCCCAGTTTGGATCCAGCCATCTGCAAATCAGTCTTGACCCTGTGCCTCATGGGATCAGTCCAGACCGAACTGCCAAGCCAGGTCCTCCCTGGACCGGAAACAAGCATCCTGGGACCGGTTTCAGGGTATGTCACCCTTCATCAGCCAGGCTAGCTTGAATCCAGTGGCACAGTGAGCAAGGGACCCACGTCTGGGCATACACATCCCTCTTAGGGCGAAAAGTGTAACTGCAACACATGATGGACGGAATGCTGAATGATTCAAACATTCTCCCCCAGTCAAGAGATCTGGGTTAAATCCATTGTTCTTTTGCCCACTACGCCACCCCAGTTTGGACGCAGCCATCTGCAAATCAGGCTTGACCCTGTGCCTCATGGGAACAGTCCAGACCGAATTGCCAAGCCAGGTCCTCCCTGGACCGGAAACAAGCATCCTGGGACCGGTTTCAGGGTATGTCACCCTTCATTAGCCAGGCTAGCTTGAATCCAGTGGCACAGTGAGCAAGGGACCAACGTCTGGGCATACCTGTCCCACTTAGGGTGAAAAGTGTAACTGCAACAAATGATGGACGGAATGCTGAATGATTCAGACATTCTCCCCCAGTCAAGAGATCTGGGTTAAATCCATTGTTCTTTTGCCCACTACACCACCCCAGTTTGGACCCAGCCATCTGCAAATCAGTCTTGACCCTGTGCCTCATGGGAACAGTCCAGACCGAACTGCCAAGCCAGGTCCACCCTGGACCGGAAACAAGCATCCTGGGACCTGTTTCAGGGTATGTCACCCTTCATCAGCCAGGCTAGTAGCATTTAATTTACAGGCCCTGGGTACATGTAGAACTACTTTACTAGGAATCTTACTAATAAATTAAATGGGTGCAAGTCAATTGTACCATGTTTAAATGAGAGAGCACAAGCACTTTAGTACTGGTTAGCAGTGATAAAGTGCACAGAGACCTAAAGGCTGACAAAAACGGGTTCAGAAAACAATGGGGGTGATGGCAAAAAGTTTGGGGATGACCCTGCAGAAAGGGTCAAGTCCAACGGGGCTGGGACTTCAGACTTGTCTCTGTTTAGCACTCTAACCGAAGGAAATTACATACTCCTTCATTGAACTCATCAGAGCTAGGATAAACATAGGCCCTTCTGCTATAACCACTAAAATATCTTCAGTAGATGCAGCTACTTTGCAAACCCCAGAATCAAACTTGACATCTTTGGACATATGTGTTCTAATTCTATGTGCTTGATCTCCATTTCTGGTGACAATTTTTCATTTATGAGCTTTGTTTTTTGTTAGCACTTTACTTTGTGCAAATTTCAGGGCTCATAATGCTCTATTAGATGAATCAAAGTTCACAGCTGAGGTTTGTAAACACATCATTGCATACAATAAGCATGAGGCACATTAGGCTCCACAAGAAAAACAGAGAAAGATTATGTTTCAAACCATAAGGGCTTACTAAAGATTAAGTGCCTGATTTAGATTTTAGAGTGAATACCGTCGCCCCGCCGCAGTGGCAGTCCGAAGTACTCCGTTGTCCTGACGGCGGTCCGCCTGCCGTATTTAGACGTTGCAGCAATAGACAGTTGACCGCTGCAGCTGCGGTCTTCTCTGCCGGCGAATAGTACTCCATCACCGTCAGGTTTGCGCCTAGCAGATTTAGATGATCCCATTGTGCTGGCTGTGTCCTGGGTGCAGAGTCCTGACGGAGTGAGTCCATGGTGGTGTGGAGACAGGTAAGTACTACTTATAATTATCTCACTAAACATATATGTTGTAAATCTGTCAATATGTTTATGTAGCTGATGTATAATGCCATTCATTTCACATTTAGGATTGCACACCATCAACATAGACACACTACTGTGTGTACACCCACAGTCACCACAAGCACAACACCCATAACCACCACCACCAAATAAATTGTTTTTTATGGGACACCGCACGTGTGTATATTTTACCACGATAAGTAGGAAGATGAACACTTATGCATGACACATAAAAAAATTGAATGCAAGTGCATTTTAAAAATATACGAGGCGTAAGCTAATGTTGACACACAATTCATTGTGAGACAAGTGACACAGAAGCTTACCTTAGATTCCAGTGAAAATGGGGTTGCTGAGTGTCGTGGTCAAGTAGCAGCAGCACAGGAAGGACCTGGACGATGGGGTTTAAAACGAAAACAGAAGTGGGAACCTGAAAAAGGTGAGTTTTCACCTCTTTCTCTTTGTTTCTGTCAACCTGAATTTGGCAGTTTCCCTGCCACAGTTGCCTTGACAGAAAGGTACATCGTAATCAGCTCGGCGGTATTCTTGGCAGGACCCTTCTGACAGCCGCTTCTGTCTATGACTTCGTCGACACGGGAGGAAGATTCTGGCGTAAACGGCGGGACTCCAATGGTCTTCTCTCCAAAGACCTGCCAACATCTAATTACAGTGGACGGACCACCAAGCCGGCGGGTGGGAATACCAATGGAAAAGCAACGGCGGAACCAGATCCTCTAATTGAAGCTGATGGTTCACTTCATAGTGATGGACAACGTTGTATGGAGGTAGTAGAAAATTCAACAAATCATTTAAGAACTCATCATCTATATCGCTGTCACTCTCATTCTCCCTCTTGTCGACCCGACCTCCATCTCAAAACTTTTTTGTTTCTGTTTCTTACTTTATAATCCCAGGATAAACACCCACATCCTTGAGTACACTTGCTCACCACCTGTGTCCCTCATATTCCATCTTGACTCCATCCAATTACAGACTTTATTTTTCATTTAGTTTTTAAATTTCTCCTTTTCATGCACAGCATGTTCCCATGCATTCACTGCTTCAAACTATGCAAACCTTTGTTGTTGGTTCATCTCATATATCAGTTCTCTCAAATTTTCAGTTTTTCTCACACTGAACATGCCATACAGGGGAAACACTCATCTTACGCTGTGATCTTATTCCATCTTTTTGATTTAAACACAAGTGTGCAATAGTGGCCATATCATGTGTCGATATGCCGTCTGAAAGAGCCGCCTTATCCTCACAAACAGGTCCATCATAATTCTTTAGCTTATCTCTTATTTTCTTTAAGAATTATCCAAATAGGACCATGGAAGCTTGGGAACACAGATTGAACTGGGGCAAAATGTTAGGTTCAGGGGTGAATTTAAATCATCCAAACCTCAGCTGGAAAACATCCTCTGCTATCAGATTTGTTAGCAGTTTTGTTTATGCAATTTCGAAGCCCAAAAGTGCTATCGAATGAATCAAAGTTCACAACTGAGGCTGGTCAACAAATCATTACATTCAATAAATGTGATGCACATTAGGCTTTACAAGAAAGACGCAGAATGATTAAGTTTCAAACCATAGAGCTTTATTACAGGTTAAAAGGTTTATAGAAGAAAATATCTTCAAATTGGTTTTAATTATTTAATATACGACTGCATCAAATAATAGGAAGATCTATTAAATCAAAGTCATATAACATAGAGGACGAGCCATTATTAGTTTGTCTCAAAGGGAAAGACAAAGGAAAAATCAGTTTACTTATTAGGAGAGTACAATAAATCAGTTCTCTTATTAGGAGAGTACTCTAAAGTCTCCTACTCGGCTCTGTTCTAAGTTACATTCAAAAGCATTCTGAACTGTAATCTACTCTATGCTAGCTCAAATCACACAATTCTAACATATGATACACCTACACACAGTTCTCATGAGATGGGCTAATCGGGTCAAAGTGATACAATACCATAGTATGCTCGTTAGCATTTCAGGACCTTCCACAGTACAACTTTTCTCAGAGTCCCTCAAACTTACATTATCTGTAACAGGATGAGATACAGGGACTAGTCTGTAGTCTTCAAATGTCTTGGAGAATGCACTACTCATTAAAATATTCCATGGGTATCGCAAAGAAAAAAATTCACATTGGAAAGAAAGCAAAAGAACATTGCATTTGATAATTAGAACTCCAAATTCACCTAGAAATTGAATGTTCATGTGTCATAAAGCAAGATGGTAACCAATGTTAGCTATTTTAAAATGCAGGCCTACATTAGCTATGGTCAATCTAAACATAAATGCACGTTTTCTCTACACATAACCTTTGTATGTGTTTATGTGTTAGTGTTATGTTACAGCAAATATTTAATATATTAAAAGCACGTCACCATTTTCCTTATCATTCATTATAGGTACTCCCCTCTTTGTAGCTTTTAAAGCAACACACATCACTTGTGGGAGGGGCTTTAATTCATACTCTCCTTTAAAAAATAGCTCAATGTTCTTGGTAACTTTACCTATTGCTTCCAGGTGTTGTAATAATTCCTTGTTTAGCCTCCGTGTCCTTAGTTCTGACAGTGTCATAAAAACACATGCATTAGCAGAGATCACCATGCTTCACTATGAGTTTCTCCTAGTTGGAAGAATGTTTTCCATTAATAAATAAATATTCAATCCTCAAGTAGGTTTTAGGAGGGTAAGAAAATACCTTGGCCCATCCAGCAAGGCAAGCGGAAACTCCTTTGGGCAGCACCTCAATCCCAGGACCCTCCGGCTTAGGGGTTTCAGGGTTTAGTGGTGGAATTTTCCTTACTCATTGCCGGCAGATAAGTATAGGCTAGTTTCCTCTCAAAGTGCTTCGAGGGCAGAGGCAGGACATGTCTGTATTACCGCAAGGGAGGGTAGAGTTGCTGGTGTCTTAGTGAAGAGGATGAATATCCAGGGAGACCCCATATCACCATTTAAGAGTGTGCTTAGGATAGGTTCGATAAGGAGTGTGTAAGCTTTATGTATTTCCTGAGTAATTTAGATGCAAATAGATGTGACCTAGCTATTTTACTTGGCTTTGGTGATAGGTGAATTGCTGCCACTCGATTGTCGCACTAGGCACTTCAAAGAACTGCTATTGCTTGCTTAATATTACTAATGCCATTGTTTCACAAATTACTTGATGCTAGAACTGTGAGCACTTTTTAGGAAAAACAGAGACAAATGAAAGATCATTTAAACTTCGCCACATTTTTGCTTGTCATTTACTACTGTAGAAGGGGGCATTTTAATTGAATTGAGGGGCACCACAACAATTATAATAGAGCACAGTCAGCAGTGGGGTGTTAAGCCATGCCGACCAGGAGGTGCTGTTCCGGCCACCATTGAATGTTAGCGGTCTAGTTTCTATGAAAGGCAGGGTTTAAAACGAGGGCGCTGCGCGAAGGTAACAAAATTGCTGACACTCAATTGTCGCACTAGGCACTTCAAGGACCTGCTATTACGTGCTTGAGATAACTAATGCCATTATTTGCACACGTTACTTGATGCTAGAACTGTGGCACTTTATTTTCACAAATTTCTTGCTGCTATAACTGCAAGCACTTTTCAGAAAAAATTGAGCCAAATGAAAAAGAATTTTAACTTCACCGAATTTGTACTTGTTATTTAGTACTGTATAAGGGGCATTTTAGTTGAATTGAGGGGCATCACAACTATTATAACAGAGCACAGTCGGCAGTGAGGTGTCAAGTCACGTCGACCAGGAAGTGCTATTCTGGCCGCCATTGTAGGTTTGTGGTCTAGTTTCTATGACAGGTGGGGTTAAAAACAAGGGCGCAGTGGGCACAAAGCCAGCACACCAAAGGCAAACCCGTCTGCGCCCGTCCACGCCCGATCGGGACGTGGGGCAGGAATCCTGCCCATCTCAACCCAGAAAAACTACTCTCAAGAGTCTTTACTATCTCTAGGCTGGCCCATTAAACATGACTTGGCCCAATACTTGTTGGGTATACCTGAACATCTAGAAGGCCCTTTTCCCTTCCTTAATTGTAAATGGGTAGGCTGACACTACAAGGAGCACCCCACTAATATTACTAATACTACCAATATGGGCATAGGACTAACGCTAAACTGTTTGTACTTTAATGTCAGATCGCTACCCAAACATTGCATGGAGATTTGGGACATAGTCCATGATTCTAACCAAGATATGGTTTTTATCTCTAATCAATGATTACATCCTGCCCGAAATTGCGATCTCAATGACCTTGGGCTACAAAATTTTGAAATGTGAAGGAACGGGCCATCCCGGAGGCGGCACTGATGTCATCTTTAAAGATAAATACACATGTTCTACTGAACTTAGCTCCTCCACAGCAGAATGAGAAATCTTAGTGTTCAGACTTTCCTATAAAGTTCGAAGGCTGCTTGGAGGTCCGGTACTGTTTAGACCGCCCAGCTATAACTCCCAAATGGATTCCTATCTACTTTCCTGGCTGTCACCATTAATCCTAGAACATAAAGAGTATATAGTGATTGGAGACTTCAAATTACATTTTGAAAACCCAGAGGATCCACTCTGCAGACGACTGGAGAGTGACATGCAAACCTACAGCTCAAGCAATGAATCTCTGGTCCGGCTCATATTGCAGGCCACAAGCTACTATTCTCAAACATCAAAACAACCTCAACCCATAATATTAATCCATTACTTTGTCGGACCACACTTAGATTAGCTTCTCGCCCTTATTGCCACTAAACCAAAAAAGTCACACAGACTCGTCCCCTACCCTTAAGAGAGCTTTAAACCAATTTGTCCCACTGGTATGCAATCAGGAGATATCACTTGACGCTTACTTAGATAATGTCAACACCGCCATTACAAATCACTGCAACATTCTCCATCAGAAAAATTGTACTCTCTAGAATTAAAAACGAAAAAAGGAAATCTAAATCATTGGAGCAAGCTTGGAGGCACTCCAAATGCATTAAGGACCATCAAGAATATAAACAAGAGTTGATTAAGTATTATAGAGCACTTAAAAGAGCTAAAAAAGACTACTTCATTAAGAAACATGAAGAAAACAGTAGTTCATCTAAAGAACCTTTTAGAATTGTAAAAGAACTCTCTCAACCTGTCTGCGTATCGCAGATTACCACTCCCTCAGCTACCCATTGTAAGGAAATCGGCAACTACTTTACTGATAAGAATGACAAAATTTAGGCAACCTTTGATACACAACTCCATCTAGACAAGCTCCCTTGGGAAATATTTGGCTCCCCTATGGAAGCCAGCACACACCTAGGGAATTTCATAAATTCTCTGTAGAACAAGTCGAAAAAATGATGACCAAAGTCAAGTCTGGATCCCCACTAGATCCCTGCCCCCATTTTATTTTTTATCACTTAGCCTCTATACTAAGCTCCAACTTGACACAAGTCTTCAATCTATCCCTGTCTACCGCGAAGTATGCTGATACCTGAAAGCAAGTGTTAATACACCCCTTGGTGAGAAAATCGTTTATAGATGTCTCAATCTTATCTAACTATCGATCCATTTCATTGCTCCCCTATCTGTCTAAAGTTCTGGCAAGACTAGTCAAAGCCCAGTTAATTGTCTGAGATCTGCTCGTATGCCGATGATACCCAACTGGTAATCTCGATAGGGGAAAAAACCCATGAAACAAGGAAAAGTCTCACCAGTTGTCTTACTGAGGTGGCAACTTGGATGACAGCACACTGTTTGAAATTGAACTCTTATAAAATGGAGGTCTCGCTCTTTGGCGGTGCCCACAATATTTGGGACTCCTCTTGGTGGCCAACTTCATTGGGCTCAGGCTCCTGAGCCCAAGAAAGTGGCAAATGGGTTTTTTAATTAATGACTCTTTATCCATACAGGAGCAACTCAATGCCACTTGTGGCAAATGCTTCGGCTTACTTAAACTCCTAAAAAAACTCTTCTGCTGGATCCCTGTTGACTGGTGAAGAACCGTAGTCCAAGCATTAATCACGAGTAGATTGGATTACAGGAATGAACTTATTGTGATTATGGCCGACTATCTCTTCTCCCGACTTCAGGTCATTCAAAATGCAGCAGCTAGACTTCTCTGCAACAAATATTGATTTAGCTCAGCATCAGCCTGTCTAAAAATCCTCCACTGTCTACCAATGCGCAAGAGAACTAAATTCAAACTTCTCTGCCAAGCACATAAACAGTTTATAAATCTGGCCCAGAAACTACGATCCAAACTAGAATTTTATAAACCAACATGAAACCTGAGATCACAGAACTTAGCACTAGCCAAGACTAAGTGCATTAAAAAAGTAAGAACTGGTGGGTGCTCTTTTTCATATTTACCAGTGGCTCAATGGAACTTATTACCTCTGAACCGCAGCTTTATAAACAGCCATATTAAATTCATTAAAAAACCTAAAAACATGGCTTTTCTCAGACTATCCTTAATCTAAATGAATGGGCCTTTACCAGAGGAATCCCTGCCCCTGACATTTGAGATCTCAGCAATTCAGCACCATGATATCCCCTACGGGACGAGTGTTTGTGTTCTCTAAATACTGAAAATAAAATAAGTAAATAGAGTTGAAACTGAATACACCATACAGTGTTGAGGACTGCCAATTGTTTTTCAATAAACCGCTATGTATGACAATTAGAGAGCTAAGTAGAAGTTTTTATGGAATTGCCTTAAATATATATATATATGCATACAGGCAAAATGGCAGTGATACATAACAATTTCGGACTGCTAGTCAATTCATTATATATCCTTTAATTGCCCTCAGGTGAGTCTTATTGAAATTCACATTGCATGATGGGACTAGTAGTCCATTTTCTCATTCACTTTGCGATGCAAATCTAAAATAAATGATAATACATGGCCTCTAATAAGATGTCAGTCCATTGCTACCTTTGTTTGCAAATGACATCTCCTGGTGGTCTGTGTTGATTTCGATGTTTCAAAGCCACAGACCCGCTATTTCATCCAGGCAGTGGTGAGCTTACACTTCCGGTTTTAGACAAACTGTGGCTCTTCATATATATGTTATCTACTGGCGGTCGCCAGTAGATAGGTATAGTTAGGACCTATTTTCCATAGGAAATCCGCAACATTCTATTTGAAATAACTCTTGCGTCGGTTGACGAATCTTCGCGAAATTTTCAAACTTTGTGGCCCGCTCCGGTCCGCTCCTATCCTGAAAGTCTTGGGTTGATTCGTCAGCGGGGGCCGAGAAAAAGGGGTCCCAAAACGTGTTTTCCCCATTCATTTTCCCACAGGAAACTTTAGCCACGGCTACAGCACTGAACTGCTGAACGGAATTACACCAAATTTGGCAAAGAGGTAGTTCTTGGTTCAGAAAGAACCCTTTTTGTTAAATGGTGTAAATCCGTTCAGTAGTTCCTGAGAAAATCAAAAGTAAAAACACATATATATCTATGGCCGCGGAGGGTCCGCGCACCCTCCCGATGACCAGCTGTATGCTAATTGGCTGTCAACACTCCAAACCAGGAAGTGTTGGCAGCCATCTTGTGACTCGGTAGAACCGAGTCACAAGAAAACAGTAAAAACAATTGCGCAAAACGCAAAAAGGGGGCAGGGTAGAAACACCCTGACCCCGTAGGCCTGCTCAGGGCCCAAATTTTTTTAATTTTTTTTTTAAAAATCGGCAAAAAACGCGCTGGGTGCGCGGATCCTGCCGATAACAAAAAAAACGATGCGCGGGCTCCCGCGCTTCGTGGTTAATTGGCCCCCGGGTGGGTCAAGTCCCGGGGCATGCGGGGTTTTATTTAATAATAACATGGGGGGGCCTCTCAGGCTATAAAAAAATAATGGTGGCGGGGGGCACACGGCCCCCGCAGCCCCGGGGACCGCCACCCCGGGGCTTCTTTTTTATTTTTAAATTACCTGTGTGGGGGGCTCGAGCCCCCCACACGCCCGGGACCGCCACCTCCCGGGGCACTAAATAATAAAATGTGGGGGTCCGTTTAGGACCCCGAGCCCCGAGGACCACCACCTCCCGGGGCTGTGCACAGGATGGGAGTGGGGCCGCGCGGCCCCCCTCCTGGAGCCTGTGGTGGCCCTGGGGACCACCACCCCCCAGGGCCGGCTCCTGCAGTGTCCCGGGGTGCCTACCACCGGGACACTGCTGTTTGCAATCACAGGACGGGAGCCTCGCGGCTCCCGTCCTGTGATTGCAAACTAGCTCCTTCATTGAAGCGAGAGCAGGAAACCTGCTCTCGCTTCAATGAAGCAAAGCAGAATTGCTTTTCCATAAGGGAGCTGCATGTCAGAAGCTCCCCTTATGGAAAAGCAATGCCGGCTCCCGCAGGACGCGGGGAGCCGGCGGGAACGTGCGGGGATTGGGGACCCCTCCACGGTCCCCAACGAGTGGCCAGGCCCCGGGGTTTGGGGTCCCCGGGGCCATTAGTGGCCCGGGAGGGGGGCCACGCGGCCCCCCTCCCCAAAATTTAATTTAAAAAAAAAGAAAATTTAAAAAATACAAAGGCCGGCCCGGGGGATGGGGTCCCCGGGGCCTAAGGAGGCCTGAGGAGGGGGCAACGCAGCCCCTCCATGAAAATAAAAAAAAAAAGGTGGCAATGACCCGGGGATGGGGTCCCCGGGCCAAAATTGGCCACAGGAGGGGGCCCACGCCGTCCCCTTCCCGTTGCTTTTTAAAAAAATAAATAAAAGGGGTCAGGCCCTGGGGGATGGGGTCCCCAGGGCCCAAAATAATTAAAAAGAAGGGGGGCAACACAGCCCCCTTTTAAAAAAAAAATGAAAAAAAAGAAAATCCGGCATCGCGCCGGAGGCCACGCCCCCTCCTTGGCAGCACTCTGCATACGCGCCACCTGGCGCGTTTGCAAAGGGGGAACTAATTCCCCTTGAATACTGGGGGTCCCTGGGGGCCAACTAGCCCACCATGAACCTCCAGTATGCGCCACAGGGCTCGGTTGCAGAGAGGTGGTCCAGGCCACGCCCCTTTTTACACCTCTCTGCAACGCAGCTCTGTGGCACTTACTGGAGGTACCAGGTGGGATAGTTGGACCCCAGGGACCCTCAGGATTCAAGGGGACTTAATACCCCAACTTAAAACGCGCCTCAGGGCGCGTTTGCACAGTGGTGAAGGGAGGGGGCGGGGCTAAAGGTGACATGTGTGCAAACAGGCCCCGTGGCACGTTTTAAGATGGGGAATTAAATCCCCTTCAATTCTGAGGGTCCCTGGGGGCCAACTAGCCCACCAGGTACGTCCAGAAAGCGCCACAGAGCTGCGTTGCAGAGAGGTGTAAAAAGGGGCGTGGCCTCTGAACACATCTCTGCAACGCAGCTCCCTGGTGCATACTGGAGGTACAGGGTGGGCTAGTTGGACCCCAGGGACCCTCATGATTCAAGGGGACTTAATACCCCAACTTAAAACGCGCCACAGGGCGCGTTTGCACAGTGGTGAAGGGAGGGGGCGGGGCTAAAGGTGACATGTGTGCAAACAGGCCCCGTGGCGCGTTTTAAGATGGGGAATTAAATCCCCTTCAATCCTGAGGGTCCCTGGGGGCCAACTAGCCCACCAGGTATGTCCAGAAAGCTCCACAGAGCTGCATTGCAGAGAGGTGCAAAAAGGGGCGTGGCCTCTGAACACCTCTCTGCAACGCAGCTCTCTGGCGCATACTGGAGGTATCTGGTGGGCTAGTTGGCCCTAGGGACCCTCGGGATTGAGGAGGAATTAATTCTCCAACTTAAAACGCGCCACAGGGCGTGTTTGCAGACTTGTCACCTCAGGCCCCACCCCCTTCCTTCACCATTGTGCAAATATTCCTCTAAAATCAGCCGAACTACGAATTCCGATTTACTCACCTGTTATCAGGAGAGACCTCAGTGCTGCATCTTTGAGCCCAGTACTGATCCTGAAAAGTAATTTTAACCATACTTACCAGTAACTTGAATTTCCTTCCATAGGATATCATTGCCTGCTTTTTACTGAAAACGTTTCTAAGTGTTGATTTTGAAACATACAAATATTCCTCTAAAATCAGTAGAACTACGAATTCCGATTTACTCACCTGTTATCAGGAGAGACCTCAGTGTTGCATCTTTGAGCCCAGTACAGATCCTGAAAAGTAATTCTAACCGTACTTACCAGTAACTTGAATTTCCTTCCATAGGCTAACATTGCCTGCTTTTTGCTGAAAAAGTTTCTAAGTGTTGATTTTTGAAACATACAAATATTCCTCTAAAATCAGCAGAACTACGAATTCCAATTTACTCACCTGTTATCAGGAGAGACCTCAGTGTTGCATCTTTGAGCCCAGTACAGATCCTGAAAAGTAATTCTAACCGTACTTACCAGTAACTTGAATTTCCTTCCATAGGCTAACATTGACTGGTTTCACTTGGAAATTCTTCTGTGGAGTTTTGGAACTTTATAATATTCCTCTAAAATCAGCCGAACTACGAATTCCGATTTACTCACCTGTTATCAGGAGAGAACCCAGGGCTGCATCTTTTAGCCCAGCACTGACCCTGAAAAGTAATTCTAACCGTACTTACCAGTAACTTGTATTTCCTTCCATAGGAATCCATTGTCTGGTTTTCAGCAGAAAAGTTTCAAAGTGTCGATTTTCACATACTACAAATATTCCTTAAAAATCGCCTGTATGACTTAAACACATTCTTTCAACTGTTTACAGGAGATGCACCAGTGCTGGATCCAGGATCCACCACTGAGTAAGAAAAAGTAACGATAACACTACTTACCTGCTAAGTGAATTTCCTCCCATAGGATAACATTGGTGATTCGATGTGAAAAAGTTTCTAAGTGTCAACTTTTAAAATACAATAATATTCCTTAAAAATCACTACTGTAACCAAAACGCTTTTACTCAACTGTTTACAGGAGATGTCCCAGGACTGAATCTAGCATCCAGTCCTGTGGTTGAGAAAAGTAATCCATAAAGTAACTAATTGCATTTAACTAGAAATTCACATTGAGCTCAATGTTGCATTGTGTTTGAAATTGTGTTGCCCATTGCAACAACTGTAACTACTGTACTTAAAAGTCTATTGTCTATTTGCAAAGTATTTAAACTAAAGTAATTCATTCTGAGAAAGTATATTTTGTAATGTAATGTATAATGTAATTTCAATGTAATTTAAAAAATAAAATATCTAAAAATAAATAGTTTAAAAAAATGTAGTAAATCAGTATCAAAAAAATAAATATAACAATTAATACATTTAAAAATTGTCATTTACAAAACCTTTGAAATTCACTGAAAAAAACCATAGGTTTCAGACATGTTATAGTTAGGAATTAGCATTTAAAAAACCTTTGAAATTCAGTGAAAAAACCATAGGTTTTAGGGACAGTTATAGTTAGTTGGACATTGCACTCGTACAAAACCCGTGAAATTCCCCGTTATAGTTAGTTCAGCTAACTATAACTCGCGCTCCCGCAATGCACTGCTGATGACGTCACATATTACATCACTCATGACATGGTCAGTGACATCACTGATGACATCAGTGATGACATCTCAAATGACATCACCGATGACATCACTGATGACATCATCCACGTGATAATCTGATGCACCTCCTCACACCCTAATATAACCTTTGATACACCCACTCTAAATTACAGACTGCCATTCGCAAAACCATAGACACTCCAACACCAATAACTACATACCCACTCACTGATTCTTTGGTCTACACACACATCCACTCACTCACCCGTACAGTCACTCATACTTACGGTCACTCAGTACAGGACTATCATATGCACTCATACTCCTATATAGACACTCAAACACCGCCACTCATCCATAGAGGTACTCACACACCTAGTCAGTCATGCAAATAATTAAACACACTGCCATTTACTCACCTATACAGTTATACACACACCAGCTCACTTACTCATACAAATTCTAGCACATTCTTACGCTCTTATACAATCACTGATACAAGCACACACTCATCCATACAGTCACTCTCACAATCACACACTCTCGCTTATAGCTATTTATATACTCCAACACACATATATACTGCCTTTCACATATGTAGTTACTCACACATGTACCACTGGGACATACATTCACTCACTAACACACTCTTACACACACTTACCCACCCATACAGTCTATCACAGATGCACTCTTGAAACCATCCACCCAGTGAATCACCCACTCACACATCTATGCACAGAGTTGCACACACCCCACCCACACAAACACTCAGGCACCCATACAGATACTCAGACAACCAATCAATAACTCATATAGACACTCATGTAGCTATTCACAAACCCATGCAGCCACTTACACAGCAACAGACAGACGGATACAGACATTCACCCAGTTTAGTCACGAACCCATGCATTCAGTAAGATACGTTTAATCACTTACTTATAGAGTTAGTCACGCACGTACTAAATCATCCATACAGACACTTATACACCCACTCATTCTTCAATACGCCTTTCCCTATATATATTAAAAATATTTAAACTTTACAGAAACACACAGTCACTGGATGATGTCATCAGTGATGTCGTTTGAGATGTCATCAGTGATGTCATCAGTGATGTCACTGACCATGTCATGAGTGATGTAATATGTGACGTCATCAGCAGTGCATTGCGGGCGCGCGAGTTATAGTTAGCTGAACTAACTATAACAGGGGAATTTCTATGGTTTTGTACGAGTGAAATGTCCAACTAACTATAACGCCCCTGAAACCTATGGTTTTTTCAGTGAATATATATATATATATATATATATATATATATATATATATATATATAAATCCATGGGTTGCGGTTATTGTCGGCGTGCTCCAAACCGCTGGTGGTGCACGAAAAAAGTGCTACCGCTAGCGCTTGTCAAAATGCTCCAGCAATCCTTCAAACTCAAGAAAGAAACGGCACTCTGGGGCAGAGAAAGATCAATATCTGTTTATTTCACCAGGCTTCACCAGACAGGATGCGTTTCGGCTGTGCAGCAGCCTTTGTCACCTAGTGAGCGCCATCTTGTGAGCAATTTTTATACTCATGAATAAAAACAGAAAAAATACTGAAATATTTTTTAAGCAACACAATAGCATACAATAATCATCATTGAATTTCTCAGGGTACCGCAATAATGCTTGTAAACTACAAATTGCAATTAGAACTGGAATTAAGTAAATCATACAATATCAGTATAATGTCCGGGACTTCTAGCAATTGATGCACACTGTTTTTATTCATGAGTATAAAAATTGCTCACAAGATGGCGCTCACTAGGTGACAAAGGCTGCTGCGCAGCCAAAACGCGTCCTGTCCGGTGAAGCCTGGTGAAATAAACAGATATTGATCTTTCTCCGCCCCAGAGTGCCGTTTCTTTCTTGAGTTTGAAGGATTGCTGGAGTATATATATATATATATACATATTACCTACTGGCGGTCGCCAGTAGGTAGTTATAGTTAGGACCTTGTTTCTATTCAAAAAGCATTTGTTCTTTTCCCAATATCATTGGCGCCGTTTGACGAATCTTCCCAAAATTTTCAAAACGAGTGGGTCGCCCCGGTCAGCTCCTGTCTTGAAAGTTTCGGGGTGATTCCTCAAGCGGGGGCCGAGAAAAAATGGGGGTCCCAAAACGCGTTTTCCCCATGTTAATTTCCATAGGAAACTTTAGTCAAACCTACAGCCCGAACTGCTGAGGGGAATTACACCAAATTTGGCAAAAAGGTAGCCCTTGGTTTAAAAAGAGCCCTTTTTGTTAAATGGTGTAAATCCGTTCAGCAGTTGCTGAGAAATTAAAGAAAGAAAAAGTTTCGATATCTGAGCACCGAGGAGGGTTCGTGAACCCTCCCGGGCATGAGCTTCACTCTGATTGGCTGCCAACAATCCAAACCAGGAAGTGTTGGTAGCCATCTTGTGACTCGGTAACCGAGTCACAAGAAAAGAGTGGAAAAAAGGTTGAAAAACAAGAAAAGGGGGCAGGGTAGAAACACCCTGACCCCTAGGCCTGCTCAGGGGTCCCACAAGGACCCCCAGGGCCAAAAAGCATTTTTTATTTTAAAAAATGGCCGAATTCGCAAATTTGGCTCTATAAGCCCCCGGGTGGGCCAGGTCCCGGGGGCAGTCACCAATTCATTTGCGGGGGCCCGCGGGGGTCCCCGCAGTTCCGGGGACCACCACCTCCCCTGGGCTTAATTAATTAATGCTTGGGGGGGCCACGGAGAACGTCATGAAAGGTCTGGCAAGGCCCGTACATACAAGGCGGTGGGAGGTGTTCTCCTGCTGCAGGAATAACCCAAAGTGGGCACCGACAAATGGGCACGTAACAAAACGCTTTTTGTATTTATATCAATTTTAGGTATTCGGCCTAGCACTATCTTTCAGGGCCAGCTAGCTCTTTAAAGAGAACGTTTTAAATGTGAAGAGAAGTACCTCAAACATCTGGAAGAGTGGCAACGGGGAATACTACACTACCCAAACACCACTGCACTACCCTTAACCCTAAATCTACCCCCAGCACGACCCCCTACACAACCCAAACACCACTGCACTACCCTAAACCATAAAACACTACCCCCAGCATGACCCCCTACACTACACAAACACCACTGCACTACCCTAAACCCTAAAACACTACTACCAGCATGACCCCCTATACTACTCAAACACCACTGCACTACCCTAAACCCTAAAACACTACCTCAGCACGACCCCCTACACTACCCATACACCACTGCACTACCCTAAACCCTAAAACACTACCCCCAGCATGACCCCCTACACTACTGCACTACCCTAATCCCTAAAACACTACCCCCGGCACGACCCCCTACACTACCCAAACACCACTGCACTACCCTAAACCCTAAAACACTACCCCCAGCACGACCCTCTACACCACCCAAACACCACTGCACTACCCTAAACCCTAGAAAAGAAACCCCACCCCATGCCCAATCCCCCTTACTTCTCACTCCTCATGGTTCCTCTCTCCTCATGGTTCCTGCTTCACGTCATCTCTGAGGGCGGTGCACGTCGCTGTGAGGAAACGGAACAGCCTCTGTTTCCTTACAACGACATGGATCGTCTACATGTTTTTAGAACGCATGGTCATTTACCATACATACCTTTACAACAAAATTTGTTGTAAAGGCATGAGTGGTAAATGACCATGCGTTCTAAAAATGCGTAGTAATGACTTCGTGATGTACAACGCATGCGTGGTAATGCATGCGTTGTAATGGTATCGCAAAGTAAAAAGTCGTTGTAACGGCTGTTTACCGATCAAAGCTGGTCCCTGTTCTTCAGTGAGACGTTTATTTGATTAATTAGGAGGAAGGAATGTGGTTTTTTTACCGAAAAGTGCATTCCCGGCTGTTGTATTGTGAAAGTGTCCGCGTGGCCTGGTTTCACTTCCGGTGAGAGAATGGAAGAGTCTGTTTGGATCTAAAGGAGTTCTGTTGTTGGACGGGGCCGGCGCGACATGTCATCAGAAAACATAGCTAATGGAAAGCATCCTCCCTGAAGTGTGGAGCAGTGCCATGAGAGGTCAACGAGTGTGCGTACCACCGCAGTATGACCGTACCGCGTGACCCATGTGCCGCCTCCAGGGTACGGGAGGCAGAAGCGGCATCGCAGGTCCTCTTGAAGACCGTTATAGCACTAATTCTACATTTTGGTACTAGGGCATTTTAACTTCGTTGTTCCTGCCAGATACAAAGAGAAGATCCTGTGTTATTCAGTGCCCTCGTTACCTTTTTTGTGGGTTGTGGTGCTTGTCACTTCGCTGCCCCGCCGGTGCACACGACTGGGCACCCCACCTCGTGTGCCATCTGCAGGGCCTCTGCCCTCGGATCACTGGTTTCGGTTTCTGGAGTGGCAACATAAACAGTTGCTCGCAAAGGACTAGCCTGAACACTTAGGTGAATATCCCCTGCACCAGCATTTCACGGAAATTCTTTCCTAGCTCTCCCACGTCAACGAGCACGGCTCCGCTCGCGACACCGTATGACGTCATCGGAGCCATAAGAGGACCTCGTCGGCGTGCTGACGTCAGTTCCACCCATTTTTCCGTGCCACCGAGGCAAACAGGGGACCGAGACATTTTCACATGTATACATAGTATAATAAATATATATATATTCACTGAAAAAACCATAGGTTTCAGGCACGTTATAGTTAGAAATTAGCATTTAAAAAACCTTAGAAATTCACTGAAAAAACCATAGGTTTCAGGGCGTTATAGTTAGTTGGACATTTCACTCGTACAAAACCATAGAAATTCCCCGTTATAGTTAGTTCAGCTAACTATAACTCGCGCCCGCAATGCACTGCTGGTGACGTCACATATTACATCACTCATGACATGGTCAGTGACATCACTCATGACATCACTGATGACATCTCAAATGACATCACTGATGACATCACTGATGACATCATCCAGTGAATGTGTGTTTTTCTGAAAATTAAATATGTTTTATATATGTATATCTCAAGGTCGATGGAAGAATAAATGGGTATATAAGTGTCTAAATGGATGATTTTTTTGTAAAATTGATTGTATAACTGTCTAAGTGTATCTTAGTGAATACATGGGTTAGTGAGTAATGTTTAAATATGAAAATATCTGTATCAGTCTCTCACTTTGTGTATAAGTGGCTGCATGGGTTGGTGAGTAGCTACATGAGTGTCTATATGGGTTATTAGTTGGTTTTTGAGTATCAGTATGAGTGTCTGAGTGTCTGTATGGTTCTGTGGGGGGTATTACTTAGTGCATAGATGCATGAATGAGTGACTCACTGTTTGTATGTGTTGAAGACAGCATGTGTGCAGGACTGTATAGGTGGATGAGTATGTGTATGGGTGTGTTAGTGAGTGAATGACTGTCTCAATAGTGTCTTTATGAGTAACTACATATGTTTTAAACTGGTATATGTGAGTATTGGTGTATATATGTGAAAGTGAGAGATTGGAAGAGTTCCTGTACAAATAAGTAGGTGTTTCTATAAGTGATTGTTAAGAGAGTAAGTATGTGTAAGTTTCTGTAGAAGTAAGTGTGGTAGTGTGTGTATAACTGTATATGCAAGCAAATGGATGTTTGATACTTTGTTTGCATGTGTGACTATGTGTGTGAGTAACTCTATGGATGAGTGGCGGTGTGTAACAGGATGTATAGGTGTATGAGTACATATGATGAGTGAGTACATGTATGAGTGACTGTATAGGGACTGTTGGTGAATGAGTGGATGTGTGTGTAGATCTTGGAATTACTGAATAGGTGTGTTGTAACTGGTATTGGTATGTCCATTGTTTTGAAAATGTTAGTTTGTATTTTTGAGTGTGTGTATCAAAGGTTATATTAGGGTGAGAGGAGGTCTGCCACTCTATCACAAGGATGATGTCATCAGTGACGTCATTTGAGATGTCATCAGTGATGTCATGAGTGATGTCACTGACCATGTCATGAGTGATGTAATATGTGACGTCATCAGCAGTGCATTGCGGGCGCGCGAGTTATAGTTAGCTGAACTAATTATAACGGGGGAATTTCTATGGTTTTGTACGAGTGAAATGTCCAACTAACTATAACGCCCCTGAAACCTATGGTTTTTTCAGTGAATATATATATATATATATATCCATGGGTTGCGGTTATTGTCAGCGTGCTCCAAACCTCTGGTGGTGCACGAAAAAAGCGCTAGCGCTTGTCAAAATGCTCCAGCAATCCTTCAAACTCAAGAAAGAAACGGCACTCTGGGGCGGAGAAAGATCAATATCTGTTTATTTCACCAGGCTTCACCGGACAGGACGCGTTTCGGCTGTGCAGCAGCCTTTGTCACCTAGTGAGCGCCATCTTGTGAGCAATTTTTATACTCATGAATAAAAACAGAAAAAATACTGAAATATTTTTTAAGCAACACAATAGCATAAAATAATCATCATTGAATTTCTCAGGGTACCGCAATAATGCTTGTAAACTACAAATTGCAATTAGAACTGGAATTAAGTAAATCATACAATATCAGTATAATGTCCGGGACTTCTAGCAATTGATGCACACTGTTTTTATTCATGAGTATAAAAATTGCTCACAAGATGGCGCTCACTAGGTGACAAAGGCTGCTGCGCAGCCGAAACGCGTCCTGTCCGGTGAAGCCTGGTGAAATAAACAGATATTGATCTTTCTCCGCCCCAGAGTGCCGTTTCTTTCTTGAGTTTGAAGGATTTCTGGAGTATATATATATATATATATTACCTACTGGCGGTCGCCAGTAGGTAGTTATAGTTAGGACCTTGTTTCTATTCAAAAAGCATTTTTTCTTTTCCCAATATCATTGGCGCCGTTTGACAAATCTTCCCGAAATTTTCAAAACGAGTGGGGCGCTCCGGTCAGCTCCTGTCTTGAAAGTTTCGGGGTGATTCCTCAAGCGGGGGCCGAGAAGAAGGGGGGTCCCAAAACGCGTTTTCCCCATGTTAATTTCCTTAGGAAACTTTAGTCAAAGCTACAGCCCGAACTGCTGAGGGGAATTACACCAAATTTGGCAAAAAGGTAGCCCTTGGTTTAGAAAGAGCCCTTTTGTTAAATGGTGTAAATCCGTTCAGTAGTTGCTGAGAAATTAAAGAAAGAAAAAGTTTCGATATCTGAGCACCGAGGAGGGTTCGCGAACCCTCCCGGGCACGAGCTTCACTCTGATTGGCTGCCAACACTCCAAACCAGGAAGTGTTGGCAGCCATCTTGTGACTCGGTAACCGAGTCACAAGAAAAGAGTGGAAAAAAGGTTGAATAACAAGAAAAGGGGGCAGGGTAGAAACACCCTGACCCCTAGGCCTGCTCAGCCAAAAAAGCATTTTTTTTTTTTTAAATTTCCGAATTCGCGTTGGATTCGCGAATTTGGCTCTATCAGCCCCCGGGTGGGCCAGGTCCCGGGGGCAGTCACCAATTAATTTGCGGGGGCCCGCGGCGGTCCCCGCAGCCCCGGGGACCACCACCTCCCCTGGGCTTAATTAATTAATGCGTGGGGGGGCCATGGGGAACGTCATGAAAGGTCTGGCAAGGCCCGTACATACAAGGCGGTGGGAGGTGTTCTCCTGCTGCAGGAATAACCCAAAGTGGGCACCGACAAATGGGCACGTAACAAAACGCTTTTTGTATTTATATCAATTTTAGGTATTCGGCCTAGCACTATCTTTCAGGGCCAGCAAGCTCTTTAAAGAGAACTTTTTAAATGTGAAGAGAAGTACCTCAAACATCTGGAAGAGTGGCAACGGGGAATCCGGAAAGGACGTAAGCATACATCTCCTTTAAACTATTTAGGTTGCACAATTTTACTTATACTGACCATTTAAGGCACACAGGCAAAGAGTCATTTGCCCAGGAACGCAGGGTGTGTCCCTCAAGTGATAAACAGAGAGTGAAAAGCCAGGTTTCCGTGTTCCATGGCAGTGCATTTATCGTCCCTAGATCGCCTCTCGTCCCACACAGCGAGCACTCGACCTTCTGCGCCCACTCCTGCCGCCACGCACCAATTAAGAGCCGAATGAAGATAACAAGCTCGTTAGAACGGCGAAGAACTGGCAGGTTCATATAAATCAAACAGGTCACCGACACTTGTTGGTTACAGTGCTAAGCGATCACGATAAAAAAAAGTGTCAGAAAGCGCTACATTAACACCCTGTTATTTTTGTTGTTTCAGACATCGAACGGCCACCAGATTCTTCAAACCAAAATAAACATTTTTTAAAGCTTAAAATTAAAATAACACAACACATCCACTCCATGGCCGAAGGAATGACGTGTTTTTCTGAAACCCAAGTAAGTCAGTGAAAAACATGCGGCTACGAGATGCAAATTTCAAGACAAATAAAGTTGTCATTTCTTTCCAAAGAATATACAACAAAAAAAACCCCAGCGGAGGATCGGGGTGAAAAAGAGAGGCATGAGAATAATAATATTTATTTTATGTTATTGTTTGAAATAAACACACGTTTTTTACAAAATTCCATCAAGACGATTAAAGAGCGTTTTAAAACTTGAAAAATAAAGCTGGCGTAAGAGACCGCCAAGCGGGTAGAGGAAAGCAGTAATGGTGAAGAGTGGGGCACTCTGCGCAGAGTGCACATGGCATCGGCTCCCTGGACCCCGAGCGGCTGGCACGCGGTCTCCAGTGATGCTGCTTCTCCCAGTCCTGTGTGCCACCCATGAATTCGGTGCATACTGGCATGCCAACCTCTTCATTGTAATATCACACCAGAGCCCATCTGTTCGCTGTAGCAAAGACACCGGTGCTCAGGAGCGGTGCTGACACTAGCCACAGACCGTGCACGGAGCAGTCTTGTGCACGAAAACCGGGCAACTGGGGTGGGTACAGTGCAATCTGTAAAACTGCGTGTGAGAATCCAGTCCGCGGCCAGGAGCAACTGGAAGCACCCAGCGGGGGCCAGCCCCAGTGACGGCTAACCATGGCATCAGCTGTGCCCTTCTCCCTGCCAGTGATGCACAAGGCTCTCCTGGGGAGTGCTACAGACTCCTGCGTTCCCTTCTTCGGTACTCCGTCTCAGAGTTGCCCTTCTGTGCACTTTAAAAAAAACATGCTGTATCTCTTCGCCTCCGACGACAGCAGTTACCCCCTGTCTGACAGGGTGCCCAACTCGGTGCCCAGTTGTGGGTGAAACGGGTGTGCGTGCCCTGCTCTGTCAGAGGTGCCTGTCCCTGTGCACTGTGGTGTCTTTTCGGCCTTGTGCCCTGCTGCCAGCAGTGAGACTCAGTGCTGTTCATGGGCAGGCGCCCCCTATCGCAGTTTCAGTGTGCTCCCTCCAATCGTCAGTTGTTTCCTGCCCTAGTGCCTAGCTGCCAGGAGCGCTGCTCAGACTCTGTTTGCATGCACCATTAATGTGCCTTCCTCAGTGGCTTCCTGCCACCGTGCCCAGCTGTAGTATTACTGCTCACATGCTGG
The DNA here is from genome assembly GCA_963921515.1 of Calotriton arnoldi. Taxonomy (NCBI): domain Eukaryota; kingdom Metazoa; phylum Chordata; class Amphibia; order Caudata; family Salamandridae; genus Calotriton; species Calotriton arnoldi. The sequence continues at coordinate 445,417 of CAWUFW010013854.1, forward strand.
AGTGAGGCAGAGATGCTGTTTGTTGACATGCACTGCCAACTGCCCTTTTCTGTGGTGGTTCTGTGCGACACTGCACGGAGAGCGGATCGGGTGCTGTTTGTGCCCCCTCACGCTCACTGTCCCATTGTTCTGCTGTCAGTAGTGCGGTTCACAAGCACGTTTGTGTGTGCCGGTGTACGCACTCCCTGTCAGAGATGCCTGACCCGGTGGCCTTTGGCTGGGAGCGTTGCTCACAAGCAGTTAGTTTGTGTGCACGAGTATATTTCCCCTCAATGGTACCAGTCTCACCCAGAGAGCGGAGCCTGGGTGGTTCAGGGGAGGTTTGCGTGCCGATCCCCCCCAGTCAGAGGTTCTCTGTCCTTGTGAACTGCTGCCGGTAGTAAGGTTCACGCGTTACTAGGGAGCAGTGGTCCTGTCTCCTTGTTAGAGGTGCCGGCTGCCTGTGCCCTCATTCCCCAGTTAGTGGTGCCAGCCCCTGCCCAGTAGTGCTGCCCACAGGAGGGGTGTGTGCAGGTGTCTCCTCCCTGGCAGTAGTTGTCTGCCCCTGTACCCTGCTGCCAGGCGCTGTTTGTTTGTGTGCTGGTGCACGCTGCTTCCCCTTCCTCCATACCCGGCGCCCCTCGGACCCCATTGGCTGCTGCAATGACAGCTCAGGATGCGATTGTAAGAGGCGGATCGCTGCCCCCAGCCCGGGCATTGGGGCCATTCATAAACTAGACGAGCAGTACACGTGCGTGTCCAGCAAAACAAATGCAATGACTCTCCGGCCCTCCGCTTGAAAAAACTTTGTGCACTTTCCGACTGTGTACCAGGCACGTGGAACTGCCCCCGGCGCCTAGGTGTCCTGGCACACCCCGGCCTAGCGGCCCGAGGTCCTGGACGTCGTCTACCCCACCGAGTTCGAGGTGGTCCTCTACCTCAACCAGATGGGCGTCTTCAACTTCGTGGACGATGGCTCGCTGCCCGGCTGCGCGGTTCTGAAGCTGAGCGACGGGTGCAAGCACCGCCAGGGACCCTCAGGATTCAAGGGGACTTAATTCCCCAACTTACAACGCGCCAGGGGGCGCGTTTGCACAGTGGTGCAGGGAGGGAGCGGGTCCCGATATAGCAAGTTAGCAATCCTGCTGTGTGGGGCTTACTGAAGGTAATAAAAGGGGTAGTTGGTCCCCAAGGTTGACGTTGGGGGCTGACTATCCCTCCTGTTACCTCCGCTAAATCCCACACAGTGGGATTGCTAAAAGGTGTTTGAAGACCACGCTCAGCTTTCTCCACCACTCTGCAAACGCGACTGCTATGTTATAGTTAGAAATTAGCATTTTAAAAACCTTTGAAATTCACAAAAAAAAACATAGGTTTCAGGGACGTTATAGTTAGAAATTAGCATTTAAAAAACCTTAGAAATTCACTGAAAAAACCATAGGTTTCAGGGACGTTATAGTTAGTTGGACATTTCACTCGTACAAAACCAGAGAAATTCGGCCATTATAGTTAGTAGAGCTAACTATAATTCGCGCCCCCGCAATGCACTGCTGATGACGTCACATATTACATCACTCATGACATGGTCAGTGACATCACTGATGACATCACTGATGACATCATCCATGTGATAATCTGATGCACCTCCTCACACCCTAATATAACCTTTGATACACCCACTGTAAAATACAGACTACCATTTTCGAAACCATAGACACACCAATACCAGTTACTACATACGCACTCACTGATTCTTAGGTCTACACACACATCCACTCATTCACCCATACAGTAACTCATACATGCAGTCACTCATCAATACAGCACTATCATATGCACTCATACACCTATACAGACACTCACACACCGCCACTCACCCATACAGTTACTTACACACCTAGTCAGTCATGCAAAGAATCAATCACCCATTTAGTCACCTATACAGTTATACACAGACCACCTCACTTATTTATACAAATACTAACACATACTTACTCTCTTATACAATCACTCATACAAGCAGACACTCATCCATACAGCCACTCTCACAATCACTCATTCTCACGTACAGTCATTTATATACCCCAACACTCACATATACTGCCTTTCACATATGTAGTTACTCACACATATACCACTGGGACATCCATTCACTCACCAACACACCCATACACATACTTACCCACTAATACAGCCCTTCACAGATGCACTCTTGAACCCATACACCCAGTGAATCACCCACTCACACATCTATGCACAGAGTCATCCACCCCCACCCACTCACAAAGACACTCAGGCACCCATACATATACTCAGACTACCAATCAATAACCCATAAAGACAGTCATGTAGCTACTCACCAACCCATGCAGCCGCTTATACACCAACTGACAGACTGATACAGACATTTACACAGTTTACTCACTAACCCATGCATTCAGTAAGATACGCTTAATCAGTCACTTACACAATCAGTCACGTACCTACTAAATCATCCATTCAGAAACTTATACACCCACTCATTCTTCAATACACCTTGGCATATATATATATAAAACATATTTAAACTTTAAAGAAACACACATTCACTGGATGATGTCATCAGTGATGTCATCAGTGATGTCATTTGAGATGTCATCAGTGATGTCATCAGTGATGTCACTGACCATGTCATGAGTGATGTAATATGTGACGTCATCAGCAGTGCATTGCGGGGGCGCGAGTTATAGTTAGCTGAACTAACTATAACGGGGGAATTTCTATGGTTTTGTACGAGTGAAATGTCCAACTAACTATAACTGTCCCTAAAACCTATGGTTTTTTCAGTGAATTTCAAAGGTTTTTTAAATGCTAATTTCTAACTATAACGTGTCTGAAACCTATGGTTTTTTCAGTGAATTTCAAAGGTTTTTTAAATGCTAATTTCTAACTATAACGTGCCTGAAACCTATGATTTTTAAGTGAATTTCAAAGGTTTTTTCAATGCTAGTTTCTAACTATGCCTACAGAGGTAGGACATGTGAAGAAAGAAGAAAAAACGCGCAGAAAGAAGCAAAAGAAATGCAGAAAGAAGCAACAGAAGTCCACAAAGACGAAGAAAAGTGCAGGAAGAAGCAAAAGATGTGCAGAAAGAACCAACAGA